>BTHU01000017.1:18736239-19056239 GCA_036184795.1 Tokudaia tokunoshimensis
ATAAATTAATAAACCAAATTCAAATGAACTTACAACTAAAGATCACTTATAGCTAAGCTTACAGCCTGGTTGGGGGTATTTCCAATCACTGATTGCATGCTCTGAAGATGAGGATGTGTAGCAATGTCCACTATCTATTTAATTTGTAGGGATCTAGCAGCCAGACACATAGCTTACAGATGGAAAGCACTCTCTACATTCTTTTGCTGCCATTTGTGGCGATGTGAAAAGAGTCTGACAAATAAGATCTTGGGAATGGATGTGCATCAGTTCAAGGGCTTTTCCAGGTAACAATGAGATGTATGCTATCCAGATTGTCTATTTCTACCAGTTGCTCACGGAGGGTAAGAACATATGTCCTCCAAACACACACACACACAACTCATATTAAATCTTTGAAAATAAGGCTGGAAACATAGATCGGTGAGATAGCTTAGCAAATGGGAGTTCCTGGAACCATTCTAAAAAAAAAAAGAAAAAATCAAACAAAGACACAAGAAACATATCAGAAAATCCCCCAGACTTTTATTTCTGGCATGATTTTAACATAGTAGATAAATGACCTTTGATGCTCTTTAACCTACCGCATCCCTGGCATCTTTCCCTTCTCCTGACTACTTTAGCCAGAGTACCATCTCACATTCACAGTTTGTTTGGATTTTATCAGTCAATGTAAAAGAGTACAGATTTTCACGTATGCTAATAGAAACACTATTCTTTACTGTATGGGCACTGGAATGCTTATTGCATGCCTGTATTGGTGTTAGGTTGGATGTTAAATTCAATCACATATTTTTATTTGGATTAAAAAAGAAGCAGTACCAAAATAATTAATTAATTAAAGACTGAAATCATGCAAATAAAACCCAAATGATTATCAAAGTTCTGAAGTCCTGTGAGAGGGAGCTTAGATCAGGAAGACTCTAGGAAAGTCATGAATGGAGAACAGCATTTCATGCCTAACCTAACTTGGCGGAGTAGCATGGGTAGCATGGGGTTTCCAAGGTACAGTTGCAAGTACATATGCATTCAGATTATTTATTATCATTCTGAAATTGTGTATAAATGCACTATTTATAATATCCAGAAATCAAGTGTTCTACTCTCATGTACTATGGACATTGTTAAAATTGGTGAAGACTAGAATGTACTATGCTTTTGTAATACCAATCCTGTAGCTGAATGGGATGATACAGCATAATCCAAGCACACAGAAGTAAGGAGGATCATATCAAATTCAAGACCAGCCTGCTCTATAAAGTTAATTCCAAACAGCTGAGGCTATGGAGTGAAATGTGAAATTTATCTTCAAAGAAAGAAGGAAAAGCCAAGACCAAAAAAAAAAGGATGAAGAAAAAAAAACAAAAAGATGAAATATAGGGAATTTGGATGAAGAAGAAACATTGTCCACAGAGTGAACATAGGTAGCCATGTGATCCGAGTAATACCTGAGAACTCTGGAAGGTCCTGCCAGTGTAGATAAAGAGCTTGTCACATCCAGCCTCAAAATTTACATGGAATGTAAAATTGAGGACTCATATGACATGCACAAGCGTATATTGGTTGATGTAGTAGACAAAAACAGAAATAAGTAACTCTTTTATTCTCTACTAGCTATAGACAATGTGACCATCACCTATGTTTGATGTTCACACAGGAGGTTTCAAATATCTATCACCATGCATAATCTGTTACATGTGGTTCTAAACAAGTACTCAACTAAGTTTGCTTTCCATAGTCAGGGAGATATTGTGAGATACTGACTATGTCTCTAACTTGGTCCCAAAAATAGCCGGTTCTCACCGCAGCTTTCAGACATACTGCAGAATTTATCTAACATCTATGAGCTCAAAATGCTCACTTGTCAAATTACTCATAACTAAGGAGCAGCTCCTTCTATTTAAGTGATTCCAGATCTCAGGGATGAGTCTCTCTTTCCATGGCAACCAATAAAAACATCCTGAAGTCCTTAAACAGTATTTTTAAAAAATGTGATTCCATGAAAATAGATATGTATTCCACAAATGCTGAAGTGTGAGACAGTGGGCATCTATGATGTATGCATGATCTTTTCTGTAAGTAGAGCTAGATCAGAGATAGATAGATAGATAGATAGATAGATAGATAGATAGATAGATAGTAGATACATCAATAGTTGATAGATGCATAGATTGAGATAGGTAGATGATAGATATAGATGATAGATAGATAGATAGTAGATACATCAATAGATGATAGATGCATAGATTGAGATAGGTAGATGATAGATATAGATGATAGATAGAGAAATAGATACATGATGATTGATAGATGATAGATAGATAGATAGATAGATAGATAGATAGATAGATAGATAGATAGATACATAGATACATAGATACATAGATACATAGATACATAGATCATAAATAGAATGAGATAGAAGAAAGAAAGAAAGAAAGAAAGAAAGAAAGAAAGAAAGAAAGAAAGAAAGAAAGAAATGATAGACTCCTGATAAATGTGGTCTAAGGTTTTATATACAGTGAGAAATCTATGTTTATGGAAAAAAAAATGACTGAGCAGCAGAGTCCTTGGGGCAAGAGATAAATTTCTTACCGTTACTTTCACCTACTGAATCTCTCTTTATCTTTCAAAAGGCAGATAATATCTTGGCAAGGTTCTGAAAGTTTTCTGTCATGGCAATAGAGACTTCTCATTGTTCTGTGAATTTCTGTAAGTCTTATGATTCACAGATACCACTCACATGGCTTTTGTGCATGATTACAGCTATTTCTAAATGTATTGCCTTCTCCGATTACATTTGAATATTCAGTAGCATAGTACAGTTTTCACTTTAGGATCCATGTGACTTCTTTCTCATTTAGATGTGTCAGAGACTTACAATTCTTTGTTAGCAATAAATCTGCTCAGTCCTTCTTCACAGTACTAGCTGAAGCCATGATTTGACATCTCTCCCTAAGTTCGGAATCCCTCTTCCCTGTTGTAGTTTGCTTTGCTCATTTGGTACAAATATTGTCAAGAGTGCATAAGCAGACGCAGCAGGAATATTCTACCTCCATTTTGTCACACAACTTTTTTTCCCTGATTGTCCTATACTTCCCTATGAATATGATAGGACATACTGTGAATGTGTGCCAGAACAAATTTGGAAACCACATATTAGAGATGTAAGAATACTCTTGTGTCTCTGGACCAGATATACTGCCATTTTCAAATCCTCACCTTGGTTGCTATAAAAAAAGAAAGTCAACTTGATATCTTTATTTTTTTAGATAAATGACATCTTTTAAAATATTAATTCTGCATAGCTTTGTTATGGTGGTATTGTAAACACTACTATATATAATGAATAATAAATCATGTCCCAAATGGATGCACAGATATTTGCATACAGTCTTGAGTTTAAACTGTTTTACAGTAAATATTAGGAGTAAGGCTAAAAGAAACAAAGATAAGTGTCATGGTGACATTGATTTCTTAGAAAATCTTTGAGAAAGAATGATTGAGAAAAGAATAAACAAAAGACAAACTTTTAAAACAGAATAAGAAAATACTCTATTATGAATGACTGTTCTAATAAAATGGAAGAGAATATTCCATATATACCAGTATTTCTAAATCACTGTATTCAATCACATTATACACACACACACACACACACACACACACACACACACACACACGCACACACACAGAAACACACATTAAGTCAGTATTTTATGTTAACACTGCTTAGACAATGTTGATTCTGATCATTAGCTCCAACAGCTGACAAGGTCACAAGAGTTTATGATATGGATGTATAATTAGCTACTATGGTAGAAGGGGAAACACATTGAGCGTTAGGCTAAAATGTGAAGATACTAACTATTCTCATCTTAAGGTAAAGAGGCTTATTCCCTAAAGTTTTTATTTTTACTCTAAAAAATTATTTTATCTTAAAATTAAAATTAAATAATGTCCCCCCTTTCAATTTCTCCCTCTAAAACATTCTATATAACCTCTGCCCTCTCTCTAAAGTCTGATTTTTTCAAAATCTACTTTTAATATGGGCTCTAAAATGCTTTAACCTCCCTTCTAGCCCACTACCCACCAGAGGCAGTAGAAAAGAAACATTATTAGAATGTGGGGGAAGTGGACCTGTTTCAAAAATTTTCTTTTCATCACATCCGACATGTATTGTCAGTTCAGTTCACAGAAATCAACAGAAGCAGCTTAATCCACTCAGAAACCCTTCGTGAATATACCCGCCCTCCAGTCCAGTAGTGTCAGGAAAAGAAGACAAAGCAGCGGCAGGCCACAACCTAGAAGAAACAGGCAGACCTCCCCTGAATCTGCACACGTCAGAAGAGCAACCAAGACCGCCAGTGATGCCGGCAGTTCTCTGTAGCGCCTCTCTCACCAAAGACCCGAAATCGATGAAGCAGTGTAAAGCTAGCTATGCAAGCCCATGTCACTGTTTCTTGAGTCCTATTTATGCTCCTTCCAAACATTTTGTGTCCTCCACGGATCTTGCCTCTCCACATGTCTTGCTACATGAATCTGTTTTTTCAAAACTTCCTGGGAGTCTGTATCAGCTGACATCACTTTGCCATCTGCCTGAGTCCACAGAAGCAGCAAGAAGCCACCAGAATACAAACAGAAGTTTTTTGGTGCATTTGTCCCTCTGGAGTAACCATAAGTGGAGCTCAGCTATGCAATGTAAGGTAAGCTAGTACATTCATGTCATTAGAGAAGAATCCTTCATCACACATCCTTTCAAGTGCTTGCTTTAGCAAAACATCCTTTTGTCTGTGTCCACCTCAGCAAAAACATTACTTCATGTGTCTGCTTTAGCAAAACTTTCTTTCATCTGTGTCTGCTTCAGTGAAACATTCATTCACGTGTCTGTTTTAGGAAAATGTCTTTTCACCTGTGTTTGCTTCAAGAGAACACTCCTTCACATGTTTGCCTCAGCAAAACACCATCCAACACAACTGACATTTCAAAGAAACCATAAGTTTCCACTTCAACTCTCCTTAAAATGCCTTTTATCATCTTTCATTAATTGCTACGGCATGCATATATTTATAGGTACATACACAAAGATTCCAAAGTATAAGCTGCTTGGTTTATATAATATTACAAATATGATTTTGGGGATGACCATTTGTTATTGAAATTTTAAAACTGACTATATAAACAAAGAAGAAAAATAGATTAAAGAATTAAGTAAAAACAATGAAATAAATAATCGAAAAAGTAAGACAGCATTAGACCAAGAGATAGCGAATAGGAAGAAACTAAAGCTGACAGCATATTCAGCAGCTTTGTGATGGGATAGTACTGACAATGAATGACAGCAAAGTTTACATTACAAACTCAGACTTACAGGTAAGTGGATACATACAAGAACACATTCACAGATGGAGACACATGCACACACACACACACACACACAAATGCACACATGCATGCATTTTCATTTTCTCAAAGACTTATCACCCTATATATGCATAATGTTTAGGTCATTTTATCTTTCCTGTTCGTTTTTGTTTTTTTTAAAACTATTATATAACTATTCTTTAATGGGTTGAATGACAAACAAATGTTGAAATGTTGAAATGTTGATTAGATCCTGGCAAAAATTGTAATTATTTCTTTACTAATAAGATTAATCAAACTATAAAATTAAGGAAACCATGAAAAAATAGAAGCAGAATATCCATTTCTTGAAACAGTACCTCAATCTGTATTTCTAGAGTAGATAGAATGAAGTCAAGAATAAATTTGCTGGGACCAATTTCAGATATTTGCTGGGACCTGATGGTGGTTTCGAAGCTGAAAGGCTATATAACTCATATGGAAAGAAAATGAGAAGAAAAGTCAAGTGAGTGTGTTGAACTTTGAGATATGTTTCAAATACATTCTCAAAGGACTTCTCAGTACCACATGGTGGAGACAATATGTTTCTACGTGTATTCAGCAACACATTCAATATTTCCTGCTATAAATGATTCATGATTTGGCAGGGAGCGGGTAACAGAGTTGAAGCTACAGAAGAAAATCAAGGACTGTGTGGAGATGGAAGTTGATGCTGTGGTAAGTAAATGCGTCAGGTGCTTAAGGAGAACTCAGCAGCAGGCCTAGGGGCATCTGCTTCTAAAGAATAAACAACAGTAGCTGGGCAGTGGTGGTGCACACCTTTAATCCCAGCACTTGGAAGGCAGAGGCAGGTGGATTTCTGGGTTTGAGGGCTGCTTGGTCTACAGGATGAGTTCCAGGACAGCCAGGGGCTACGCAGAGAATCCCTGTCTCGAAAAAAAAAATGAATAAGCATTAGTGCTGGGGAGGCCGACTTGCCACATCCGAATAAATAAAAAGCTAGGGAGACAAGGGAGGCACTTTAGTAGCACAAACATTCAGAAGTGACTGTGGGGTGTAACAAGAAGAGGATGATAAGAGCACCACAGGGGCAAAATGAAGAGCTCAAGAAAACTGAGACACCAATGTAAAAACTCTAAGAAAGTTAGTAACTTGTACATAACAATCTCCTGAAATCGTTAGAGTGATCATGCAAAGTTTCCATTTTCTATTTCAAGATGTTTCTGTCTTCTGTGAAATGAATATCTAAGCTTGGGTTCAGGGCTCTTTGCTTTTGTATCCCTCAGGCTTCATTACAAAGTTTTCTCTTCACTCCCATTTCCAGCATCATCTAATCTCTGGCCCTGATGATCCAATATGTGTCTATAATTTGACCTATAACTGCTTTGGCTATTCTTCCCTTCCTTTACATCCATAATCACTGTCTTGTCCTGCTACAATGTCACACCTACATGTATACTTTAACACGAACTTTTCTAAGAGGACAGACATCCTCTTTATCAGTAACCTTCACGTGTGAAATACATTATGACGCCATAGTCACTCACAGACCAATGTGATTCCCTCAGAAGGTAAACTGTGGGAACACAGATGTTAACAAAAGAATTGCAATGAAATTAAGAATTACATATTTTCACGAAAGGCAAATCAAGCCAAAGAAACCAGCAACAATAACAAAATAATAAAACCCTCAATTATGAACTGACACAGTCGTCAATATTTACATTGTCTTTTTATCTCATTGTAGAAGTATGCTTTATTCAGCTACTGTTTTTGCTCTTTTGCACAGGGCTGGTCTACAGAACAGTCTGGGAATCCTTGATTCATGATATCCTAGTTTGAAGAATTCCCTCCTCTCCCCTTCAGAAGACTCAGGTCAGTTTTCCAACATTACACAGCTTTTCATAAACTTTTCCAGGTATACTAAGATCATCTTTTTGAGAACATTACCTAGTACAATACAGCAGTCAGTCATCGCAAAGATGCATTCATCAGTGGTAACAATAATAAGATGTTTATATATAGTGTAAAATTCAGCTCAGATCTTTAGTACACAAAGAACTATTGATATATAAAGAACCAATAGGAATATATTCAAAGCTATATATGTGTCATACGCCTTACATTTTACATGTGTGTATGTATTTCTTCTAACAATTAAATGAATCGTTATGAAGTCCAATATCCACCATTTTACTATGAAAAATTTCAAATTTAAATTCTTTGTAGATTGCTGAAAATTTGTTTAATTTCAGAATTAGAAGCCTAAATTCTCAATTTTATTTTCCCCAGAGTACTTGAGGCAGTATCAAAACATAATAAACGTCAATATGTAACTATTGCTATATTCAAAATTTGACAAGCAGGTTTTATTGTTTTTCTTCTGTTCTAACTTTCGCCTGTGTTCCCTGCACATCATAATCCATTGCTTACATGAGAATGTGGTCCTGATCTTCCCCATCTGCTTGTTCATTCTCCTTGCTCAACTGTTGTCCTGGGAATCCTTTTCATGGTGTTTCTCCACTCTTCTCATTCTGAGCCTTTTTCCAGCTCTCACCTCACAGCATCCATCCCTGCCTGCCATTTCCTTGGGGACTCTGCCAACTCACATCCTGGGGAATCCCCAAGCTACTTTCCCCTTTCCTTATAACATTATTACTAGGAATAACATGGTTCCCGACTTGCTCTCAGTGATGCTTCAAGCTTGGGAACAAAAGTTTTCCCACTTATTTGACTTGCCAGCATAATCTCTATGCTGTCTTCTCTGAAATTCCCAGTAGAAGCTCTAGAATCCCTTCAAAGTTGGAGTTTGCTGCCCTGGGTCAAAATTAACATCTGAGGAGGCACAACTCCTTCAGCTACCTTGGGACAAACCTGTGTGACAAATGACTGCATATTATGAAGATGCCTACTCTGGGGTTACACTCAGTGAAATTGTGTGTATTTGCTTATATATAACAATGTGTAGTGCATTTAGACTATATTTGTATCGGCACATAATAAAAGATGTTAGCAATTTTCTCATTCATGCCATCACTCAACAGCCACACACCTGTGTCGTATTAGGCAAAAAAAAAAAAGGTTATTGAGACAATATAGGGAAAGTAAGATACTGTGGATTCTGTGTGAATACATTTTTGTATTGGTTAAAAAATAAGTTTCCGTGTCTGGTACATAAAACACATTATCTAAACTCTGCTTTTTGTAGTACTTTTCTCTTATAATGTCCTGAACATGTAAATGTAAAGTTAGCATCGTACAGAAGAGACTGTGTTAGACGTGGCTGCCTAATTTTTGTAGTCTAATTCGTCAGTTATTAGAACTGAAGAAGAAAGAAGAGAGGGAAGAAGGAAAGGAAAGTAGGGAAGGAAGTCAGGAGTCAGGAAGGAAAGAAAAACGTAGAAAGGAGAAGACAATGATAGAAAATAAAGGGTGGAGGATGGGAAGGAGGAATACAGGGAAGACAGAGACAACAATGAAAGCTGTCCATGGGTTACTTTTCAGTTCTGTTTAAAGACACCTGAAAACATAACCATTCAATGTATTTTAACAATTCTATATTAGCTTCCTCCTCCTTCATTTATTTGGATAAATACTACTATTTTCTTTAATTTCAATAAAGTCTGTCTTTAGACTCAGAACTACATTAGCAAGCTATTGGGAAATCAAAAAAATCACGAAATGATAGGGGATATTTTGCACATTAAAAGGGGTGAGCTAATTGCTAAACCATCCTATGGGTTGCCCATTAGCTATCTTTAGTTAAGACAAGCAGATGTGTGCGTTGATAGCTGTTTTAGCTACTTGTGGTTTTCATCCTGACTACATCTGGGATCAACTAAACCTCAAGCACATGGACAGCCCTGGGAGAGATTTTCTTTACTCCATCATTTATGGTGGGAAGACCCATACCAAATTTGAACCACACCTAATGGCAGGCCACCAAAATTACATGGAAGATGGAAGCTGATGGTTTCTGCCTCACTAGAACTGGCAGGTTTACCTGTCCTGTTACTAAGGCATTCCTTTGCTGGTATCAGAAGCCCTTTCATTGATATTCTATATATAGACTGAAGACAGGCAGCTCTCATGGACTTCCCTGGGACTCTAGCACCCAGTGAGAATGCTATGACATCTATTCCATTAGGTGACTCTAATACAGTGACTAGTCTTAGTCACCTGCTACTCATGACTTCATTTAAATGCAGCACTGTTCTGCCAGTCTCTCCACTTACCTTATTCTTTCTGAAGGCACACAAATGTAAGAATATACCAAGGTTATACAAAATTAGCAATGGTTTTGTAAATCGGTCTGCTCTGTATACATGGTCCATGTGTCAGGAAGAATTACTTTATGAAGGAGCAAACAGCTCCAGAGAAGAGTGATATGATTATCAGTTTTGAATCTTTGAAAGGATGAAACACTGTTGGTGAGTAAATCTCAGAAGGCCATTGCTGGATGCTTCCCAGAAATCTCAGAATCACATTTTAGCCTGAAAAATTGGGGGAAATCTAGTGAGGCCATGCTTGCTTCAAGCCCTCCTGAAAGCCTTGACTTCAAGGTCTTAGTACTGAAACAGTATCATGACTCCAGCTGGGGAGCAGGGATCAGATTATTGTTGTTTCCCTACAGCAAAACTGTACACTGGGTGAAGTTTCCTTTGACAACTTTCCAGTAACATTCCTCAGCTATTTTATAATCCACTGAGTTTTCTGTGTCTAAGGATACCTGTGATTTATGCAGGTTCCAATGTGGTTTTGTATTTTAATAGGGGAGTCTGGAGAGATACCAAGTAAGAGAAAATTCAGAGACATAAAGTTCAAATGTTATATCATGCGAATAAGTTTTGGATGGTCTTTTTAGGAGAGAAAATGTCTAATGCTCTTTATTTTTCTTTTCCTTCTCTTATGTTTTATGTAAGCCTGGAGTGTACTCTTTCTCTGGCCATATCTCTGTCTTGTAGTAGGCTTCATTTTCCTAAAATAAGAGAACCGTTTCTCTGTTGGCTTCTTCTTCTTATATTCATCTCCATTTCTGCAATGTTATTGCTTATGCTTCCACACAACAGCTGTAACCAGTATTCAAAATATTCTTTTGCACCCTATACTAGAATTTTTCTTTTCATAACATTATACTGTTCTTAAATTAGGATAATTGGTATTATTTGCAACACACACACACACACACACACACACACACACACGCACACACGCACACACACATGCACACGCACACGCATATTCACACTAAACCCACTGTTCTTTCCTGGTGAAGACACCAAAGTTGGCAGGTACTTCTGGAAATCTGAAGATTCACTTAGGGTATGAGTAGTCCAAGGTATATTTTTGCTGAAATACATTCTTATTCCTCTCAAATAGTGAACTTTCTTCTGTGTAGTTATGTGATGTTTTTAATTATTTTTTGAGAATTCCATGCATGTGTATAATGTACTTCCTAATATTCATTTCATCTAGCCATTCTTCCCTTACATCATTCTCTCAATGCTGAATTCTTTACTTATTTTTTATATCCTACCAAGTCTAGTTTGTGTTGTCCATACATGCAGAACTGTAGGGCCACATGGTAGACTATGACCCATCAACCAGGAACTATACTCTTTAATGAAATCTCATTATCCTCTCCCTATCATCTGTCAATTGTCAATAGCACCTCAGCTTAAGGTGGGCATTTGTGTGTTACTCCCCAACCTTTGCTAGAATGGAACCTGGTTTGACCATGTGTAGGTCATGACCAGGCAAGCACAATTGTTATAATTTTGTAAGTGCATCAGTCTTGTCTTTCTAGAAAGATTTCACTGAAGGGTTTTTAAGAAGGCTGGTTTATTATTTAAAAATAAATCAGAAAGCATCAACATTCTAACCTTGTTTTGGTGAGTAATAAAGTATACCAATTTCTCCATAAGCAAAATAAATGTATTGATGGTGACTTCTGAGAGATATTATGAGGACTATAGGAAATGATTGTACAGTGGCTGGCATTTATAAGTACTTTATTATTCTTGTGCTAATTATTACAATTTTGAAAACTTTGTGATTGCATAAACTTTAGTATATTATTATAGCGACACTTCTTCTTGAATTACATAGGTCAATGTATTCAACTTCTATGTATCTGGAAAGTTTGATCGGTCACAAAGTGTCATTTTCCAAAGTTATGTATAAAATGCCTGTCTCATTCTAGCTAATTCTTCACATAGTACCAGGAAGTAGGGAAATTGTTGAGAAGCAGACATGTGTCTCCTCTACAAAGAAAGATAAGGAAAATTCCTAGTGACTATGCTACAGGACAGTGGCTGTGTACTTAGTATTTTTGTGACTTTAAAGTGGAGAAGAGGAAGTAAGGCTTTCATGCATGGGTGTTGCACAGAAATAGATCATTTGATACTTGGTTCAGTCTTTCAAGATGCATGAGGGGGAGTAACAGAAGGGAAAGTGTCCTGTGTTTCATGTTTATCAGAAGAAAAAGTGGTGTAGTAAATAATGCTTGCCTCTAAGAGAGAGAAATGATACTCTTGGTGCTAGTAGACAAGACCAGCAAGTCCTGTGGAATATTTTAGTAGCCTTTTAAAGAAATACAACATCTTTGAGCCCCTGGGAGCCTAAAAATCAAAGATAGAAAAATTTGATAACACAGTTAACTTTCACCAAATACATTGCATATAAACACATGAATATTTGTGAGCATTCTAATTTCTTGTGCATGAATGAAATAGTTAAAAACACAAGTGATCTGATTGTTTCATTAAATATGAAAAGTATACATATAAAGAGACTATTTTTCTTTCTACAACTCAATGAATAAATGCTTACAAAACACTTAATAGAAATTCTACATAATTTTGAGTTTAAAATGTTTGAAATAATTTTCAGGTTAAATATCAGATCATACAAAAAGCAAAGTGCTAAAATATTTTAAAAGCATACATGTAATAAAAAATGTTTGCAAGTTTCCATTTAAGTCTTTATTAAGTAGAAATTTATCATAAAATTATTGTATTTAGATGAAGAAAACCCAAAAAACATTAGGTGTTTAACATAAGAACTATAGTCAGACAAAGAACAATAATCAAGGACAATTTTTTAAGCGTGAAAATAAAAATACACAGAAAATGTAATGACATATAATATTAAAATATAAAAGAAACTTTAAAAATGCCAAATTTTGTACTTATGCAACTAACAAAATATTCAACAATATAATGTGAGACAAACTGAAGAAAATAGAAAATAAGCAAATAAATACAGTTTGGAATAAAAACTGAAGTGAAAATTTAAAAGATAATATGGTAAGTGTGTGACATAAAATTTTGATACAAGCAAATAAAAGTTATAGGAAAAATAATTTATGCAAATAGAACCAAGAAAAAATGGGAACTCTAAATAGTCATATAACAATAAATTCTATCTAAAAATCTTCAGAGAAGTAAAATATAAGTTTTCAACACCTTTTTTAAAAATCAAGGTAATTTTCAAGAGAAAAGTAAATAAATTATATATTTTAAGGATCTTTACATTAGGAAAGAAGCATACTTGATCCAATACAAAGTATATCTAAAATTCAAACATTTTAATGGAAAATATTAGAAACATGTATCAATAATAGTTTTATTCAGTGTTCATTCATTCATGCTGGAGGGCTTAGCTATTGAGAGTTCACTCTGTTCCCATGTCTTCTGTTTTACTTTGTCTGTTCTCACCCATCTGAGGTATTCATAATTTTCATATCTTTACTATTTGATGGTTTCCAAAATTATTAGAAGACATAGCTTAATGCTATTATAAGACTCTCTTCAAATAGTTTGCTGGGTTTTAGGACAGAAGGTTGGCAGTCCTCCTGTTTACCCACTAAACCTGGATGGTAAAGCACTATTGCTGAAGAGACTACACACTTTGGTTACAGGACGTGGACAGAGCAAGTTAGAGCAAATCTAGAAATAACTTTCCTTCTTGCTAGCTTTTTTAGCTATACATGTTGCTGAGGGAGAAAATTGAATCAATACTCTTATCCAGCTGTGAACCCAAATAAACCACAATAATGGCCTGCCTGGCAAAGTGTGCCCACTAGTGAAACAGTGTGAGGACGATTATAGGGGTAACTAGTTGCTTTCTAATTAAATTTGACGCTTCATAACAGAAACTCAAGTCTGTCTCAATAAGCCATTTCAAAAGCCATGGCTGGGCAGATTATTTGCCATATGGGGAAATTTATAATAATTTTGGTAGGTGAGCAAGTTATCCAACTGACTTCCAAATTTGAATGCTTAGTGCAACCATAGATTAGTACTGACTGAACCCAGACTTCGCCAAGAATTCTTCTGACTATGCTAGTGGATAAAGAAATCTGTAATTGAGAAAAGGGCAAAGAATAGATTATGCTGGGTGCTTGGCTCTAAATGAAACATCTAATTCAACTCTTACAGTGCTCAGAGAATATCACCAAAATAAGGGGTGGGAAAAAATTAAGAGCCAGCTAATAGGGAGATATATAGCAAAAGTGATGTCTTCTTGGCAAGACACAGCCAATGCACTAATGAATTCCCTACAGCTATGCTACAAGACCCATACATGGTTAGATTCAAGAATATGCAGCAGCATTTCATCCATGGGATGGATTCCTTTCTTCTTCAAGAGACCATTGACAGTTAAGAGTTGTAGTCCTATGAAGCATAATTTTCTTCAGTGGTGACTTTGCTGTTGCTCCAGTAAATTACCTCCTATGCACACTCTGTCAAGAAATTGTTAATGAAAGGCAGAGTATTGATCCTCTGCCACAGCACACCTTGTCCAAGTGGCACAGGGAGGTAGCTAACCACCCAGGAGTGCAGAGAGGACAGTCAGTACAGGTAGGACCTCCCCTAATTCTCAGAGGATCATGAATGGAACCCTCTGGTGGAAGGCCTCTGGTTTCTGTCTCCATCTTGGGACCAACCTCTGCCATAGCTTGCCATACCCAAGTGGCACAGGGACGTAGCTAACCACACAGGAGTTAGGAAAGACCTGACAGCACAAATAGAACTACCCCTGCCACTCAGAGGATCACATCCTAAACCCTCTGGTGGAAGTCTTCCAGTTTCAGTTCAAGCTTGTGACCATTCTCTGCCACAGTGCTCATATCCAAGTGGTGCAGGGAAGTAGCTGACCACCAAGGAATGCAAAGAGGACAATCAGCACAGGTGGAACCTCCTCTGCTGCTCAAAGGAAACAGCCCAAAAACCTAAGTACACAACAGCCTGGGAGCAGCCTGGGACAGGATTCCCACACCCAGAGCTGATTGGAGCCACAGAGCTACATACCCAGATACAACCACAAGAGAGCTGGTCTCCCAGGAGTAACTACATACCTGTGTACACATAGAGAACAGATCTCCCAGGAGTACAGATATAGAGGCTTGCATGACATATAAGCTAAAGTCAGAGACAGCAACACCAGCTATCACCAGAGATAACCAGACAGCAAAAGGAAAATGCAAGAACATTACCAACAGAAACTCAGGAAATATGGCACCATCTGAACCAAGTTCTCCCACAACATGTCCAGGATACCCCAACACACCAGAAAAGCAAGATCTGGATTTAAAAATCACATCTCATGATGTTGATAGAGGATTTCAAGAAGGAAAAAAAAACTCTCTTTAAGAAATACAGGAGAACATGAGTCAAAAGGTAGATGCCCTTAAAAAGGAAACACAAAATACCTTAAAGAAACACAGGAGAACATGGGTCAAGAGGTAGAAGCCCTTAAAGAGGAAACATAAAAATCCCTTAAAGAATTACAGGAAAACACAAACAAACAAGTGAAGGAACTGAAGAAAACCATCCAGGATCTAAAAAATGGAAGTAGAAATAAGAAAGAAATCATAAAGGGAGACAACCCTGGAGATAGAAGAACTTGGAAAGAAATCAGGAGTCATAGATGCAAACATCAACAACAGAATACAAAAGATAGAAGAAAGAATCTCAGGTGATGAAGATACCATAGAAAGCATTGACTCAACAGTCAAAGAAAATGCACAATGCAAAAAGTTTTTTTTTTATTATTTATTTTATTTTATTTTTTTAATTTACATTCCAAATCATTTCCCCTTTCCCGTTTCCTCCCTCCCTGAAAGTCCCATAAGCCCCCTTCCCTCCCTCTTTTCTCCATTCAACCCCCTCTCGTTACTCTGTCCTGGCGTTCCCCTACATCCAGTCTTTCCAGGACCAGGGGTCTCTCCTTCCATCTTCTTAGAAATCTATTGATATGCGGATTGTGTCTAGGGTATTCCGAGATTCTGGGTCAATATCCCCTTATCAGTGACTGCATACCATGTGTGTTCTTTTGTGATTGGGTTACCTCACTAAGGATGATATTTTCAAGATCTGACCATTTGCCTAGGAATTTCGTGAATTCATTGTTTTTAATTGCAGAGTAGTATTCCATTGTGTAGATTTACCACATCTTCTGAATCCATTCCTCCGTTGAGGGACATCTGGGTTCTTTCCAGCTTCTGGCTATTATAAATAAGGCTGCTATGAACATAGTGGAGCATGTGTCCTTATTGCATGCAGGTAAAGCCTCTGGGTATATGCCCAGGAGTGGTATAGCCGGATCCTCCGGGAGTGTCATGCCCAGTTTTCTGAGGAACCGCCCGACTGCTTTCCAGAGTGGTTGTACCAGCCTGCAATTCCACCAGCAGTGGAGGAGTGTTCCTCTTTCTCCACATCCTCGCCAACAACTGCTGTCTCCTGTGTTTTTGATCTTAGCCATCCTGACTGGTGTGAGATGGAATCTCAGGGTTGTTTGATTTGCATTTCCCTAATGACTAAGGATGATGAACATCTCTTTAGGTGCTTCTCAGCCATTAGATATTCTTCAGGTGAGAACTCTTTGTTTAGCTCTGTACCCAATATTTTAATAGGGTTACTTGCCTCTCTGGAGTTTAACTTCTTGAGTTCTTTGTATATATTGGATATTAGCCCTCTGTCGGATGCAAAAAGTTTTTAACATAAAACATCCTGGAAATCCAGACACAATGAGAAGACCAAACTTAAGGATTATAGGTATAGAAGAGAGAGAAGATTTACAACTTAATAGGCCAGTAAATATCTTCAAAAAATTATAAAAGATAACTTCCCTAACCTAAAGAGAGAGATGCCCAAGAACATACAAGAAGCCCACAGAACTCCAAACAGACTGAACCAGAACAGAAATTCCTCCTGTTACATAATAATCAAAATGTTAAATGTACTAAACAAGGAAAGAATATTAAAAGCACTAAGAGTAAAAAGCCAAGTAACATATAAAGGAAGACCTATCAGTATCACACCAGACTTCTCACCAGAAACCATGAAAGCAAGAAGACCCTGCACAGATCTCATACAGACCCTAAGAGAACACAAATGCCAGCCAAATCTACTATACCCAACAAAATTTTCAATTATCATAGAAGGAGAATCCAAGAATTCTATGTTAAAACCAAAATTATACAATATCTTTCCACAAATCCAGCCCTACAAAGGATAATAGATGGAAAATTTCAGTATAAGGAGGGCAAATATACCCTAGAAAAAGCAAAATAGTAATCTTCTTTCAACAAGCCCAAAAGAAGACAGCCACACAAACATAAAAATAACATCAAAAATAACAGGAGGCAACAATCACTATTCCTTAATATCTTTTAACATTAATGGACTCAATTTCCCAATAAAAAGACATAGACTAACAGATTGGCTATGTAAACAGGACCCAGCATTTTGCTGCATATAGGAAATGCACCTCAGTGTCAAAGACAAACACTACCTCAGAGTAAAAGGCTGGAAAATAATTTTCAAAGCAAATGGTTCTAGGAAACAAGCTGGAGTAGCCATTCTAATGTCAGATAAAATTGACTTTCAACCAAAAGTCATCAAAAAAGACACAGAAGGACACTTCATACTCATCAAAGGAAAATCTACCAAGAAGAACTCTCAATTCTGAACATCTATGCTCCAAATGCAATTGCATCCCCATTCGTAAAAGAAACTTTACTAAAGCTCATAGCACACATTGCACCTCACACAATAATTGTGGGTGACTTCAACACTCCACTCTCATCAATGGACAGATCAGGGAAGCAGAAAGTAAACAGAGGCATAGTAAAACTAACAGAAGTTTTGGACCAAATGGATTTAACAGATATCTATAGAACATTTCATCCTAAAGCAAAAGAATACACCATCTTCTCAGCACCTCATGGTGCCTTCTCCAAACTGACCATATAATTCGTCACAAAACAGACCTCAGAAGATACAAGAAAATTTAAATAATCCCATGCCTCCTATCAGATCACCATGGAGTAAGGGTGGTCTTCAATAGCAACAAAAACAATAGAAAGCCCACATACACATGGAAGCTGAACAATGCTCTACTCAATGATACCTTGGTCAAGGAAGGAACAAGAGAAGAAATCAACGACTTTTTAGAGTTTAATGAAAATAAAGGCAGAGCATGCCCAAATCTATGGGACAGAATGAGAGCGGTGCTAAGAGGAAACTCTTAGCTCCGAGTGCCTCCGAAAAGTAGCTGAAGCGAGCAGACAATAGCAGCTTAACAGCACACCTGAAAGCTATAGAACAGAAAGAAGCTAAAACACCCAGGAGGAGTAGACAGCAGGAAATCATCAAATTCAGGGCTGAAATCAACCAACTAGAAGCAAAAAGAACTACACGAAGAATCAACAAAACCAGGAGCTGGTTCTTTGAGAAAATCAACAAAAGAGATAAACCCAT
Source organism: Tokudaia tokunoshimensis (assembly GCA_036184795.1). NCBI lineage: Eukaryota > Metazoa > Chordata > Mammalia > Rodentia > Muridae > Tokudaia > Tokudaia tokunoshimensis. The sequence goes on from BTHU01000017.1 coordinate 18,754,371, forward strand.
AGCCAGACAAACCAGACAGAAGAGAGACACTATCCAAATTAACAAAATCAGAAATGAAAAGGGAGATATTACAGCAGGAACTGAGGAAATTTAAAAACTCATCAGATCCTACTATGAAAGCCTATACACAACAAAACTGGAAATCTGAATGAAATAGACAATTTTCAAGACAGATATCAGATATCAAAGTTAATCAGGATCAGATCCTCTAAACAGTTCCATAACCCCTGGAGAAATAGAAGTGGTCATTGAAAGTCTCCCAACTAAAAAAAGCAGAAGACAAGATGGTTCTAGTGCAGAATTCTATCAGATTTTCAAAGAAGACCTGACGCAAATATTCTTCAAACTATCCCAAAATATAGAAACAGACGGAACACTACCCAACTCGTTCTATGAAGCCACAATTTTACTGATACCAAAATCACCCAAAGATCCAATAAAGAAAGAGAACTTTAGACCAATTTCCCTTATGAATATCAATGCAAAAATACTCAATAAAATTCTTGCCAACCGAATCCAAGAACACATCCAACATTCACCATGATCAAGTAGGCTTCATCCCAGGAATGCAGGGATGGTTCAATATATGGAAAGCCTCCAATATAATCCACTACATAAACAAACTCAAATAAAAACACTTGGTCATTTAATTAGATGCTGAAAAAGTATTTGACAAAATTCAGCATCCTTTCATGTTAAAGATCTTACAAAGAACAGGAATTCAAGGTCCACACCTAAACATAGAAATAGCAATATGCAGCAAACCAGTAGCCAACATCAAACTGAATGGAGAGAAACATGAAGAAATCCCACTAAAATCAGGGACTACATAAGACTGCCCTCTCTCTCCATATCTACTCAATATAGTAACTGAAGTTCTAGCCAGAGCAATTAGACAACAAAAGGAGGTCAATGGGATACCAATTGGAAAGAAAGAAGTCAAATTATCACTATTTGCAGATAATTTGTTAGTATACTTAAACAACCCCAAAAACTACACCAGAGAACTCCAACAGGTCATAAACAACTTCAGCAAGTGGCCAGTTGTAAAATTAACTCAAACAAATCAGTAGCCTTCCTATATTCAAAGGATAAACAGGCTGAGATAGAAATTAGGAAAATGGCACCCTTCACAATAGTCACAAATGATATAAAGTATCTTGGTGTGAATCTAACCAAACAAGTGAAAGATCTGTATGACAAGAACTTCAAATCTCTGAAGAAAGAAATTGAAGAAGACCTCAGAAGATGCAAAGACCTTCCATGCTCATGAATTGGTAGGTTTAATATAGTAAAAATGGTCATCTTGCCAAAGCAATCTACTGATTCAATGCAATTCCCATCAAAATTCCAACACAGTTCTTCATAAAGTTAGAAAGAGCAATTCTCAAATTCATCTAGAATAACAAAACACTCAGGATAGCGAAAACTATTCTCAACAGTAAAAGAACTTCTGGAGGAATCAGTATCCTGGAACACAAGCAGTACTACAGAGCAATAGTGTTAACAAATGGTGCTGGTTAACTGGAGGTAAACATGCAGAAGAATGCAAATTGACCCATTCTTATCTCCTTGCACTAAGCTCAATTCCAAGTGGATCAAGGACCTCCACATAAATCCAGACACACTGAAACTAATAGAAAGGAAACTAGGGAAGAACCTTGAACATATGGGCACAAGGGAGAATTTCCTGAATAGAACTCCAATAGCTTATGCTCTAAGATCAAGAATTGACAAATGGGACCTCATTAAATTACAAAGCTTTGCAAGGCAAAAGACACTGTCAAAAAGACAAAGCGGCAACCAACTAACTGGGAAGTGATCTTTACCAACCCTACATCCGACAGAAGGCTAATATCCAATATATACAAAGAACTCAAGAAGTTAAACTCCAGAGAGGCAAGTAACCTTATTAAAAAATGGGGTACAGAGCTAAACAAAGAGTTCTCACCTGAAGAATATCTAATGGCTGAGAAGCACCTAAAGAGATGTTCATCATCCTTAGTCATTGGGGAAATGCAAATCAAAACAACCCTGAGATTCCATCTCACACCAGTCACAATGGCTAAGATCAAAAACACAGGAGACAGCAGTTGTTGGCGAGGATGTGGAGAAAGAGGAACACTCCTCCATTGCTGGTGGAACTGCAAGCTGGTACAACCACTCTGGAAAGCAGTCTGGCGGTTCCTCAGAAAACTGGGCATGACACTCCCGAAGGATCTGGCTATACCACTCCTGGGCATATACCCAGAGACTTTACCTGCATGCAATAAGGACACATGCTCCACTATGTTCATAGCAGCCTTATTTATAATAGCCAGAAGCTGGAAAGAACCCAGATGTCCCTCAACGGAGGAATGAATTCAGAAGATGTGGTATATTTACACAATGGGATACTACTCTGCAATTAAAAATAATGAATTCACAAAATTCCTAGGCAAATGGCCAGAACTTGAAAATATCATTCTTAGTGAGGTAACCCAATCACAAAAGAACACACATGGTATGCAGTCACTGATAAGGGGATATTGACCCAGAATCTCGGAATACCCTAGACACAATCCGCATATCAATAGATTTCTAAGAAGATGGAAGGAGAGACCCCTGGTCCTGGAAAGACTGGATGTAGGGGAACGCCAGGACAGAGTAACGAGAGGGGGTTGAATGGGGAAAAGAGGGAGGGAAGGGGGCTTATGGGACTTTCGGGGAGGGAGGAAACGAGAAATGGGAAATGATTTTGAATGTAAATAAAAAAACTTAGAAAATAAAGTAAAATTAAAAAAAAACTGCAGGGTATTGGTACAGTGACAGGCAGGTAGAGTTCATTTCTGGCTCTTCAGGAATAGAACTGAAGAGCCAGAAATGAACCTACACACCTATGGTCACTTGAGCTTTGACAAAGGCTCTAAATCCTTCCAGTGAAAAAAAGATAACTTTTCAACATATGGTGCTGGCTCAACTGGTTGTTAGCATGCAGAAGAATGCAAATCAATCCATTCTTATCTCCTTGTACAAAGCTTAAGTCCAAGTGAATCAAGGAACTTCACATAAAACCAGACTAACCAGACATGAAACTAATAGAAAAGAAACTGGGAAGAGCCTTGAGTACATGGGCACAGGGTAATATTTCCTGAACAGCACACCAATACCTAATCTCCAAGATTAAGAATCAACAAATGGGACCTCATAAAATTACAAATTTTTGTAAGGCAAAGGACACTGTCAATAGGACAAAATGGCAACCAACAAATTGGAAAAAGAGCTTTACCAACCCTACATCTGACAGAGGGCTTATATCCAATATATACAAAGAACTCAAGAAGTTAGACTCCAGAGAAACAAATAACCCTATTAAAAAAGTGGGGTAGAGAGCTAAGCAAAGAATTTTCACCTGAGGAATATTGAGTGGATAAGAATTACCTAAGGAAATGTTCAACATTCTTAGTCCTCAGGGAAATAAAATTTAAAAAAACAAAAAACAAACAAACAAACAAAATGTAGATTTCACCTCACAGCAGTCAGAATGTCTAAGATCAAAAACTGAGGAGACAGTAGGTGCTGGTGAGGATGTAGAGAAAGATTAATGCCCCTCCACTGCTGGTTTGATTGCAATCTGGTACAACCACTCTGGAAATAAGTTTGGCATTTCCTCAGAAGACTGGGCATAATACTGCTAGAGGACCCTGTCATACCATTCCTGGGCATATACCAGCATGTAATAAGGACATATGCTCCACTATGTTCATAACAGCCCTATTTATAATAGCCAGAAGCTGGAAAAAAAACAGATGTCCTTCAATAGAGGAGTGGATACAGAAAATGTGGTATATTTACACAATGGATTTCTACTCAGCTATTAAAATCAATGAATTCATGAAATTCTTAGAGAAATGGGTGGAATTGGAAAATATTATCCTTAGTGAGGTAACCCAATCACAAAAGAACACACAATTGTATGCACTCACTGATAAGTGGCTTTTAGTCCAGAAGCTTGGAATACCCAAGAAATAATTTACAGATCAAATGAAGCTCAAGAAGAAGGACGAACAAAGTATGGATACTCTGGTCCTTCTTAGAAGGGGGAACAAAATACCCACAGAAGAAGATACAGAGACAAAGTGTGGAGCAGAGTCTGAGGAAAAGACCATCCAGAGACTGCCCCACCTAGTGATCCATCCCATATACAGTTACATAACCCAGACACTATTGTGGATGTCCACAAATGCTTGCTGATTGGAGCCGAATATAGCTGTCACCTAGGAGGCTCTGCCTGTGCATGACAAATACAGAGGGGACACTCACAACTATCCATTGAAATGATGCCCCAATGGAGGATCTAGAGAAAGTACCCAAGGAGCTGAAGGGGTTTGCTGTGCCCCAAGAGGAAAAACAATATGAGCCATCCAGTAGTACCAGAGCTCCCAGGGACAAAACAGTCAACCAAAGAGTACACATGGAGTTACCCATGGCTCCAGACACATAGGCAGCAGAGGATGGCCTTGTTGGACATCAAAGGGTAGAGAGCCCGTTGGTCCTGGGAAGGCTAGATGCAGCAGTGCACGTGAATACCAGGACAGGAAATTGGGAGAGGATTGATTGGGGAACAGGGGGAGGGGAGATGGGTTATGGGATTTTCGAGGAGGGGACCAGGAAAAGCAGACAACATTTGAAATGTAAATAAAGAATATATCTAATAAAAAAATTTTTAAAAGTCTAGAGATGGGCTGGAAGTTAGGAATCCTGAATTCCTAGTCCTTGAATGGATTTCTTTCTACCATAAGATTTAATCCCAGAACCCAAAGCTTGTGGAAGAACCACAACACTAGAGCGTGTTACCTACTACAACTTAGAGATTTTTCTGAGACTTTTCTACTTAGAATAGCTGCCAAATGCCAGAATCAAAACACATTTTTTTCCTACCCACAATTCTGAAGTAGATATGGCAAAAGTACCCCGACCATCTAACTGGTAACAAATGTAATCCAATTAGGGGAATTTAGAACCTGAACCTCTGAGACATTGCCTGAAAGTTATCTTAATATATTTATTTATTTCAGTTAATGGGAACTGTAACTAGAGATGCATTATTGAAAGAAAAATATGAAGGGGCAGTAGGAGAGTGTGTAAACTCACACAACTTTATCCTCTCCTCTTTGTCTTCTTAGGCCACCATTTTCTTTCTCAGTTGTGCACACCTTAGCTTGGTCCTTGATCTATCCAAGTCAATGCTGAATACTTGACTAATTTTATCCTGTGGGAATCTAAGCAGCAATGAATGCCAGTTATCTCTGCATCATAATAACTACGTTCAGCATCTACAGGCACAATCAAGGGTCGTTAGGTTAAAAACTGAGTCTTGTACCTGCTCTTTCCATTGTGAACTATATATCTCTGAGCAAAATCCACTCCATAAATATACAGTTTGTATATTGGAGCATTATCTTTCTTGTATCTCTTTACTAGAATCAGATAAGGTATGAATTTGCTCACTACATCCAATATTCTAATTATTTAGATGTTAAGTAGAAATTTGGGGAAGTTGAATATTTATACCATATGTTACCACACCTCATTTCATCTGTTCTCTTTGTCAAGCTACTTTCGAGAAGAAAGATCTCAGTGTCACATCTGGTGCTCAGAATTGATTAATTAATTGATTAATCAATTCCTAAAATTTCCTACACTTGCTATGGAAACAATATAATATATTGTATGTCTCAGGTGTTTCAATGGAAATGTACCCAAATCAACTTTTGCTTTGTGTCTTTAATTGGTTTCTAAACAAAGACTCTAATCAGAAAGTAGAATGGGATACACAGAATTTGTTATCAGGTATGTAATTTTATCCCTGTTCTAATCCTAGACCAGAGGCACTGTGGGCCAAGAAACCTGGAAATTCATTCTGTGCATCTCATATCTGCTTTCTCTCTGCAAGAAAGATAGAGCAATAAAAGAGCCCTCCACGAGTAGAAAAGTGACAATTGGGACTGGAGAATTATAGCAGAGAAAGACCAAGGGCCAGAAAGCAAGCAAACTACACAACAGGAATTAGAACTGTCCCAAACAACCTTCATCAAATTTACAAGGATGTATACAACTGGTCTTGTGTAGGTCATGGTGCACAGGCTGCATCAATTATTTTTTTGTAAACATATTTTTGAATGTTGATATTTTAGATGCAGCATAGAAACACAAAACTGGTGGTGCTCAGCGTCCTAGCACCTTGTACTCCCTTGAGTCTTCAGTTCTACTCCAAGTTTCAAATTCCTCTGTATGGAAAAGAAGGTAATAACTTCGACTACATTTTTGAATTTTTGCAACAATCACACAAATGTATCTTCCCCTTTCTTTTCTTCCACTGTTAAGCGATTACTAAATTCCTTAAAATGAATAGACCTCTGATTTAATATGCAACTTCAATCACTTTCCAGAGCAAACATTTCAATCAAAATTGACTCTCTTTGCTTGAGGGCAAGAGTAAAGCTTCTTCAATTAACATCGATTAATATCTGCTACAGGAACAGCTTTTTTTGTGTTAAATGGCATGTTAGGACACTGTAGTCAGACCTCGAAAAGTTATAAATCATAGAAAAGAAAAGAACATTGTAAAACACAAGTCATTGCCAGCCTACTTTCAATGATTGCAGTTTTAATTGTTTTGAATTATTTTTATGTTTATCATTTTATATTTTGCCTTGTACTATATTTAATTCCCCTGCCCCAGATTGTAAATCCCTTGTGAGTAAAATTATTGTCTACATAATTTTATGTTAAATTCTCATCTTAGATAATTACATACTGTACATACAAATTACCATTTCATATTTACTATTGAAAAAGCTGAAAAGCCCATTGATATCAGCAGCTATTTGCAAGATCATTAATATGGTCACAAATGGTAGAGGTCATTGTTTGCAGGAAATGCTCTGATGTTGGAAGCCATTCTGTTGATGTGTTTGAGATTTTGGGAAACAGTTGTTCTCTGGCATCTCTTAAATGGCATTGACAGGAGCCTGTCCTTAATGGTCAGTACAGCTCTTACTGTTTTGAAATCAGAACAGTTGTGGTTATACACAAAAGGTAATTTCAAGAATGTATCCATAACATTTCCCTGTGGAAGATAGAAATCACTCAAAAATCATGTGAGGTATACATGAGAGAGCCTAGACAACATACAGGAGGTTCCTGAGGATACATACAAGTGTCTGTCCTCTCTTATGATATATAAATGATTAGTACTTTCTCAGAAAGATATCTTTATTCTGTGGGGTAGACACCAGTAAGTTGGCCATGCTCCTGGAGGTAACTCCAGTTAAACTCACTGGTTTACCAAGCTGGAATTGACTGGAGTGTTTTGCCTGTCATTATTGTCCTGTAACATAAATACATATTTGTTCATATCTACCCAAGAAAAGTCACAGCACATATTCCCAGAGGATATGAGGACAGTCACACCCCACAACACTTTCCTCTCTTTTATTGTGTTCCCATCTCCTCTTCTTGAATAGTTCTCCATGGATGTCAAATGTGTGTAAGTATTTGCCTATACACATATCTGTATATCATGCCTAATACCAACAGAATCCATTAGGTGTCAAACCCCTGGAACTAGAGCTACAGGTAGTTGTATGTATCCGTGTGAGTCATGAAGAACCACCAGTGTTCTTAGTAACCAGCTATTTCTCCAATCTCTGAACACAATATTTTAAGAAAAAAAAAAAGACCTTATGGAGATCTGAACAAAGTTTAGTCTTAACTATCATACTATGGCTTTGCAAAGTAACTTGATATCAAAAGTTTAAACACTTTAATAGTACTTGTTTTATTGAAGAAAAAAGAAAGGAAATTATTAGATATAATTAAAAATTTGTATATATTCAATACTTCTATACTTTTATTTATAACTGTAGGACTAGTGTGTGTTTATAAGCATAAAGTCAAAAAGCAATGTGACAGTCTCTGTCTAATGACAGAGATGCCCATAGGAACATATGCATGAAACAGAAATCTGCTCATTGAATCTATGACTATATATAGATTAATTCCTCCCATTTTGTATTGATTGCTTGTGCATTTAACAGGACTCATTTCCATATCGTATGCCCTTTGATGTTCCTGACATACTATAACTATAAAGGAGGAATACCCTAGACACAATCCCCATATCAATAGATTTCTAAGAAGATGGAAGGAGAGACCCCTGGTCCTGGAAAGACTGGATGTAGGGCAACGCCAGGACAGAGAAACGAGAAGGGGTTGAATGGAGAAAAGAGGGAGGGAAGGGGGCTTATGGGACTTTCGGGGAGGGAGGAAACAGGAAAGGGGAAATGATTTGGAATGTAAATTAAAAAAAATAAAATAAAATAAATAATAATAATAAAAAAAGATCATCTAAAAAAAAATAACTGGTTTAAAATATCCTTTTGCATACAACTCAACTTCCTTTTCACATTTCAATTATAAAATCCTCTATCAGAACTGTGTTGTGGAACTCCATAGCCTGTAACAAAAAATTGTCTTCAGATGTTCTCAGCTACCAATTTATTAAGAGGTAATCAACAGTAGGACATTCATCATTTTCTTATTGAGAGAAGAAATCTCTACTCTTTTGGGATATTTTATCTCTATTTCAACTGTGATCTTTTCCAAGCAAGTGCCCTATAATAAATTCTGTTTAAATGACCTCATGAAATGTTGAGTGAAGTTTGTTGGAGAAGGAATTGGAATACAAATGGCTTAAGAGTTGCATAGAAGGAGTCTACCAGAGTTGGGTCAGCAGGTCACAGGTAAGAGTGGAATCACTTGCATGATGTATGGCTTGTCAGAAAGAAGTTTGGAAGTGTAAGCTTAGGAACAGGGCAGATGACATTAAGGTCATCTATTTTACCAGCCAAGGTAAGAGATTAGAGAAAATATCCACATTATTCTTAGTCTCCTTGTCCTCATCAATTGTACAGGAATAATAAGGTCATTTGTATCATTTACATTGTTTTTGCATTTTCCTGTGTGTAGAAAAACGAAAACTAGCACAGTGAAAAGCTTGTCTTAATAAGCAGGTATAATTAAGAAGAGTTGAGGGAGGGGTTTGATGGAGATGTGGCATACAGCTGGAATAGTGCCCATATTTTTTGACTAATGTATAATTTTTGGAAGACCGTGCTAATGAGGTAGAATCCTAGAGTAAAAGAAAAGCATTGTGTTTCAATGTTTACAGGTATGCAGAATAGCAAAAGACTAGTGGATGGATGTGTATGGACAAAATACGTTGCATGAAATTCTCAAATAACTAACACAAATGAATGAATAAAAGTAAAGCATGAAATAAAATGTGAATGTAAATGAAAACAGGAAGGAGGTAGGAAAGGAGGGAGAAGGGAAAAAGAAGGTTGGGAAGGAGAGAGAAAGAGAGAAGGAGGAATGAAGGAGGAAGAGGGATTAAAGAAATATTGTTCTTCAAAGGAAACAGATCCTACTGGTGATTTTTGAAGAATTCAGAGATAAAATTGTAATTAAGCTATCAGAAACAACATGGATAACTGATATTGAGGCAAAAGACAACATTCATTTTGTTTTATATTTGTAAGACTGGGTTCCTTCAGAAGCACACATTCCTTCTGACTTGCACTTGTGCCCAGAGCTGATTCAAGGTACTCGCTCCCCACCAACTCCTGAAACACCCAGAGAAATCTTGACTTTCAGGAACTTTGGTTCCACAGGATCTCAGAATCACAGGATCATAGAATCACAGATATTTAGGAAATGGATAAGGAGTCACAAATGAATCACCAACATTATACAAGAGGTAGAAGAGAGAATCTCAGGTAGAGAAGATATCGTAGAAGACACTGACACATGGGTCAAAGAAAATACAAAAAGCAAAAGCTCAAAACATTCAAGAAATTCAGGACACAATGAAAATATCAAATCCAAGAATAATAGGTATGAAAGAATGTGAAGATTCCCAAATCAAATGGCCAGGAAGCATCTTCAACAAATTATAAAAGAAAATTTCCCTAAGCTAAAGAAAGATGCACATAAATATACAAAAAGCCTACAGAAAATCAACAAATGGGACCAGAAAAGAAGTTACTCCTATCACAAAATAATTAAAACACCAAATGCACAGAACAAAGAAAGAATACTGATAGCAGTAAGGGGAAAATGTCAAATGACATATGAAGGGAGGCCTTTCAGAATTACACCAGACTTCTCAACAGAGATTCTAAAAGCCAAAAGATCTTGAGCAGATGTCATACAGATGCTAGCCCAGTCTCCTATAACCAGCCAAACTCTCAATTACAATAGAGAGTGTAAACAAGATATTCCATGACAAATCTAAATTAAAACAATATCTTTCCACCAATACAGTCATATTGAGGATAAAAGAAGAAAATCTCCAACACAAGAAGGGAAACTACATCCAAGAAAAATCAAGAAACTAATCTTCTCCAAACAAATCCAAAAGAAAAGAACCACACAACATAATTCCACCTCTAACAACATAAATAACAGGAAGCAAATATCATAGGTGCCTAATGTCTCTCAATATCAATGGACTCAATTCTTCAATAAAAAGTCCTAGACTAAAAGGCTGGATAGGTAAACAGGACCCAGCATTTACAGGAAACATACCTCAGTAACAAAGACAGACAATACCTCAAAGTAAAGAACTATAAAAAATTTTCCAATAAAATAAGCTTTCAATGAAAAGTTATCGAAAAAGATGAGGAAGGACACTACATACTCATCAAAGGAAAAATCCAATTGAGAGGAACTCTCAATTCTGAACATCTATGCCCCAAATGGAAGGAAACACACATTAGTAAAAGAAACATTACTTAAGCTAAAAGTACAGATTGAAACTCATACAATAATAGTAAGAAACTTTACCACCCCTTTTTCACCAATGGACAGATCATGGAAACTAAAACTAAACAGAGATACAGTGAAACTAACAAAAATTATAAAACAAATAGACATAACAAATATCTAAAGAACATTTCACCATAAAACAAAAGAATATACCTTCTTCTCAGCATCTTTTAGTACCTTATCCAAAACTGACCATATAATCAGTCATACACAAAAACCTCAATCAATTCAAGAAGAGAGAAATAATCTCTTGCATCCTATCAGACCACCACAGACCAACGCTGATTTTCAACAATAAACAACAAGCAACAAACAGCGAACAACAGAAAGTCTACATACAGAGGATGCTTAACAACTATCTACTCAATAATAACTTGGTCAGGGAAGAAATAAAGAAAGAAATTAAAGACTTTTTAGAATTTAATGAAAATGAAGGCACAGTATACCCAAACTTATGGTACACAATGGAAGCAGATCTAATACTAATACTTCTCAAACTATTTCATAAAATAGAAACAGAAGGAATCAAATACATTCTTTGAAGGCATAGTTATATTGATATCTAAACCACACAAAGAGCCAACAAAGAGAACTTCAGATCAATTTCCCTCATGAATATTGATGCAAAACTACTCAATAAAATTCTTGCAAACCGAATCCAAGAATACATCAATAATAATCATTTGCCATGATCAAGTAGGCTTCATCCCAGGAATGCAGGGATGGTTCAATATACAGAAATCTGTGAATATAACCCACTATATAAAAATCTCAAAGGAAAAAAAAAAACACACAATCATCTCATTAGATGCTGAAAAAGCCTTTGACAGAATGCAACACCCCTTCATGCTAAAAGTATTGGAGAGATCAGGAATTCAAGGTGCATAACTAAATACAATAAAAGCAATATACAGCAAACCAATAGCCATCATCAAACTAAATGGAGAGAAACTTGAAACAATCAATACCACTAAAGTCAGGGACAAGACAAAGCTGTGCACTCTCCCCCCTACCTATTCAGCAAAGTACCTGAAGTACTAACCGGAAGAATTAGGCAACAAAAGGAGGGCAAAGGAATACAAATTGGCAAGAAGGAAGTCAAATATCAATATTTGCAGATGATATGATAGTATATATAAGTGACCCAAAAAATTCACTAAAGAACCACTGCAGCTCATAACCAACTTCAGCAAAGTGGCTGGATACAAAGTTAACTCAAACAAATCAGTAGCTTTCCTCTACTCAAAGGATATATGGGCTGAGAAAGAAATTAGGAAAACAACATCCTTTACAACAGTCACAGGAAATATAAAATATCTTGATGTGATGCTAACCAAGATGTTGTGAGAAATATTAAAAAATGACCCACAAACTCTCCACAGGTTTGGGCCACACTCCTGTGCTCCTGCTTGCCCCCCAACTCTTGGGCCCTCTCTCCTATGAAGGGCCCCCAAGTTCCTCTTGCTTCTGCAGAACACCCCACATACCCCACAATCAACAGTCACAATACCTAATTACACAGTAGAAATCAAGATTCTTAAAGCTTAATTAAGTAATCGTATTTATATATCAATAAAATCAAAATTTACAAGATGCCAATACAATAATTTCATAGCTGATTGATAATGATAAAAGTTTTATCCTAATATTTTTAACCTTGTGAAATCCTAGCTACTTGTGACTGTTAAAACCACGTGGAATCAGGATCCTCTTCCTGTCCATCTGCCTTCATGTTGGCTTCAACCCTCTCTGCCATGCTCCTTGTCTCTGCAACTCGTGGCCCTGTCTCCTTATTCCCTGTTCAATCACAGGCCCCCTCTGTACTAATGTAATTGGACAGCGAAAATCCTGCAACATATCACCCTTTCTGTTTAATTAAATAAGAAAATTATTTCTCTCAAAATAAAATTTGAGCACAACTATTATCATTCTGTAAATTACATGGCACATGATAGAACTAATACCTAGTTCAATATTTTTGCCAATAAAAGTAAACATTGTCCTCTATTCTAACTTTAAAGAGTATAGTTCTGCACCTGATTTATGCCCTGGATTTAGATTGTATGTCATCTGAAAACTATCCTTTCAAATCTCTTCCTCTCAAAGAAAATAGCTGGGTTGGCTATGAGACTGTAGTCCAAGAATGACTGATAATTAACTGAAAATATATAGGAGGCCTAACACAGCTTCCAAACTTAGCCAATAAATAGAGAGTGCTCATCACCTGGACAGTCTCTCACATCAAAACGTTGGAGCATGGGTCTTCAGCCCTCTGGCTAGGGTCATCTGACAGACCTAGAGAAACAGGAATGTTAAGGACTAGCCTACTCTGTCTCGGCAGAATTAAGCTGTCCGAAACCTGTAATTGTGTCCTTTTTTTGGACAGTATTATGTCTGTAGATGAAAAGAGGCAGTTCTTGCCTAGTGGCTGTCTCCCCACAACCACAGTAACTCATAGATGTTCATTTTTTTCTTTGAATTCAAGACAGGGAAAGCTGTGAGAAGCAGACTAGTCTCAACAACAAGTGAATATGTAACGTTAAATGTCACATTTTGTAGATTTCTGACGTTTTTGAAAACCAACTATCTATGTAAAGTAATCTGGACTGTTTTCCATTAACTACTCTCAGCTATTTCTAATTAAAATCTTGAAAATCTTGAAAATCCCCTAGCAATAAACTCAGAGCCATGAATTTGCTCTTTGGCCCTAAACTAACAGGCTTAAACATCTCAGATCTGATTATAATAATAGCCATAGAAAGACAGGATCTAAGCCCTGTACTTTCAAATTTTTAGTAGCAATAGAAGAAATTTATACCAATGGAAACCTTGGTTTTGCATCAAAATAAATTCTGTACCAAAATAAGAACTTATGACTTAAACTTAGTAATAAGCACAAAGATTTCTACCCAAAAGAAGTTCCAACATATAACAAGGACACATGCTCCACTATGTTGAGAGCAATCTTATTTAATAGACAGAACCTGGAAACAGATGTCCCCTCAACAAAGGAATGGATACAGAAAATGTGGTACATTTACACAATGTAGTATTACTCAGCTATTAAAAACAATGACCTCACGAAATTCACTTGCAAATAGATGGAACTTGAAAATATTATCCTGAGTGAGATAATCCAGTCACAAAAGAACGCACATGCTATGTACTCACTGATAAGTGGATATTAGCCACAAAGAAGTTCAGAGTATCCAGGATACAACTCATAGACTATATGAAACCCAAGAAGAAAGATCACACCAAAGTGTGGGTGTTGCAGTTCTACTCAGAAGGGGGCAGAAAATCATTTTGGGAAGTAGAGGGAGAGAGAAGTGACGGAGGGAGAGAGAAAGGGGAGGTAAAAATGGGAGCCAGTTCATATAAGGGAGGAGATGAAAGAGAAATACAGAGGGTCAGGAATTTGAAGGAAGAAGTGTAGCCATGGGGGGATGAAGAACTGGGGGTAGTCACATGAAAGTCCCAGATCCCAGGGACACAAGTGCCCAACAGAAGGGAAATAGATTCTGTAGAGACCATATTCAATGGATAAGCATGACCCCTGATTGAGGGATGGGGTCAGGCACCTACCTCAAAAATATTGATTCAGAATTCCTCCTGTCAAAAGAAAATGCAGGGACAGGGCGTGGAACAGAAACTGTGGGAAGGGACATCCAGAGATTGCTCCACCTGGGGATCTGTCCCATCTGCAGAAACAAACTCAAACACTGTTGCTGGTGCCAGGAAGTGCTTGTTGAAGGGTGCGTGGTGTAGCTGTCCCTTGAGAGACTCTGCCAGAGCCTCATCAATACTAATGCTGAGCTTGGGGACACCAATGGAGGAGTTGGGACAAGGATTGGGGGATCTGGAGACAGGGGTTGCAAACAGTATAGGAATAACAACAATGTTGACCAACCAGTCCCCCTAGTGCTCCCAGGGACTAGACGACCAACTAAGAAGTGGACATATGTGGACCCATGGCTTCAGCTAGTATAGGATTGCCTTGTCCCTTGCCATCATTGGGAGGGGGTGGGGCCCTTGGTCCTGTGGAGGCTTTATGATCCAGGGTAGGGGAATGCTAGGTCTCTGGCACTAGAGTGTGTGGGCTGGTAGGGAAATGCCCTCACAGAGCCAGGGTGGAGGGTAGAGGGAATGAGGGGTCTGTGGAGGGGAAGTTGGGAAGCGGGATAGCATTTGAAATATAAATAAATAATATAACAAATTAAAAGTGGAAAAATAAATATAAAAAGCAGACATTAAAACAGAAAATAATTATGGGGTCCCTTGTAGCTCAGACTGGTTAGAACTTACTGGGTGAGAAGACCTAACTCACTCCATTTTAGAACAGGCAGCCGTGGTAGGCCTTAAGTTCCAATTTCCCAGGACAATCTAGGCTTCTCTGGGGAAAGGGAACACAGAAAAAGAACAGTCAATCAGCATCTGCCTAAACATCTGGCCAGTAGGTTAACAAAGACATGGGAAAGTCCTTATAAACTCACTCTCTTTCCCTCAAGGTATGAGCCATTTAGAAGTGTACAAATGTCCCATACCATAAGCTGAATCAATCCTGATGTTTCGGGTACACCAAGAGCAACTAAAAAACTCCAACTGACTTTGAAAAGACCTCTTGGTCACCATTTTGCTTGGATGGTTGACCCCTGCATGTTGGCTGTTTCTGCAGAATAAATGTTCCTTGTCTTTACATACTTTTCGAATCTGAAGTCTTCTTTCAGCAATTCTTGGACTCTTACAAGTATAGCTGAGAAAAACCTTCAACTTCACATCCTTGCATTTTCCTCACTTGAGTGCTGGGATTTTAGGAGAGTCAGCACACTGGGATTGTGAGTCTTTCAAATCCCGGTTTTACATATGCTAGACTAGCACTATAT
Organism: Tokudaia tokunoshimensis; assembly: GCA_036184795.1. Taxonomy (NCBI): domain Eukaryota; kingdom Metazoa; phylum Chordata; class Mammalia; order Rodentia; family Muridae; genus Tokudaia; species Tokudaia tokunoshimensis. The sequence continues at coordinate 18,770,126 of BTHU01000017.1, forward strand.
TTACTGGACAACACCTCCAAGTCAAGCAACTTTTTTAGTTTTAGCAAGTAAAACAAAACAGAAACATATGTTTGGGTTGTTTGTTTAAAGATCTGGAAAAACCTTTGGAGGTGGCAGCACTTGAGTGTGTGATCGTAGTTGAGTGTGTGATCGTAGTTGAGTGTGTGATCATAGTGGAGTGTGTGATCGTAGTGGAGTGTGTGTTCGTAGTGGAGTGTGTGATCGTAGTTGAGTGTTGATCATAGTGGAGTCAGGAGCACACACGTGCAGGATTCTTTCACAGAAGGGAGGCAAGGCTTTCCTGGACCTGTTGAGATCACATTATAGAAAAGTGCTAGTGACAATGTAGCCCTCTGTGTGGAACTCCTGCCTCAAAGACATAATTACCATTTCCCTCAGGGCTGAATTAGACAAGAGTCCTTCCAGAGACCTCTCCTGGGCACCTTTTCTTTACTGCATTAGAGTGCTTGGAAGAACTACTCTTTGAGATGTAAATATATAGAACTGTCTGGTTCAACTTTCTCAGTGTCCTTTTGAAATATTATCATCAAAGGAGACTGATGGCCCATCTCAGTGTCTCCAATCAGATTAGCCCATGATTCTCTTTTTTTCTTTCCTATATTTTTTTTATTTACATTCCCAATGATTTCCCCTTTCCCAGTCCCTCCCTCCCGAAAGTCCCATAAGCCTTCTTCCCTCCCCCTGTTCTGCATTCAACCCCCTCTCGCTTCTCTGTCCTCGTATAATGGCCTACTTTTTGATACTTTCTTATGAGCTCACTTAACATTTAAAAATAGCCCTGTACTTTGTGTCATCAAATTTGAATTCAATCTTTCTTCAGTATTGATAGCTAATAATATAAAGACTAGAATGGCACCTAATAACCTCTATTTATTCCAAATAGCACTTTTAAAATGATATAGATTAATGAAGGAAACTATAATAAAAGTAGAAACAAAAATTGATAAAATGTCTACCAACCATCCTTGGGGGATTGGGGGTGGCAGTGGCTGTTTTATTTGCAGATGCCAAGAGCAAATTTACTGTACTTGTTTGGTTTTGAAACTGAGATCCATGTAGCCAAGGATGATTTTGAATTCCTGATATTGTTGGCTATACTTGAGTTGATCTGTAACTGTAGACATATAGTACCTTACTCCTGCTTTATTCTGTGTTGGAGATATAAACCAAAGCTGGATATATCAGTTAAGCACTCTACCAACATAGTTCTAGTTACGTTTTCAAATGTGAAATTTAAGGATATTAGTTCTTGAGTTATTTCTAGACAACAATGGGCCTTACTTGGCATGGATTTGGTGCTCCTAGCACACAAATTTGACTTTTTACAAGATACAGTTAGATACAGGTCTAATTAAATTCTTCTTCAGATGAACATATAGTTCTGCCAGTACATTTTGCTTTGTGCAAATTATAACTACGTTGAGATATCACTTTACCCTAGTCAGTTGACAATCATCAAGAAACCAGCTTGATCTATAGAGAGTTCTAAGCCAACCAGGGTGACAGAGTCAAAGTCCGTCTTGAACCATCCACATCCCCAAAAGAAAAGGACTCTAGTGGATATGGGGAAAAGAAGCTTTATTTCTTTGCTAGTGGAAGTGAGTTTAATGGAACCATTATAGAAATAATTTTAAAGATTTCTCAAAAATTTAAAAGTAAAACTACCAACCATATACTGATAGGCATATATCCAAAGCACTATATAACCTAATACAGAAATATTTGCATACCTGTGCTTATTGCCACTCTAATTTATGATACTGAGCAGAAACTGATCCAGTCTAGATGTTCACCAACAGGTGAAAAGATAAAGACTATATATGTATGCATATAAATGAAATAGAAATTTATTCAACTATTAAGAAAAATTAAAATTTTGGGAGATTGGACAGTGTTGAGAAGTACTATATTGATCTCAGAAAAAAAGCAAATACTCTCATTTATATGTGGATCATGTGTATATATAAACACAGACATGTGTATGCACATATACATACAGGTATAAGTAGGAATATAATCTATATGGAACAAAGTTTAAGCAATGGTATTTATTAAACTAGTAAATGTATCTTTTGTAAAGAGAAAATCCAAGTGTGACGATGAACATACACAGAAATTGATCAAGAACCAGAAAAAGTGTATGCTTTTTTGTCTAATTCAGTCTTTTTTTGTCTTAAATTCTTCATCGAAACCATGACCATTATGTAAATCCATAACAGTGAAATAAGATAACAAAAGCATTAGCTGGGTAATTAAAACATGTATGACCAGGCACCTTGATTTTTTGATAACCATTAAACACACCATATTATCTAGCTTAATTAACTCACAATTGAATACACAGTGATTTTGATGACATTAAAATGTATCATAAGTAAATTTTACTATAGTCAAATTTAGTTCAGTGTCCTTCAGTCCGTAAGTGTATATAACAACACATTTAGAGACATTTGGTTGCTTTTTCAAATATAGATATAAATATAGACATAGACATAAGGCATAGTGATACAGTCCTTTAATCCAAGCAATACACAGAAAGGATGGATCTATGAGTTAAGGCTAGCTTAACTCACATAATGAGACTATATCTATCTGTCTGTTATATGTGTGTTTGTCTGTCTGTCCTCTAGATAGATAGATAGATAGATAGATAGATAGATAAGATGATAGAGATAGATAGATAGAAAGATAGATGATAGATGGATAGATAATAGATGGATAGATGATAGACAGATGATAGATAGATGATAGATAGATAGTAGACAGACAGACAGACAGACAGATGATATATAGATACATAGATAAATAGACATACACATACTTGAATAGATACAGGTAAAAATATAATTTGAATAATTTTAGAGACTATATTTGTCTTAGCTGCTCCTTGTGATTGGGACCATACAGAACTATGTGAAAGCTCCAGGAGTCACAGAATTTCATGCTTTGATTACAATGCTGCTCTGTGTGTTTCTTCCATTCCTACAACTTATCCCCCTTCAATATTAGTTGCACAACCTGTGTATGTGACATATGCTAAGTTTAATAAATTGTTCAACCTGAAAGGCAAATAAGTATGTTATTAGCTCAAGTAAGAGAGCACACCTAAAGAATATATTCTATAACTTTCTTATGATAGTGAAAGATATAAATAAAGAAAAGAAAACATGCACGTGCAGGCCACAGGTCAACCTTGGGGTACTCCTCAGACATTATCTTTTTTATTGTTTGATAATTTCATACACATATGTATTTTGTTTGAATCAAATATACCCTTCATTCTTTCCACTCAATTTCTGCCCATCTCTGTCACCAATATCCATTCTAATCTTTGGTTTGTTTGTTTGTTTGTTTGTTTGTTGGTGGTGGTGATTTTTTTTTTTTTTTTGAGATTGGATGTTTCTCTGCCCTGGAGTTGATAGGATTCTCCCTCTCTCTGTAATACCAGTACTGTTATCATAACCATCTGAGAGTGTCTTAGCTGGGTTTTCTTGTTGTTGTTTTGTGTTTGTTTGTGTGTTTGTTTTCTTTTTTTCCCCCCAGATAGGCTTTGAGGCTGTATTTTACTGAGCTCTCCATGATTTCCACATCCTGAAATCTCTAAGAAAGAAAGGATTTGGGATCCCTGGGAGTTCACCAAAAGAAGGCTGTGACTAGGTAGGAAGAGTAATTTTATTAAACAATGTGAAACAAATGTAAATCTAACAGTTGAAGTCACTAGCTAAGGTTGTAAGCTGAGGGGAAGGATTGGTTTGTTGTGTGTGCAGACAGGAAAACATTTTTATGCAAAGATGATGGTAGAAAGATGTTTGTTGACTGTTTTGAGCAAGAAGCTGCACTTTGAGAAGGCACATGTTCTCAAAGTTCTAACTACTCTTCTCTCAAAATGGACGAAGCATGTTCTGTTGTCACTAAAGGCCTTTTGTGTTACACACACACACACACACACACACACACACACACTTCTGCAACCACTAGTGAAGATACAAAACTACTCTTAATAAACCTCCTCTGGTATTATCTAATGATGCCTTTCCTGTCTTCCCCAACTTGAGCCTCACTGCATTAAAATGGGGTTCTGCATACAATAACATCAGAAGAAGAAAGATAATCAACTTTCTGTGAGCCTCTGGATTTGAAAACATTGTAGTTGCCGAGTTGCTGGTTTTAACTGCCCTTCACTTGTTCCTTGTCTCTCCCACATCACTCCCTTTCCCTAAATGTGTGGGTACTTGGTGCTACTTAGCTTCTGATTTTTTTTCCTCTCTCCTCAATTTCTGAGCCTAATGAGGCTGAGCTGAGTTAATAATGGATATAATAAGTAATGACTCATTGTTTTGGGGCCCATGTGTCTGTGCACCGTGGAACAGGAGCCAAGTCTGTGATGCTATTTGTTCTGCTATGTCACTTGCCACCAAGCAATGCCACTCATCAATAAAAGGCAAGATGACGGATGAGTTCATTTAATGCAATTCCTCAGAGTGAGCTACAGCCCGACTCTTCAAAAGGTCTGTTATGAGGCTCTCTCCTTCCTTCTCCCCCTCTGGTGGCACTTTTACCTTCCTTCAAATCTAGGACAGTTGGAAGAGCATGTTTGGCCAGGAGGGTTGGCATTTGTGCCAGCAGCTCCTTCTGTTGTCAACAACTGCTGTCTTAAATCAAACTTCCAGCTCTGTGCCTAGAGATCAAATCCATATCACCTAAGACCAGCGGCACCTCATGTCATTCAGCCATGTATGTTCTCCCTGCCGGGGCTAATGTGTCCTTAAAGAATGGCCTAGGCTGAAGAAAGAAGTTCCTGTTGTGGGAATTCAGATTTTGCCTGTTTCATTTTGATACTTTGCAGCCGAGATAGCCGGCCCAAGATGCTGTCTGAGGGTTTGTGATGCAGTCATTCTATGCATTATCTCAGACTCAGTTCAAATCATCTCTCCAGGTAAGGGCCATCCCTTCATCTAGATTTCACCCAAATTAAGTGAACAAATATTTAGAACACATTGAGACATGGGTGAAGTTAACATCTGGTCTTTGGTTGGAATGAGACAATGGTGGAGGTGACACAAAGAGATAATAATGTGTTGTGATAACATATATAATGACAGGGTTTACATGTAGCATGGTTCATATGATAAATTAGAAAAGGTTATGACTACCTGCATAAGAATGTTGCAACTTGGCTTCTTCTCAAATTTATATTTTACTTATAAACTTATTGGAGCAGCATTCCTATACACATCATAATCATTGTGGTCTACTAGTCTTCCTGTCCATTCTTTGTACATATATCTGAAAACATGTGAATGCACACTTTTATACTATACACGTTCATATGCATGTACCCTTACTGATGTTTAGTTCTGCATATGACATTGCTACTAAAGGATGTCATGCATTTAGCTAACTTGCCCCGGGTATTCAGGAACACTCTATATGGCTTTGACAATTCATATTTCTCCAGTCTCTGCTGGGGATGGTTTCTAATATGTGCTATCCATAACTAACATTTTTTATTTTATGTGGCACACAAAAAGAATTGGTTTTCTTGATGCTAACATTATAGTTTATATTCAGGCTTTGCAGAGTTGGATTTATTCACAATTAAAGTCAGTGTCAAAATAGGAAAAGTGATGAGAGAGGAGAGAATATAGTGTATGAAACCAAATAAGGAACAAAAGTGTATTTTTAAAAACCTACCAAGTAAGGGAACAAGGAAACAGTTCAACAGAGCATTGCATTTTATTGTTCAGTACAAATGTTCTGTCTTCATTCACAGTCCCTCATCAGCATATGTCATTACTTTCCTTGCAGTGCATCTGGTCTCTTTTGCATCAGCACCCATAGAAGTACCTTCTGTAGCATTAAAAGGTTCCTTCTCTACTAGGGTGTCCCATGGAGAGAGCTTTATCAGGCCTGACTGTTTGTCACTAGAGGTAGAGCTTCAAACCCCCTTGAAGCAATAGTTATAGGAAGACATTGGAGGGGGGGGAAAGCAAAGGGTTTAGGAATACTTCTTCCATTCCTATGTAGACAGGAAAGCATCTTCTCACAGATGAACAATGACAGAGTCTGCCCTATCACATCGCTCAAATGGATTGTAGTGTGCCATCTAATTGAGTTTGCATTGTTACAAGGGGCTGTTCACAATATCTCTGGTAGCAGGGCACCTCAGGGTCTCCTGGTGTATTCATTTCCATCACTGCCTTTCTGTTTGGTACACAGATGTTGCAAAGCCCAGGATTCTGCACTGCGGGCAGTGCTATGTTGATAAAAGCGTTAATAATAATCGCACCGTATTCCTGCAAGGCAGCTGCCACAAGTGTGTTTACCTTCAATGTGTGAAAGACACAGCCAGCGACTCCAGCGCCCTCATGAGAACGATGAAGGGGAGATAATAGACATTTAATGGTTGAGGCTGACAGTGTGTGTGAACATCATCCCATCACCAGCACCTAACACCGAATCTCTGCAGACGAGACACTCATTAATAACTGTTAAATTAAAATGGATGGAATAAAATCTGGTCTTTGTCCTTTGCGCTTATTTTCTCATCTCCAGAACCAATTATTCTGTAAATCTGTTTTTCCCTTGGTTGTAGAAATTTGGCAGGTGGCACTTTAATTTAATCTGTTCTTAAATATTCTGACTCCAACATAAATGAAGGCCATATGTGTGCTGTGGTAGGCTGAGACCTGCAGACACGAATCCAATTTGGCTTTGCAAATGTTTATTGCCTACTATGTGTTAGTAGCCTGCATGGTGCTGCTTTGAGACAGCATTGCAAAGGTCCAAAATTCAGAAAATCTGAGGTTTAGTAGCAGAGATATGACAACTTTGAGAATGTGAGCTGCACAAATAAATCCAATTGATTGACTAAAATTACAGAGGGAGAAACAATTTAAATATGTTAATACTGGTTCAAACCTCATCGTACAGGGATTCTGAGTAATGGTGCTATCAAAGAAAATTTATCCATTTAAACACCAAAGTTGAAAGCTTTACTAGATTGTAGCATTTGCTTCCCCTGAATGTATAGGATGCTCTATTTTGTGCTCCCGTATATATCTGGGAAGCAGGGTAGATCTTATTTCTTCTAGGGAACAAAAGAAAGGACATAAGCCTCTCCACATACGAGGAAGCTATGGAGTATACAACTGAAATTCATACTGGTAGGCCATACATATGGTTTAGGGAGAGATTACTTGTTCATAAGAGATAACCTAGACAGCAAAAATGGCATTTTCTGGGAAGACAAGTCTTATTATTAATGGACTGGAGGAGTAGGGATGCTCACATGACTGGTGTCACAGTAAAGCCTGAACCCTAGTATAAAACAGTCCTTATGCTACCTGCCCCCGCCCCGCTAATTATATATCATTTACCAGGAATTTATTGAACTTACTGATTAAAATTAATACAGGTTTGCCATGCATATAGTTCAAGGGGAGATTACTTGATCGTGTGTGACTCCCTGGGCTCACTTTTCAATGAAAGCATCAAAAAGCCAACCTCAAGGAAATGAGATCAAAATCAACAACAAAAAAAAAAGATGATGATGATTCAAGAAGTAAGAGGTGAGAGGAAGAATCTCCAGTGAATGGAAGGCTCTCACTAATATGAGGGAGATATCCCTAATGTTGAGGACAGGTACTCCTTGGCAGCACAACACTATGGAACTCATTTCCAGTGCATCTTAAGGATGATATTGTACTAGTACCTTGGAACCTAGAGTTCAGACACTCAAGAAAAGACAAAGAGGAGAAAAGGGTTCCAAGATAAAGAGCTGTGTAGTCAGTGACTTAAATGTAGATGACAACCAGGGATTTTCAAGGGGCCCATACAAAAAGCAGGCCTAGAAGGGAAAAAATCAGACAAAATCAGATGGCTAACCCAATTATGGACCTGAACTTAAGATTAGATAAGCTTTCTGTATGTCATTTGATCTTGAGTCTACAGATAGCTTACAAGAAGTCTCAGGGGCTAGGACTGCATATGCAACTATACTCCCTCCAATTGCTCAGAACATCATTTGGGGTTCACTTGCATATCAGTTGTAACATATTTCCATCAATAACAAAAAGTAAGAGTGTACTGCTGAGATGTTGTGAAGTTTCCAGATACAGCGCAGGGCCAGCTGAATTCGGTAGGTCTTCGTCAATCTCACAGGTTGGCCTGACCTGGCCAAGGATCCGGTATCCATTGTGGTTCATGGGTAAAAACTCTCTGGGACAGATGTAAATTTGTTCAAGGAGGAACATGGGGTGACTGGTGCTTTGTCAGGTGCATACACTATGTGAGGAAATGTGAGTCCGTGGGACAGAAATGACTCAAGCAGGTGTCTGGTGAACAAAGACTGTTTTCCATTGCTGGGATAATCCAAACTTGCTCTGTCCCCCCGACTTGTAAACATCTTGTTCATTCCTTGTTGTATTCATAAGCCTTAGTCACACAACTTAAAATTTAGAATCTTGAAAAGTAATTGTATAGATTTTAATTTAATTTTAGTGGTATATTTTGATATTCTTTAAATACATATTAGTCTTACTGTTTTGAGAAATTCATACCTACATGCCATGTTTTTTGATCCAATCCAGTTCTTGTTCTTTCCCTTCCAATTTTTCCCCAACAACTCTGACATGTTTTTCTTCTAATTTCATGAAAACCACTATGCGCCTCAATTAATTAATTAATTAAGAAGTAACTGTATACATTTTCCACAAATGATTCCACATCTTCTGTAGATAATTTTGTTATTTGATAAGCATCTAAACAGAACTAAGTATTTTTTTTAATGAAAATATAGAAAACTGGCATCAGAACAATATGATTAAAAGTGTGACCAAAAAGCATAAAACAAAACAAAACAATAATATATAATATGCAAATCAGCTACTTCAGTGCTTTCAACCATGGAGCAATTCAGTTATCTTTCATAAATCATATAATTCCAATAAATTATATAAACATACAACTTGTGTAAATCCATTGTCTCCCTGAGAAACTTTATAGATTCCCATGTCTATGCAGACTAGCTGACTTAAATTATATCTTTTTTATTAGTAATAAGATCACAGTTAGAAATTTTACCTGAGTTTGTAGATGAGGTAAATTGCATTATACTGTATAATCCACAGGAAGGAAGGACTTTCATTTATTTTTCAGTGTTATGCATATAAAATAAGTCATTTTTTCCTTGATATTTGAACTCTACAGGTTTATTTATTTCTTGAGAAAAAAATAAAACACTAATCCTTTACTACCTCATTGGTATGTGGATTATAAAATACCACAAACAACATTATTTCTAAAGCTCATGACAATTTAAACAAAAAACCCCCACATTTTTGAGAGCATAGTTCATTTTTACATACGTTCTTCATGATACTAAACTTCTTAATAATTGGATAGAAATCTTCTCATATGGTTTCCATTAAATGTCTATTCTATCATTTCCTTTCCACCCACTCAATATGATCAATAGTTGTTGTTAAACTTGAATATTCTTCAGAAATGTACCTAACTTTGTCTTAAGGTTTTCATTATAAAGAAGTAATTTCTGAGTTCAAAATACACAAATAATATTGTTAAATATGAAGTGTTTGGTACAGCATGGCTGCTTAGGGGGAAATCTGACATAGTTCTTGCCCCTGGAGCATCTCCAGGATGTTGATCCTCATGTGGGCTTATAGTTACTATTGCCTTGAAGCTGATTTGCTTTCTTTACTATTTTACTTTCAGTCTCTTTTTCTGGGGAATGTACTCCTGCCATTACTCAGAGCTACTCCTGCCATAATAAATGGAATGAGGAATGGAGGTGGTCAAGAGGCTGTGGAGAATGAGGAACAGACTTTCTCCTTGGCCTTTAGGGTCATGGCAAAGGATCTGGACAACATAATCACAGAGCCCTTAAAAGCCTATATGGATCTTTGTAGAAATTGCTCATTGTTAGATTGGACTTGAACTTGGAAGTATGAGGAGATACATGTACTTTCTGGTCCAATGACTGCTGCATGAATTAACCAGGGTGAACTTGAAGACATCAAAGTTAGAGAGTTAAAGTAGTACTAAGAAGAAAAGACATGGAGAGGAAAAGAAGGAATCTTTTATTTTAAAAAAACAATTTAAATTTTTATTTAAAAAAAAAACAAGCAAATGATAGATGGGTTTGTTTTATAGGAGAAAGGCTTGCATGCGATTTAGAAATAAATAGTTCTAGAAGGAGAGTACACGAAGTCACAGAATTGCTGCAACAGGAAACAAAGTTTAGAGAATTAAAAGATGATGCATAAGCAAATAAAAAGCTAACACTTCTTTTTCCTGACTCTTTGAAGGATTTGAGATGAAAATACCTGAAGAGACAATAGAAAGAGCTAGCTGCTTTCCCTGATGAAATTTTTAAGCTTTGTAAGAAATTATTTTAACTTTAGTAGTCTGGCACCTTCTATTCTTACACGAAAATAGTTACTAAAGACTGTTTTCTTCTGTACCAGGAAACCTCAAAAGCCATGCCCAGCTACCCATGAAGAAGTCTGTATATAAACAATAAGGAAATATGCTTTTGCTTTGTGTTTTATTTTCTGAAGCAGGGGTTGGAACTAATGATCCACGACTCATAGAATTTATGTAAATTTTAGTATTTCTTAAGAAAATTATTAACAATGTTCAAAGCCATGATGATGTAACTTTTGTAAATAAAAGACTGAGTTTGGGCTCTCTGGTTGGAAGAAGGCAAAAAAAAAAAAAAGAAGTGAAGAGGAAAAAGAATCAGAAGAGACACAGCAAAAGAATGAACAAAGAGGAGGAAGGAACGTGAAGGAAGCGTGATGAGAATCCTCAGGTAAAGAAAGAACTCTTGAACCGACAGCTTAGATCCACTACTGACTGACAGTCATTATTGAAACAGTGCCACCACAGCTCCCATTTCCTCCTTTCTTGGGACCCTCCTCATGCTGAGTCTGGACCTGGGCAGTAAAGTATTTAAATGGTGATATTAAAGTAAAACTTTAGAGTCTTTGCTTTCCCAATTTGGATGGATAGTTCCAGACAGACAGACAGACAGATGTTAGAATTCTTCTCTTCACTCAAGAACAGCCATCATCTGTAGTGTATATGTATTCACATGCTACCCTCTCAACCATCTCCAGCACGAAAACTTCTTATTGTACTTCATGTATTTACTGCTATGACTATAGCCTCTTCTGTTTCAGTGTCAGAGCTATGCTTTAAATCATGTTGTTACCTGCACAAAGCCTGTGTGAGATGGAGCCTCGCAGCACAGCATAGTACCACACAGCACAGTACAGAGGAACAGAGGAACTTACTCTCATCCAAAGCTATTGTCAGTTAATAGCTGCAAGGAGAAGGAAGGTCATTCCTCTCCAGAGATACGCCCAAGATCCAATAAATAATCCCATACATGAAAACTAGTGTTTACTCCATGTTATAAAACAAGAGCAAGAAGGTATAAAAGGATAGAAGGGGCATGCTGATAAGAAAACTTCCAGGGAGTAGGGAGAACATTCAGGAGGGACATGGAAGAATTGGAGTAATCAACACACACTAAAGACATATATCAAATTATCAAAGAATAAATAACAATTATTTACAAAGAAAATATAAAATCAGGATAGCAACTTTCTACTTCTCCATTCCCTCCTCAATCTTTCTCCTCTCTGACCTAGAATTTGCTCTGGAACATTTTCCCAACTTCAGCTGTGTCTCAAAACCTGCTTTGTACTAGATCTCAACTGCTCTGATGTGCATTCATGGTCATTGTCTTCATAAGTCTTTAATTACTAAACATTCTCAATGATAGAGTTGTTTTCTATTATTGCATTATTATACAGAATCATATATCCTTTTGAAATCAGCCAGTGTTGGTGATCTCTGTGTATTTTTCCAACAGGCATTGCAGGAGATCACAGTTCGTTCATGTAGATGAATCATATGGTGACTCTATTATTGATTATATTTAATTTCAAATTGTTACATAAATGCACATGTTGCTATCATTCTAGTGTGTTTTCTGAATTTATTCTCTCATTATCTTCAATATCTGCCTTGTCCTTGCTCTCTCCATTTTCAACAGCCTTACACTGTTCCAGGACTTGTTTATTATATAAATAGTATAACTAATATTTAGCTTACCATAGAAGGAACATAGGATCCTATAAGCAATGGCCTTAGAAGCTGCATAAGGAATCTTTATGACAAACTACAAGTCATGAACTTTAACTCTTTATCTGACCCCACACTCTCATTCCATTTTCTTTCAATTCCCTTTTAGGATAGACAGGGTGATATTTATCACATCAGCTCTTCCTTCTTATACTGTGGCACATTTGATCCTTCCCTTGTTCCTCTGTAGCATCTTCAAGTTCTCTCTGCCAACTGGCCAGTACCCTTTGACAAACAATAAACTTTCAGGCCTCACATTTTTATAACAACGTCCACATTTCTCAAAGTTGCTGTCAATAGAAATAGCCCCAGATGCTCTTAGCTTTGCTGTTACTTCCACTCTTTACATGCACTTCTACCCACAGTTTGCACAGGAACTGAGGCTACTTTTCCAGATTCCTCACCACCATTCAAGAATATTCACTACCTTTTTAATTTTAAAATAGCTATTCTAAAATATTTATTTCTTTCTGATCATAATGACACCATTTATCCCTTTCCTTTGCTCCCCCAAACCACCCCATATTATTCTTCTGGATCTTTTTCATATTTGTGCATCATTTTTAATAACTGTTTTTATACATATCTGTATGTAAATTTTTTTATATTTCTTATGGAAAATGTCAGATATACAACACCAATCTCCAGAAATGGTTGTTGTATGAGCATTCAGATAAACACCGAGTAAACTATGACAGTATTACCTTGACAAGAAAGTGAGATAGGCTATAGAAACATTAATATTAGCAGGGCAGGGTGTCCCATACCTTTAATATCAGCAGTTCTATCCCTTTCATTGAGAAGCAGAGGCAGGCAGGTCTCTATGAATATGAAGCCAGCCTGGTCTACAGAGTGAGTTTCAGGAAAGCTAGGTCTATATAGAGAATCTGTCTCATAAGAAAAGACAAGAAGAGGATGAAGAAGAAGAAGAAGAAGAAGAAGAAGAAGAAGAAGAAGAAGAAGAAGAAGAAGAAGAAGAAGAAGAAGAAGAAGGAGTTGGAGGAAGAGGGGTAAAGAAAATAGAAAAGAAATGAAGGAGAGAGAGAGAGAGAGAGAGAAGCGGGGGAGAGAGTTGGGTCACCTATAACTTCCTTAAGACATACATTAATTTCCACTGCATTTTAAGACTCAGTATAATAATTGTAAATGGCTTAGTATCGGAGGTGCAAGGGTAATAAATGTATTAAGAGATGTCCATGCATAGGGAGACTAGTTTTAAAATCTTCCCTTATGGATAGTAGGAATATCCAAAGTTTATTACTAGAGATCAAGCCAGAATAGGAGTAGACACATCTCCATGGTGACAGTACAGTGTGATACTGAAAGTAGTAGGTTAATTACAATCTGCCTGGTGACATATTGTATATCAATGACCTCAGCATCATTTTGGGAAGTTAAACAGCTATCACTTAGATACACTCATATTATACAAGAGATCTGTTTTCTAGAAAGATAAAACAAGATTTTCTTCATTCCCTTGGACATATTTGTCAGAGAAGTTTTCTAAGGGAGATGCTAGCAAAATTATTGTATACAATTTTGAAGTGAAGAGATTCTTACCTCTTTCCTTATTCCATTGTTGTGGATCCTCTTCCAGTCTGGCTATTGAATATCTCTCATTCAGATAAAAGTATTTACATGAAAAAAGACAAAAGGCTAAAAATTTGTTTAGCATGCTAGTTACCTGAGTCCCTTCCTGTTCAATCAACAGAAAGAAGATAGACAGAAAACAACATTCAGCAAAACCTGAACATAAAATATTGCTTCTAATAATTTATTCTCTTTATTGAAATTGTAAACATTCCAGGACTATTGATACTTGAGAAACTCACTGATATAGCTTCAGGAAGTGATAATCCCTACTTGCCTGTATCGTCATTAAATAATTAATTAAGATCCAGTGAAGTTCTCAGAAAGATATTCCAAAGTTTTGTCAGGGCTAACCTTATGTATGAGTACAACTGAATTTTACTCAAGTGCCTAAACTTTTTGGGAAAAGAATGTCTTTGAATTAAAAAAAATATGTTTACTTTGAATCTTAACTCTGGCCTATATAGTTTTAGATAGTTAGGCGAGATCCTTAAGTTCCTTTGCTCTTGCTTTAGTTTGAGTTTCACCGAGCACAGAGCCTAAGGCAGGAGGCTTATATTCTATTTTTCTTTAATAGATTGCTCTCTGTGATATCAAGAGTGATGGATGAGGACAGTAACACAGAAAAGAGGGAAACGCCTCCAGGAAGAAATGCCATTAACATGGTTGCCACTAAGTGAAAGCACTTGCCCAGTTTTATGGAATTGTCCCCCAGGGAGCAAGGTCAATAGTATTTCAAGGCTGTTCATCAAAAAGGAGAAAAGGAAAGATATTTGTCTGCTTTTTGTCTGTTGTTTGTGGAGGCTTTTCATTGCTTTTCTTGGTTGTGAAGATTTAGGCTCTTTGTTACCAGTCTGAAAAGGATGTGGTAAGAAAGTCTTAAAGGGGTTCGTAACTGCTATAGAACAATAATATTACCTGTCTCAAGATTGTCACATATATTGCAAATGGATTGAATGGCAAAGTATATTCTGAACAAATGTGTTTAATGATTTTTATTAATCCCTTCAGCAATGAAATAATTTTATTTATAAAATTAGTGGCATTAAATTAATCTGTCCATGATTTGATCAAATTATGTAAGGCAATAAACAATGGGTATATATTACATTTTGAACTATGCTTTGGGATATACGTTTGAAATTTCTTGTAAATTATCATAAATATAAAATGTCTAATACAAAATAGAAAAGTCTCCAGAAACAAATACATCAAAAGCAAACACTTTTCTGGGGAAACAAGAAGACTCAGAAATATTATGTCTCCTAACTAAAATGTTGCCACCTTCTCGGACTATGAAAGGTGGTGACAATTTTGATGATGGTAGGAACAAGGGGTGGGAGGTAATTCACCCATTCACAAACTCACAGACACAAATAGAGTTAGGAAAAGACTGTAAGATGCTACTAGAGAAGCTACCTAATGCCCCAGGAAGATGAACAGATTGAAATTTGGCAGATTGAAAGTCAAACAAGGCAGGATAAAGTCAGCCTATTCCTTTCTAATCACTGAAATGAGAGAGACAAGCTGATGCACTGATATATGCTACGTCATCTGCAAAAGCCAGTGCTGAGATTATTAATGAGTACAGTAGATGTTTATTTCTCAAATTTTATGGACAACATTAGTTTTGGAAAAAAATCCTTCTATTTTAATTTTAAGTTTGACACATGTGAACCTTATATTTATTCAAAATTCTTATGTCAGTTTGCTGTATCTTTACCTTGAGTGTCTCAGGGATCTGAGGATCATTATAGTCCCAGTGAGAAAGAAGTGTTGATAAATGTCACACACTATATCTTAGAGTCCTGCTGCTGATATTAGCCAAATATATTTGCTTATGTTGACAAGATAGAAAAGATCAGAAGTTGATCTCTTTAGTCTTATTAATTTTAGAGATTAATTAAACTAAGATTCTAATCTTGTTCTAGAGGGACCCATAATTATATAGCATATTCAACTTTGACTGTCTTATTGAAATTAATGCAGAAGAATTGTCTGGTGATCATATTTATTCAGACATCTTCCAGTAAAATATTGAAAGATTACATTATGATTTACAATGTACCATATATCCTTATAAAATAACACAATGATATAATTTGTCAAAAAACTACCTGTAGGATATTTCTCTAATCCTCACAATATGTCTATTGACCATGAGGATGTTTTGTGTAAAGTCAAGACTAGAAAGTCAGTTCTAGAAGACCTGTTAGGAAAAGTAGTCTTCTTCACTGATCAAGAATTACTAACTGATTTTGTATGTAAGAAAGTTCACAGACACCCATTTCTTTTTTCATGCTTTAATGTAAATGAACCTTAAAAAAGAATACACTTTGTTTTCTGAGCCTGTAGTGATGATGATTTACTCCTTCATGGCTTCCATATTTCCTGCTATACAAATAATCATTTTAGTTCATTTGGCCTTTATTAATTTTTAACATTTTTAGATGCTTGGGAAGAAAAATAAAATTAACTTCATTTTTCACTTTAAAAATCTTATATCCCAAGAAAACTTGTGAGTTATTTCACAAAAGCCTCAAAGGAAAACTGAGTCTGTAGCTGCACATTGAGTTTTTCTCCACAACTGATTCATGATGGGGAGAAAGAATCTCTGCTTGGGCGAGTGTTCTTATGATTTATATGCAATTGAAACTCAGTAAATACTTCAGTGAATTCATAAATGAATACATTATTAATATGATGCAACTCCACTACCCTTTGAGATTAAAAGCTCATGATTCAGACTGAGAACTCTTGTTTATACTTTGTTGGTCCACATGAAAATACTGAATGAACAATAATTAAATAACACCCGCATACCTGCATTATCTAAGCATTTAAGACAATTATTCTTAGTTGTTCACTGTCGTATGCCATGCTTTTAATCCTTAAATGGTTTCTTAGGTGTGTTAATCAAACAGCACCAGGATTCTCACAAACCCAAAAGAACATTCAGTTTGTCAATGAGATGCTGACAAATTCCCCAAGAATATACACTAGTCTAGATCCAAATGATGCCTTGCTACCTCTCTCCCAGTCATTTTGTCTTTTATATCCAGCTTGTAGCTGGTCTCAGCACACACACTGAATTCAGAAGACATATGCAGTTAACTGAATTGTAATTGAATTTCTCTCTATCGAATCACTCACTTCTGAATACTGATTCTGTAGATTTATCTCTGCTGTAAGTAGTTCTTACAGCAGAGATAGTCCACTTCCTATTCTCTCTCTCCTCTCTAAAATTTGCATGCCACTTGTTCTGCTAGATGAGTTTCAGTATAGAGGCATTTCTATCAGATTTAATAACTTATTATGTTTTGTATATCTGTCTGTGTTTGTGTTAATATGGATATGTATGCAGGTGCTAATGGAGGATAGGATAGGGCAGTGTACCTCCTGGAGCTAGAGCAGACTATTGGAAAATGCCTGATGACAGCACTAGGAGTAAATCCAGTCCAAAATGTTGAAGTACCCTTAAATCCTGAGCTATGTTTCTAACCTCAGTAACTCTCATGTGTGTGGTGTATGTGTTTGTGTTTGTGTGTGTGTGTGTATGTGTGTGTATGTGTGTATGTGTGTGTGTGTATGTGTATGTGTGTGTGTGTGTGTGTGTGTGTGCCTTGTAAAAGTCATCACAGCTGTGTGTGTCCAGGACTACATCAGACATAGCACATGACAAAGGCACTATCATAAGCTTATGTAGTTGGTGTCTGCAAAGCTTTTTCAAGCTTTCTAAGTTTGGGGTGATCCTCACACCCCACTCTATACAACTTAATATCCAATCACAGTATTATTTAATGAGTTAGTATATCACATGGCATAGTGCTCTTCACTTCTATTTTGAAACATTCTCCAAGTTTTACACCAGCATGTTTCAAATTCTTCATTTATTTTCCAAGATTTTCTTAACTCTTGAAATATTAATATTGTCTAGACATCTTCTTGCTTCCCATACTTCCAACTTTGTTCTCTTCATTGTCTCATATTTCTCAAATTTCTTACTGATACACAAAAATCATAAACAATAGAGAAAAACATAAACAACACTCAGATCTTGAAACAGAACATGAGTGGCAATAGAGACATGATCCCAATAGCCTCTCCATATAGGGTATTTAAAACACAATGCTTCTTTAATGCTTAACATTGACATGAATTTAACTATATAAGTATAATCATTAACAAATATATACTACTTCATGCCTGACTTAATTTAGTATCATAATTATAAGAGCTTGTAGTTAATTGTATAATTGCTTCTGAGAGTGTCTAGATGTTCTTTGCTTATTCTCATTGCTATGCAATATAACAACAGTTCAATTGATCTACACATCTTATTGTTCATATAGTGTATAATTTGATTTAAATCTTTTTCATATTAATTAATATACAGATACATGGAAGTGCTGGACAATTAGAGAATGTCCATTAATATCAATATTCCAAACATTTGAGTGTTTATCTTCCATAGCATTCTAAGTGTACTCTTCATGTGATATGTTCTAGTACCTTCCTCTACTTCTTTGGTGATTTTAGACTTGAAATTGTGATTTGGATTTTAGATTATGTATGTGAAAATTTCACTGAAGATTTAATATACAAAAAGGAACCTAAGTGAATACCACAATATGTCCATGATTATTGCTACTAACTTGAAAATTTCATTTATAAAGTTAATATCCCATGATATATACATTGAGTATTAACCAGAAGAGATGAAAGTATAGAATTACATTGTTTTCTAGAAGATATCCTGTCTTATTTTAGCGATGGATAATTCTACCTTTATAATGTATCATATGTATTTGGGATATCACTACTGGTGCAAGCACGACAATACATTTTAAGGTATTAACTCTAATCTCTGAAAACCAGAGGCAAACATAAGCAAACAATAACAAAAATAAAACTGAAAAGCAACCACTGAAAACATAATGCACCACCTACTGTGAAGTCTACATAAACTCTACACTGATGACAGACAGACTGGGCCAAACAGACAAGGCTTTCTGTCACACCTGGCCTGTACTCTTCTAGATGTTTTATCAACATTCACGATCTTTATCCTGGATGGCCACATGCTACTAGCCCATTCTTCCCATTGAGTTAAAACAGAAAGGCTATGAACATTACTAAACATAATCTCTGACTCGGTGAATCATAATTCAAACAATTATATGCTTCTCCTCAGAAATACATTAAGAACAAAGAATGTGGTATAATATGTAACACCTAAGAAGAAAATTCATAACACAAATTCTAACTGGGGACTACTGAGATGAATCAGAGATTATGACCATATGCTGGTCCTCCAGAGTGCCCAAGTTTAATTTCCAGCACCCACATTGTGGTGTTTTAGTACAGCAATAAAAAAGTAACTAAGAGCTATCAGATAAGCTATTAAGGTGCTAGTGTATGCTTTCTCCAGTTTCTTTGTGGAGACAATCAGAACTATGAGTTTTTCTCTTAGTACTGCTTTCATTATATCCCATAAGTTTGGGTATGTTGTGCCTTCAGAAAACCTGGATTAAGGATGATGAACATCTCTTTAGGTGCTTCTCAGCCATTAGATATTCTTCAGGTGAGAACTCTTTGTGTAGCTCTGTACCCCATTTTTTAATAGGGTTACTTGCCTCTCTGGAGTTTAACTTCTTGAGTTCTTTGTATATCTTGGATATTAGCCCTCTGTCGGATGTAAGGTTGGTAAAGATCATTTCCCAGTTAGTTGGTTGCCGCTTTGTCTTTTTGATGGTGTCTTTTGCCTTGCAAAAACCACTCTGGAAAGCAGTCTGGCGGTTCCTCAGAAAACTGGGCATGACACTTCCGGAGGATCCGGCTATACCACTCCTGGGCATATACCCAGAGACTTTACCTGCATGCAATAAGGACACATGCTCCACTATATTCATAGCAGCCTTATTTATAATAACCAGAAGCTGGAAAGAACCCAGATGTCCCTCAACGGAGGAATGGATTCAGAAGATGTGGTATATTTACACAATGGAATACTACTCTGCAATTAAAAACAATGAATTCACGAAATTCCTAGGCAAATGGTCAGAACTTGAAAATATCATCCTTAGTGAGGTAACCCAATCACAAAAGATCACACATGGTATGCAGTCACTGATAAGGGGATATTGACCCAGAATCTCGGAATACCCTAGACACAATCCGCATATCAATAGATTTCTAAAAAGATGGAAGGTGAGACCCCTGGTCCTGGAAAGACTGGATGTAGGGGAACGCCAGGACAGAGTAATGAGAGGGGGTTGAATGGAGAAAAGAGGGAGGGAAGGGGGCTTATGGGACTTTCGGGGAGGGAGGAAACGGGAAAGGGGAAGTGATTTGGAATGTAAATTAAAAAAATAAAATAAAATAAAAAAAAAAGAAAACCTGGATTAAATGGATGAATTTCTACACAGATATCTGGTACCAAAGTTAAATCAGAATCAGATAAACCATCTAAAGAGGCCCATAACCCCAAAGGAAATACATGCAGTCATTAAAAGTCTCCCAGCCGAAAAGAGTCCAGGGCCAGATGGTTTTAGTGCAGAATTCTAACAGACCTTCAAAGAAAGTCTAATACCAATACTTTTCAAACTTCCACAAAATAGAAACAGAAGGAACACTACCAGGTTCTTTCTAGGAAGCCACAGTTACACTGATGCCTAAACTACAAAAAGCCCCAACAAAGAAAGAGAACTATAGACCAATTTCCCTTAAGAATATCAATGCAAAAATACTCAATAAAATTCTTGCCAACTGAATCCAAGAACACATCAAAACAATCATCCACCATAACCAAGTAGGCTTCATCCCAGGGATGAAGAGATGCAGGGATGGTTCAATATATGGAAGTCCATCAATGTAATCCAATATATATATACAAGCTCAAAAAAATATTATAAAACCACATTATACTCTCACTAGATGTGGAAAAGGTCTTTGAGAAAACACCCATTCATGTTAAAAGTATTGGAGAGATCAGGAATTCAAGGTGCATATTTAAATATAATAAAAGTAAAATACAGCAAAAATACAGCACAAAGCTCCAGTCCAAGTGGATCAAGGTCCTCCACATAAACCCAAATAAACTGAATCTAATAGAAGAAAAGGTGTGCAAGAGCCTCAGATACTTGAGCACAGGGGAAAACTTCCTGAATAGAATACCAATGACTTATTCTTTAAAAGCAACAATTGACAAATGGGATGTCATAAAATTGAAAAATCTTCTGTGAAAGAAAGTACAACATCAATAGGACAAAACACCAACCCACAGAATGGGAAAAGATCTTTACCAACCCTACATCTGATAGAGGGCTAATATACAAAATAGACAAAAACTCAAGAAGGCAGACTCCAGAGAACCAGATAACCCTATTAAAAAGTGGAGTATGGAGCTAAATAGAGAATTCTCAACTGAGGAATCTCAAGTGACTGAGAAACACTTAAAGAAATGAGCAACATCCTGAGTCACCATGGAAATGCAAAACAAAATGACCCTGAGATTCCACCTTACACCAGTCGGAATGGATAAGATCAAAAGTGCAGGTGACAGCAGATGTTGGCAAGGATGTGGAGAAAAAGGAATACTCCTCCATTGCTGGTGGGACTGCAAACTGGTTCAACCCCTCTGGAAATCAGTCTGGTGGTTCCTCAGAAAATTGGACTTAGTATTACCTGAGAACCCAGCTACACCACTCTGGGGTGTATACCCAGAAGATTCTCCAACATGTAATAAGAATACATGCTCCACTATGTTGATAGCAGTCTTATTTATGATAGCCAGAAGCTAGAAATAACCCAGATATCCTTAAACAAAAGAATGGATATAGAAAATGTGGATACTCCATATACACAATGGAGTAAACACAGCGATTAAAAAACAATGACTTCACAAAATTTTCAGTCAAATGGATGGAACTAAAAAATATCATCCTGAGTGAGGCAATGTAGACACAAAAAAACACATGGTATGTACTCACTAATAAGTAAATACTACCCCAAAAGCTCACAATGCATATGATACAACCTACAGATCATATGGAGCTTAGAAGGAAGGAAGATCAGTGGGTGGATGCTTCAGTTCTCATTGAGAAAGTAGGCAGAAATAAGGGTGGCAGTATCAGAATCTGAAGGAGATGTGAGAGAGGTACAGAGGGTTTAGAAATCGAGGAAAACTATGTAGCAGGGGTGATGAGGACCTGGGGATAGCCACTGTAGGGTCCCAGACTCCAGAGAAATGTAAGGCTCCCAGGACCCAACGGGATTGACTTTAGCCATAATATACATAGAAGGGAGAGATAAAACCTATGGATACGCACAGCCCCTGGTCGAGGGATGGAGTCACCCACCCATCTCAAAGGTTTTCTTTTTGTTCTTTTTTTGTTTTTGTTTTTTGTTTGTTTGTTTGTTTGTTTTAACCTGGAAATGTTCCTGTCCAAAGGAAGAACACGGGCAAAAAATGGAACCGAGACTGAAGGAAAGGCCAACTGGGGAACGGCCCAACCTAAGGATATTTCATGTCTGCAGACACCAAACCCAACACTCTTGCTGTGGTCAAGAGTGCTGGCAGACAGGAACCAAGTGTGTCCGTTCCTGGGGAGGTGCAGTCAGCAACTGATCAAAGCAGAGGCAGGTACTTTGTTTGAGTCAACCATCAGTATGAACTCAGGGAACCTGGTGGGGGAGCTGGCAGAATGACTGGAAGAGAGGAGGGGGATTGCAACCCCATTGCAAGGACAACATAGGCTGATCTGACCACCCAGTTCTTCCAGAGACCAGGCCACTAATCCCGGAGTGTACCTGAAGGGATCTTTGACTCCAGAAGTATATGTAGGAGAGGATGGTATTTCCTGACAGCAACTAGAGAGGAGGCCCTTGGTCCCTAGCAATTTATTGCCCCAGAGTAGGGGGATGCTGGAATGGTTGAGAAGGAGAGTGTGGATGGATGGGGGAGCACTCTCATGCAGGTAAAAGGGAGGTGGAGGGCAAATGTGGGATATAGGGGGCTGGCACAGGAGTAACCCAGGAAATGGGATATCGGTGGAGGTTTTTCGGAGGGGGTAACCAGAAAGTGGTATATTATTTGAGATGTAAACGAATGGAAAGATTAACAAAAAAAATTTTAAAGAAAGTAAGACAAATACTCTTTGTTATACAGAGTGTCTGTCCATTGTCACCTGTATGGTGGGCGATTTTCTTATACTGTGACAGTGAACCACTCCAGACACATGACCAGTTCACCTCTATTTGTCTAAGGGAGTGACACACAACTGCATCTGATTTCCCTTTGAGAACTTATTGTGCAGATATAGAGAAAGAGGGAGTCTCGTCTCATCTTCTTCCATTCCTTTATCTTATGGTTTTAGCAAAAGAAGAGACATTGAAAGTTGGGAGAATTCCTGTCTTGCAAAAATAAAATGCAAGAAATCCTAAGTTCTTGGTCACAGACATCTATAGTCCAAGCTTATCTATGAAATATACAGCTCCAATATTGCCCATGGGGATTTTAATTTCAACCCCAACCATTTAAAATTAAAGTATCTAAAATTATAAATGTTAAATTTAGGTATAACCAATCATGGATCCAATAACAATACAATAGTCTAGTAATTCATTCATAACTGTTTCTGCAGAATATAAAGCGCCCCTACTCACAACAACATACTGATTTTTTGTGGGTTTTTTTTTATTTCTCCTCTGTGATTTGCCTTGTGCTATTTTCTCCTCTAGAGTGTCTTCCCCTGTGTTTTCACATTCCAAATGGCCATTCATTTTACAAGAAACACTTCATGTCGTCCGCTTCAGGGTGGATCCCAGGGTAATTCTCTTTCCCTTGGTCTTTCCTGTAAGATGTAGCCGAATTCAACATTCAGAACCCACACACTTGAGCTCTGTGGCAGATTTATGCTGGGCCTAGAAATGCTGCAAATCGCTTGCTATATGCTAACCTTGTCTTCAAAACTGGCTACTGGGATTAATAAGTCAGCATCTTACCTTTCTTTTTCCTGTCCCACTTCCTCATTGTCATGAAAACACCAACCACATGGTAGGTACCGAAATGAAATGGAATCGAGTAAATGAATTGAAAACGAAAGTCAGTATATTTGTCCATCTCATGAGGAGTTCCTTGAACCCAGACTAAATAGTTCCTAAATAGTTCCTCATTTCTGCTTAAGTTTTATGTCCAATTTGCTCCAGTTCCAACCCCCTTGACAAAAACAAAATCTTTTAATCTGTTTGTAAAATATCTCCTCCTCCTGAGTGCCTCACCAGGGCCGTGAGCTGATATATCACACTTGCCTATTACCCCTTTATAGCTGTTTTGTTAAAGTTCATACCGCAAAGACCTGTAAAAGAAATTTATAGCTCTAGGGATTTCAGCAAATTCTAAATAGCCATAACAGAAACATGAAGCATTAATTAAAGACACTCGAGTCTCCATTATAACAGGACTTCTGACATTTAAGACCCTGCTTCCATGTAAATTTAAAATGGAATGACAAACAGAGTGTAATTTGATGGGCAAAGGTTATTATTGATACTTAAAAGCTTTGTCAAGGAAAAGTTACCTGTCCTTGCTCTAACCCCAACTAAGAGGTTACAGGAGTCTCTATCATAAAGCATATGAATGCCTAAATATTTTTGCAGCTACTCATATATAAGCTAGGCTCCTCTTTATGAACACTGGAGATTAAAAAATAAACCCTAACGTTCATGCACAGATTCTCAGATAATAACAACCACATAGTAGATATTCAAATGAAACGGGCTCAAGTAAATGAATTTTAGTGGAAGTAAAATAGCAGTCAGTACATTTGTCCATATTGTGAAAAGGTTTTTTTAATATTCTTAATATTAAAAATATATTTTAATATACATCATACACAATTTGACTGCTATTTGGCTGAATGTGAGGATGAATTAAAGCCAATAGACCAAAGGACATGCTGCACACTTCTTTGCCATACTCCTTCAGGATAGGTTGATTTCCTTAGTTCAGTTCTAGGTACCACTTAATCATAATGTACTTTCTCCATTTCCTCTCATGTCACTAGATGTCTGGAGTCTTATTCCTCAAGTAAACTTGACGATGAGGACTGTAATATGTTCTCATTCCTGTACAACATTTACAGTCTTTGATTGTGTTATGTTCTTAATAAATATTTGTTAATGGATTTAGCACAGCTGCTAATTGAAAAGTGACATCATTTGTCATTACCAGGCATATAAATAGGTTATGAAAATTTATGTGAATTTGTATATAATTAAATTATGCCCAAAATCAGCACAGTGGAAGCTAGCAGCCTCCTCTCTAACCTCCTGCATTTTGTGCATACTTACTTCTTACTTAGAGTTGGGTGGCTGGCTTCGCTTCCTTCGCATTTCAGCTTTGCGATATTATTTAATATAACACCAGTTGTGTAATTTCAGCTCCCAAATTGAATAAGACATTCACTCCAGTGGATCCCTCATCCTGACAAACAGCCAAATAGTAATTATTATGCCTTTCAGAGGCTGAGCTATGGAATCATGCTTGCAATATCCCAGGCTTGAGTGCCTAGAAATTTATGCCATACCTCCCTGTGTCGGCGTTTCCATCTGTGACCATATTTCAAGCCCTCTCATTTTTTTTCAATATGATTAAGATAATTCCTTTATGAAGTTGGAAACTGAAAGAGATATTCAGAAGGAAACTTGATGCTTTATGTTTTTACAAACTTTCTCCCCATTTCTTTTCCTATCCTTTTTACCACAAAGAAAAGGGGGATTAAATTTGAATTGTCTCTAATTTTTTTCTCCAAAATGTGTGACCTCCATATTAATAGGAGCTGGAGGACTCATTTATCATATCTGGTCACTGTGAACCTGACATTTACAGGCTGGAATGTTTTTTGCCCAGGACAAATGGGTGTCATTTGTAAAACACGCAGCACCCAATCACAGGCTCCCATGGCTCTCAAACTACATTTTTAAGCAACAATATAAACCATTCCCCAAACTGAAAGGTCTTTTCAAATATTTACTGCCTACCTATGGAATTTTTATTCTGCTGGCTGCTACCATCAATAATCCTGAGCGCTGCAAGCTAAGTGTTGCTTGTGACCTCCAAGGAAAGTCTTAGTGCAGCAGAATGGGGGAGGTGGGTGGGTTCAACTCCTGTGCTCCTCCTCTATACATTCCTGAGACTTATTACAGGGGGGGAGATAGTCTTTTCTTTTATATTTATTATAAATACTTTCACCCCTTGCATCTACCAGTAGGTTAAATGACTCTAAGGCTTTGTTCCCTATGTATAATAAATGTGTTCACTGATGTTCTATCCTGGGCTCTGTGCTACTGTGATCTATTATGATTTTTGCAACTGACATTTTGGTTTAATATCTGCAATCACAACTGTGAGTTCAGGTGCTCACTGTGATATATCTTGGTGATCAGAGGTCATGATTTTGATTCCTTATGGGAGGCTAGACAAAGCTCCTCCTATAGGAGAGACATACCATCTCAAGATTTAGTTTCTTATGGTATGCTTTCTTGTGTGCTTGTAATGTTACATTATCTATACCAATATAAGTGCACAATTCATGTTTTGTAATGGTTTTCATAAAAAATTATAGTTGACACCAAAGGGATTTGTGAGAATTGATAATAACTATAGAACACTTACAAATTCTATCTTTCTGCCTTCCATTTCCCCTCCATTATTCTCAAATCCTCCCCAAAATGAAGCTTATTGGCACACCTTCTAAAAATATTTTCATGTCCTTAAACTCTGAACAAGAGTTCACCTTACTTGCTCAACAAGAACTGACCTTCTAATGAGGATTTTGTTCTACTAAAAAGTCCTCATTCTTCCTCCAGAGAATTGATGGATTCGGGAGTAGAACTGCATTAGTCTTATGCCATTCCTAAAGAATTCTTTTTCCTAAAGAATTCTTTTCCTCCCAATTACAGTTTAACTCCTCTGTTCCAAACCAAGACATGGTTATCTGAAACAGATAAGTTAATTCAGGTCTGCATCTGAAATTGGTCCTAAGCTTACCCTGAGGTTGAAATGTAAGCGTGCTAATCCAGTATAGAATTTAATGGTGAGACTGATAGAATTGCCTCTGTCTTGGGTATCTGTTGCATAACTCACAGAAGGCATGCTGCAAGGGAATCACAGTTAATTATTGGGACATCTGACTTTGGTGTCTATCTGGAAGTGAGAACAGAAGGATTACAATAGTTCTGTTTGTTGTGTTGTATGCACTGTGAATCAGAGACAATACCTGTCAGCTGCAGCATGAAGGGACTCTGAGTAGCTATGTACCTTGAGTGTTGATGACAGTTCTACAGATAGACATTATAGCCATTTTGAAGAATAGGACATTTACCCTTCAGAGATGATCAAGGAACCTTTTACATGCCTGGTCAAGTATGGAACAACCAGGTTTGCCTCATGGTTCCTTTTGCAAGTAAATCCCCTGCTTCCTGAATATCACCATCATTAATTTACCACAGAGCACACAAAGTTTCTACCATCATCCTGCACAAACATAGACAGATCCCAGAAGTCTCTGTAGTGTCCTTTCACATGTACAAACATTTCTGCCTTAAAGCATTTCAAATTTATGTCCTGGTTTGTAGCACATTTTTATCAAAAAGCTACAAAATTATAAATAATATGCATGGAGTCTGCATGTTCAGCATATTATGAACCTGGATCAGCAGCTCTAACTCCTAATTGTTACTTCTGTCATAAATCAAGTGTCCTGTGTGTATAATTCAAAGTCTTAACCCACACTTTCCAATTTCTCCTACAAGCCATTGGATAACATCTTTAATACTTCAAATACTGTGGCTATGTGATAAAATTCATTTTCTGGTAGAGAACTGTAGTACAAAGAAATGTGTATTCACCTATGCAGGACTCTCCCACCACCATCAAAACCAACCTTAAGGAACGTGATTCTGACAAGTTCAGCTACAATGATAGTCAATATTTCCTTTGTTATTTCTACTTACATAGAAATTTATCATGTAAACATTATCAAAATTATACAAAAACATTGAATTTACAAAATAAATTCCTAAGAGGTCTGCTATTTTACCCATAGTCTAATATAATAAGGGTGCTGGGAGAATCACAGGACTGTGACAAGGAAGTTTTATAGGTACGTCCAGTTTGGATTGTGTCATGTGACTTTAACCAAGCTGGTGGTGAAGTCATATCACATTTTCCTCCTTTATGGAATGATGTGCAGCAGAAATTGCTGTCAAATGACAGTTGCTTTCATTTTGATACAGTCCCTTAGACAATATTGTAGCAAACCATACCATTGCTCTCTGTTCTAATAAAATTCAGCCCCATAATAAAGTGAATCTAGCCATCCTTGAGGGATCTACTGTTTCTAATTATCAAATCTGAATTGCTATACCCTTTTCTTTACAAAGACGCTTTAGTTGGGTTTGTCAGTAGGGACATAGGAAAAAGATCATATCTATAGCCTAGGCAGGTAGGCTCAAACATATCAAAATAAAGAAGTAATTTCATGGTCTTGGCTCAAGGAAGCTGACTTCAAAAGTAGCTGACAGAGTAGCTAGAATCACAGCATGAAGTTCATCTGAGTTCAGGAGAGATAAGACACAAAGGTTCTGTAGAGATTAACTCCCTATAGAATTTTACCAACCTCTTCCAGCATAGTGGAAAGGCTGGGCACTTTGTTCTCCTTTTTCCAATCCCAAGTCAGGGATAAAGACTGGCCCAACATAAGAGTCTGGAGGATATGTTGATAGAGACATGATGGAGTCTGAAGTGTTAGGATCAAATACCATCTTTGAGAGCCATCTTCCAGGTGAGTTTAAATAGCACAGTACAGTATGTTAGCATAGTTAATATGCTCTGCTCTGAAAGAGGGGCTTAGCTGACAAATTAGTATCAGAGAGGGTGAGAGTTTAGGCCATTATGTTTAGAAGCTTAAAGTGGTAAAATGTGATGTGTAGAAGTGAAGAAGAGGAAGTTATATAGAAAAGAGTTTTGAAGCAAGACAATGTCAGACAGTTTTCCATTCTGCCTTCTAAAATTGTTTGAGTCACTGAGACTTTGAAAGAGGAAAATAATATCCAGGAGGTCCAAATTATATTGAGTCTAGGCCTCAACTGACAGGCTTACATGCCTTGAGCCTTTATTGGCTTTTCTTTCTTTTTAATTTTTTATTTATTTTTATTTATTTATTTTAGAAAAGCCAAAAGTGTATAAGAATAGAACTCTTGCAGCTTGCATTGCATTTTAGGCAGGGTAAAGATGAGACTAATTTCTGGTAATAAGTAATCACCTACAAACAGAAATTGGCTGGAAATCAGTAGCTCAAGGCTAGAACTGGTAGGCAAAGTCAAATTCAGGAATCTAGAAGAATTCCTTGGACTCAAAGTTCCAAAAGCATAGTAGGCAAAGTTGCTAGCAGAAATACGGAGGACCTTCGAGGTCAGGACAAAAATTTCAGTCTAGGGCACATGTAAACGGAACTGTAGACCTTACATGCATTGATATATATATATATATATATATATATATATATATATATATATATATATATATATATATATATATATCAATGTTTAACTGTTTGCTTGCATAGAAGCTTCTCATATAACTAATAGTTTATTCTAGCTAAGTACTTGTTTATGCAAATTCTCCCTCTGCAGTTGCTAAGAGAAATGTTAGGGTATGTTTTTGGCCTTCATTACTTGATCTAAATGCTCAGAGCTATACTGAGATTCAGAATACCTGAGTATAGTCCCAGCTGGCCGGAATACGGACTTTTACTTGGCTATAAACTGTGTGTGGGTGATCATCTTTGCTGAGATATCTATAAAGGGAGAAAAGCCGGCAGAAGAAACAATCCAAACTGAACATTTACATGGCATACCAAAATAAAAGAGGTTTCAAATCCTGGATGACTGCCATTAAACCCAAGTACGCTTAATGAGTAGCTGTGCTTTAAATGGGATGGGTCCTAGTGGGAGCCTAAGGGCTGGGGGACTGGTAAGGGGAAATATATAAGGTTGCACAGATTTTGGTCCCAAATTTTAAATTATGATTGATCCATGGGACATGGAAATAAAAGAAAGAGGGACCAACTTGTAGAAGAGTAGTACTGTTCCTTAATCAGCACAACCAAAGACACAATTCCCTCCAAGGGAGTGGAGACACTATGCTGGTGTCACAGGGGACATGGAATTTTTTTTTTTATTTTTCATATTTCTTTTTTTTATTAGATATAGTCTTTATTTACATTTCAAATGTTATCCCTTTTCCTGGTTCACCCCTCCCCCAAAAATCCCATAGCCATCTCCCCTTGCCCAATCTGCCCTCCCCCAATTCCCTGTCTTGGTATTCCTCTACACTACTGCATCAAGTTTTTCCAGGACCAAGGGCCTCTCCACCCTTTGATGTCCAACAAGGCCATCTCTGCTGCCTATGTGTCTGGAACAATGGACAACTCCATGTGTACTCTTTGGTTGATGGTTTTGTCCTGGGATCTCTGGGAATACTGGGTGACTAATATTGTTGTTCCTCCTGTGGTCTTGCTAACCTCTTCAGCTCCTTTGGTTCTTTCTCTAGCTCCCCCATTGGGGACCCTTTGCTCAGTTCAATGGCTGGCTGACAGTGACCCCCCTCTGTATTTCTCATGTACTAGGAGAGTCTCCAATGTGATAGCTATATCCAGCTCCAGTCAGCTAGCACTTGTGGGCATCCACAATAGTGTCTGGGTTTTGTAACTGTATTTAGGATGGATCCCTGGGTACTGCAGTCTCTGGGTTGTCTTTCCCTCAGACTCTACTCCAACTTTTGTCTCTGTATCTCCTTCTGTGGGTATTTTTCCCCCTTTCTACAAAGGACACAAGGATCCATACTTTGTTCTTCCTCCTTCTTGGGCATCATTTGATATGTGAAATGTGTCTTGGGTATTCCAAGCTTCTAGGCTAACATCCACTTATCAGTGAGTACATGCCATGTGCATTCTTTTGTGATTGGGTTACCTCACTCAGGATAATATTTTCCAGTTCCATCAATTTGTCTATGAATTTCATGAATTGATATAGCAGGGTCCTCCTTTAGTATTATGCCCAGTTCTCTGAGGAACCGCCAAATTGATTTCCAGAGTAATTGTTCCAGTTTTCAATCCCACCAGCAGTGGAGGAGTGTTCCTTTTTCTCCACAATCTCTCTAGCACAGGCTGTCTCCTGAGTTTTGATCTTAGCCATTCTAACTGGTGTGAGGTGAAATCTCAAGGGTGTTTTGATTTGCATTTCCCTGAAGACTAAGGATGTTGAACATTTTTTTTAATTTTATTTTATTTTCTAAGTTTTTTTTTATTTACATTCAAAATCATTTTCCCTTTCCCGTTTCCTCCCTCACCGAAAGTCCCATAAGCCCCCTTCCCTCCCTCTTTTCCCCATTCAACCCCCTCTTGCTTCTCTGTCTTGGCATTCCCCTACATCAAGTCTTTCCAGGACCAGGGGTCTCTCCTTCCATCTTCTTGGAAATCTATTGATATGCGAATTGTGTCTAGGGTATTCCGAGATTCTGGGTTAATATCCCCTTATCAGTGACTGCATACCATGTGTGTTCTTTTGTGATTGGGTTACCTCACTAAGGATGATATTTTCAAGTTCTGAACATTTGCCTAGGAATTTCGTGAATTCATTGTTTTTAATTGCAGAGTAGTATTCCATTGTGTAAATATACCACATCTTCTGAATCCATTCCTCCATTGAGGGACATCTGGGTTTTATCCAGCTTCTGGCTATTATAAATAAGGCTGCTATGAACATAGTGGAGCATGCAGGGAAAGCCTCTGGGTATATGCCCAGGAGTGGTATAGCCAGATGCTTCTCAGTCATTCTATATTCCTCAGTTGAAAATTCTTTGTTTACCTCTGTACTCCATTTTTAATAGGGTTATTTGGTTCTCTGGAGTCTAACTTCTTGAGTTCTTTGTATATATTGGATATTAGCCCTCTGTCGGATGTAGGGTTGGTAAAGATCTTTTTCCAATTTGTTGGTTGCCATTTTGTCCTATTGACAGTGTGGTTTGCCTTACAGAAACTTTGTAATTTTATGAGGTCCCATTTGTCAGTTCTTGATCTTAGGGCATAGGCTATTGGTGCTCTGTTCAGGAAATCTTTCCCTGTGCTCATGTGTTCAAGGCTCTTCCCCAGTTTCTTTTCTATTAGTTTCAGTGTGTTTGGTTTTATGTGGAGGTCCTTGATCCGCTTGGACCTGAGCTTAGTACAAGGAGATAAGAATAGATCGATTTGCATTCTTCTGCATGCTAGGTGCCAGTTGAACCAACACTATTTGTTGAAAAGTCTATCTTTTTTCCACTGGATGGTTTTAGCTCCTTTGTCAAAGATCAAGTGACCATAGGTGTGTGGGTTCATTTCTGGGTCTTCAATTCTATTCCATTGATCTTCCTGCTTGTCACTGTATCAGTACCATGCAGTTTTTAACACTATTGCTCTGTAGTACTGCCTGAGATCTGGGATACTGATATCCCCAGAAGTCCTTTTACTGTTGAGAATAGTTTTAGCTATCCTGGGTTTTTTTTGTTATTCCAGATGAATTTGAGAATTGCTCTTTTTAACTCTGTGAAGAATTGAGTTGGGATTTTGATGGGGATTGCATTGCATCTGTACATTGCTTTTGGCAAGATGGTCATTTTTACTATATTAATCCTGCCAATCCATGAGCGGGGGCGGGGGGGGGTGGTTTCATCTTCTGAGGTCTTCTTCGATTTCTTTCTTCAGAGACTTGAAGTTCTTGTCATAGAGATCTTTCATTTGTTTGGTTAGAGTCACACCAAGATATTTTATATTGTTTGTGACTATTTTGAAGGGTGTCATTTCCCTAATTTCTTTCTCAGCCTGTTTATCCCTTGGTGGAAAAGGAAACTGTCAGGGATGGAAGATTCTATCTGTAGGTTTGCAAACATCTTTTCTTTTTTAAATTTTTAATTAGATACTTTCTTTATTTGCATTTCAAATGTTATCCCTTTTCCTGGTTTCCCCTTCAAAACTACTCTATCCCATTCCCCTCTTCCCCTGCTAAACAACTCACCCACACCTTTTCTATTGGCTGGTTTGCATACCTGAAGTCTTCAAGTCATAGATACCAATGGAGGATGGCATGTTGAGTTTCTTATCAGAAGCTTTCTAGATCCTGACACTCACAAGTGTCATCAGTTAACTTTTCTAGTTAGTGTTTCCTAGCCCACTTGGAGCTTTTAGGTTGTTAACACTTCAAACATCTAAACAACAGGTTTTGTTTTGTTAGATTGTGCCTTGAAATTAAGAATAATTGACATGTGGATTCTGGGACCCATGAGATGGATCTGCAGGTTAAGACCCTAGTTATACAAGCCAGAAGATTGGAGTTCATTTCACATAACTCATGTGAAGATGGAAGGGAAAGAGAGAACCAACTAAATAAATTGGTCCTCTGACCTTCATATGCATGCAGAGGCATATACCCCTTCTCCTCTCACTCATCATAATCATCATTTTATACATATACATACATATGTGTTTGTGTGTGTGTGTGTGTGTGTATGTGTGTCTGTTTTGGTCATAAAATATTGTTTGAAAATTGTATACATTCACACATGTTTTGATAAAGTACATCTCCTCCCTTAACCCCTCTGTCACTTTACCAATGTTACCTACTCCTTTTAAACTTGTTGAATCCACTTATTGTTTCCATTACATACATGGTTATATACCATCTAATGTAAAATGGGTAACTTACAAGGAGCCCTGTCCATTAAATAATGGACTCCCCCATCATTACCTCCAACTTACATAATATGACCATTGTTGTGGTGGTAGCAAGAATGTTATAGGAATGACCAACTACTTTTGACTAGGCATAAATAGAAATAACTCATGCCTGCTACTACTTAGTGGACCATAAATTCATGACCAGGTAGATCATAGTCCCTAGTAAAGGACTCATAACTATTACTGTGATAAATATTATTAAATCACTCCCAAAATGCCTTTATATACTGCACTTATTCCCCTTACTAGTATTTTTTAGTATTGATAGTCTCTGTCCTAGTTAGAGTTTACTAAAGCAGTGATGAAACACAATGACAAACCAAGTTCGAGATAAAAAGATTGATCTGGCTTATACTGTCACGTCACATTATACTGCATAATCAAAGGAAGTCAGGACAAGGACTCAAACATGGAAAAACCTAGAGGCAGGAACTGATGCAGAGGCCACACATAGGTGCTGCTTATTGGCTTGTTCCCCGTGGCTTGCTTAGCATTCTTTCTTATAGAAAGCAGGACCACCAAACCAGGGGAAGCCCCAGACATCATGGGTTATAATATCCTTTAACATCAACAGTAATTAAGGAAACCTACAAGCTTGCCTATAGCCCATTATTATCGAGTCATTTTCTCCATTGTGGCTCCTTCCTTTTGCTGCTTCTCAAGTTCTTTGCATTTTGTTAATTTGTATTATTTGTAGTGTTCTTCCAATGTAGATTCATAAAAATTATGTGCTTAAATATTAGAATAATTTTGTTAAGTACATTTAGCAACATTTTTTGTTTTCTGGTAAAATTAGTCTAATTTTTCAATTGTCTCTGTCTTAAATATCCACATTAGAGGATTTAAAATTAATAAAGGTATGAACAGAATATTTCTAGAATGAAGTTAAGCAAATGACAAACGTGTAAAATAAAATGTACATCATGCTGTTAATGACGTCAAAGTACAAATTTAAACTATATGGAGAAACACTTTCATATCAAGAATAAAGGGAAAAATCAATAACAAAAAATACCAAATATTTGTGAGTTATAAAAAGAGTAAAATTTAGTATGTGGTGTCAGATCCAAAAGTCTAAGCCACTTTTGAAAATGCTTGTCAGTTCCACATATAATTACACATATTTAATGTTTTCTCAACAATCATACCCCTAGGTATTTTCCAAGAGAAAGAAAAATGTATGTCTATCAAAGAACATGATTTAACTACTCATAAAGCTTTATTTATGATAGATCAAAAACAAAAACCTGGAAACCACCCAATATTCATCAACTGTTGGTTCGATTAATAGGTTGTGACATGTTTATAAACTAGAATAGTACATAACAACTAAATTGAATCAGTGTTAAGGCATAGCTTAATCTCTGCCACATTTGAAAACTCCAGTTTGATCCCCCAAAAGCTCAGTAGAATACTTCAGGCATATTGGCATGTTCTTTTAATTCCAATGCTAGGGAAACAACAAAAAAGGAGGGTCCCTGGAATTGTTTGATCTGTCAATCGTCCTGAAACAGAGAATTTTAGGATAACAATGGAATCTGTATCATAAAATTAAGTGAATGGCATCTGAGGTACAGCATCCAGGCTTGTCTTATGAATTCCACAGTCACATGTGCATACATTCATACCCATGCAAATATGCAATACACATGTGCATACTGATACACATATATGAGCACATACATGCATATCTATACATACATATGAACACAAACTCATTAAAAACTATACACACATATGAACACACATATACCTATAAATACATATGAACATACACGTGCATACCTGTACACACAGGAGCACACACAGGCATACCTAGTTACATATATAAACTCACATGCATACTTATATACATATAAACACACATGTATATATACATGTGAGCTCACTCACATATGTGCATGCACAAATATATACAGTACTATGATAAAACTGACATCTCTGTTTCCATGGTCAATACCTATTAGCAAATTTTTCTACTAAGTATAGGCTGGAGTGAATATAGTTTAGGGACACAGATTTAAGAGGTACTCCAATATAATACAAGTATAGAAAGTTGAAACAAATAAATTGGGTCAAGTTGTTGGTAGAATTCCTGATAACTCCTCATAAATGGTGCCAGATTATAGGCATTTAAGAGAGTCAACACAGTTTAGAAGGTGCACGTGTGTGCTCATGTTTGTACAGGTATGCATGTGTATATTCATATGTGTTTATACATGTGTGTTCATATGTGTGTATAGTCCTTCATGTGCCTGTGTTCATATGTGTGTATAGATATGCATGTATGGCTGTGCTCTACTTATTTGGCCAGTGTGACTGAGCCTTAAGATCCTTGATGCACGTCTAAAGTAGATTATCAAAAATGGTTCCTTTGTATCTTGCACTTCTCCAAAGCTGTAAGGACTGGATTAGCAAAAAATTCAGGGTCATCTTCACATGTTCAGATGAACAGATGTACTGTGGTTCCTCTCAGCTTCCTGTGGACCAGCACATTAGCTGCACATTCAAGTTCATCTTCACATGTTCAGATGAACAGATTCCTGTGGTGCTGCTCAGTTTTCTGTGGACCCACACATGTGCCTCTTTTGTAGACATTATGAGCAAGTGTTCCTGTGGACCTGCACATTAGCATTTCTTTCACAGTCCTTCCTTCTTTCTATTTTATTGGATATTTTATTTATTTATATTTCAAATAATAAATATATTTATATTTCAAATTTATCTATATTTCAAATTTATATATATTTCAAATTTATTCATATTTCAAACCCTTTCCTGGTTTCACCTCCAGAAACCCCCTATCCCATCTTCTCTTCCCCTGCTTCTATGAGGGTTCTCACCCACCCACCCACCTACCCACTCCCACCTCCCTGCCCTGGCATTCCCCTACACTAGGACTTTGAACCTTCCCATGACCCAGAGCCTCTCCTCCCATTGATGCCCGACAAGGCCATCTTCTGCTGTATATGCAGTTGGAGCCATGGGTCCCTCCATGTGTACTCCTTGGTTGGTGGTTTAGTTCCTGGGAGCTCTGGAGGATCTGTTTGGTTGATGTTGTTGTTCTTCCTATAGGTTGCAAACCACTTCAGCTCCCTGAGTCCTTTCTCTACCGTCTCCATTTGGGACCACATGCTTAGTCCAATGGTTAGCTGTAAGCATCAGCCTCTGTGTTTTCCAGGTTCTGGTAGAACCTTTCAGGAGACAGCTATATCAGGCACCTGTAAGCAAACACTTCTTGGCATTCTCAATAGTGTCTGGGTTTGGTTTCTGTATATGTGATGGAGCCCAGGTGGGGCAGTCTATAGATGGCATTTCCTTCAGTCTTTGCTCCTCTCTTTGTCTCCATATTTCCTCCTGTAAGTATTTTGTTCGCTGTTCTAAGAAGAACTGAAGCATCCACACGTTATTTCTTTTTCATGAACTTCATGTGGTCTGTGAAATGTATCTTGGGTATTCCTAGCTTTTAGGCTAATATCCACTTATCAGTGAGTACATACAATGTGTGTTCTTTTATGATTGGGTTACCTCACTCAGGATGACATTTCCTAATTCCATTCATTTGCCTAATTTCATGAATTCATTGCTTTTAACGGCTTATACTCTAAGATCAACAATTGACAAAATTGCAAAGCTTCTTTCTGTAAGGCAAAGGACACTGTCAATTGACAAAAAAAAAAAAAACAAGCAACAAATTGGGAAAAGATATTTACCAATCCTACATCTGATAGAGGGCTAATATTCAATATATACAAATAAAAAAAACCTTCAAGTAGTTATACTCCAACGAACCAAATAACCCTATTTTGAAATGGGGTACAGAGCTAAAAACAAAGAATTCACAACTGAGGAATATTGAATGGCTGAGAAGCACCTAAAGAAATGTTCAACATCTTTAGTCATCAGGGAAATGCAAATCAAAACAATCCTAAGATTCTACCTCACTCCAGTCAGAATGGCTATGATCAAAACCTCAAGTGACAGTTAATGCTATCAAGGATGTGGAAAAACACTCCTCCACTGCTGGTGGGATTGCAAGCTGGTTCAACCACTCTGAAAATCAGTCTGGCAGTTCCTCAGAAAATTGATCATAGTACTACCTGAGAACCCAGCTATACAACTCCTATGTATACACCCAGAATATGCTCCAAAATGTAATAAGGACACAAGCTCTACTATGTTCATAGCAGCCTTATTTATAATAACCAGAAGCTGGAAACAACCCAGATGTCCTTCAACAGAGGAATGGATTCAGAAAATGTGGTATATTTACACAATGCAGCACTTCCAGTTATTTTAATTGCATATAGTCTCATATTGTAGAATGTCTTATTTAATGTCATTTGCCCTCTTTGGAAACTCACCTCTCTAGTTCTTTTCAAAATAGAAGAGTTGATTCATGAAAGGAATCAGTTGTGCTGCATATCCTGATACATTGATGAACCCTAATGGCTAAGATTTTTACTACCTGACAATAACAGCACTGTCATGTAATGCAAACTCACATTATTTAAATGTTGCAATATTTTTACAACTTATCATACACAATAGAGAGAAGTAGCAAACTTCATAAGTAGAGCCTATGGAGTTGCAAAAGTTCAATTTCAGGGTAGAAGAAATCAACCCTAATTATTCCAGTTTATAGATTTTATTCATTTAAAAACAAATGTATATTTTTAACCATGATTAAGACAAGATACCTCATCTTTCAAATGAATACTTGATGACTGTTATTTTCTGTACAGAATTCTACTCCTAGATTGTCACGTGTACAAACATACTTACAAACAGCTCACAGCAACAAAACAGGCTATGCGGTACCACGATGATTCTAGGTAGTATCCACTAAGCATGTCATCTCCTTTGAAAATTCGCAGGTAAGGAAGCACACAGACATATACATTTCTCAGTGTCTTTGCTTCTTTTACTGAAATCTGTAGTGTATCATAATTACGTGAGTCAAAGTCAGCTGCACAGGCCTGTAATCCAGTTATTTGGTAATCTTAGGCCATTTGATCACAAGTTCAACATCTGCTGGTCTTCAGAGTGAGCTCAAGAGTAATCTGGGCACAAACTAACTCGTCTCTTATTAAACATTTATACATACATGCATACATACATACATACATACAAGAAAAAAGATGGAAGGAAGAAAGATACATACATACATACATACATACATACATATGTAAATACAAGAAAAAAGATGGAAGGAAGAAAGAGAGAGAGAGAGAGAGAGAGAGAGAGAGAGAGAGAGAGAGAGAGAGAGAGAGAGACTAGCAGAGTAAATTCCTCCCAGGCTAGACATCTACTTATTCCCTTATTCTCTGCCTACTCTTCCAATGATGATAGGTCTTACTAATTCAGATATTTAGCTTTAAACATATAATCCAAATGTCACATTAATAGCTGAGTAGTATTCCATAGTATAAACATACCTCATTTTCTGTATTCATTCCTCTGTTGAGGGACATCTGGGTACTTTCCAGCTTCTGGCTATTATAAATATGGATGCTATAAACATAGTGGAGCATGTGTCCTTATTACATGCCAGAGAATTCTCTGGGTATATGCCCAGAATTAGTATAGCAGCGTCCTCCAGTAGTATTATGCCCAGTTTTCCCAGGAACCGCCAGACTGATTTCCAGAGTGGTTGTACCAGCTTGCAATCCCACCAGCAGTGGAGGAGTGTTCCTCTTTCTCCACATCCTCGCTAGTACCTGCTGTCTCCTGAGTTTTTTATTTTAGCCATTCTGACTGGTGTGAG
The DNA here is from genome assembly GCA_036184795.1 of Tokudaia tokunoshimensis. Classification (NCBI taxonomy): domain Eukaryota; kingdom Metazoa; phylum Chordata; class Mammalia; order Rodentia; family Muridae; genus Tokudaia; species Tokudaia tokunoshimensis. The sequence goes on from BTHU01000017.1 coordinate 18,809,510, forward strand.
GTGAAATCTCAGGGTTGTTTTGATTTTCATTTCCCTGATGACTGAGGATATTGAACATTTCTTTATGTGATACTCAGCTATAAAAACAATGAGTTCATGAAATTCTTAGGCAAGTGGGTGGAACTGGAGAATGTCATCCTGAGTGAGGTGACCCAGTCGCAAAGGAACACACACGGTATGTACTCACTGATAAGTGGATATTGTCCCAGAAGCTTGGAATACCCAAGAAACAATTCACCTAGCAAATGATGCCCAAGAAGAAAGAAGGAGAGGCCCCTGGTCCTGGAAAGGCTCAGTGCAGCAGTGTAGGGGAATACCAGGACAGAGAAGTGGGAAGGAGTTGTTTAGGGAACAGGAGGGAAGAAGGCTTATGGGACTTTCAGGGAGAGGGGAATCCAGGAAAGGGGAAATCATTTGAAATGTAAATAAAGAATATATCTAATAAAAAATGTCACATTAGGCTATTTCATAGCATGTGTTAGGTGTGGGGTAGGTATAAGCATATATGTGTGACCTAGCAAAAGTTCCTCCATCTCGTCTCAGTTGGTGCAATCATTAAAGTGACCCTCCCTTTTTCAACTGCTAGTTGTGAAAAATCCCATGGCCAAGTCCCCAGGCCTGTTCTAGAAACTCAGGGTCAAATGTCCAAGGTAACTGCATGCTTTAGGCCTTCTGTTAAACTGCTTACGTGTTTTTTCCCCCTGCAGCAGCCACCCAAGATTTTTTTTTCTGCTTTTTGCTTTTAAAGGCTTCCTATGAAAAGTGTTTAAGACTCTTGTGAGAAGTATTTCTCTCGCACCAGTTGCCAGCAGGCTTAATACAGACTCTAACTTTGGTCATTCCTAGTATTCTTTGGGTCTCTACCAGGCAATGCTAAATGGTCATGCCTTACATACGTTTTTAGAAAGCAGAAGTCAACTTCAAGTTTTGTCCTTCACCTTACACCGTTGGAGGGGAAATTTAGTGTGGCAAACAAGGTGTGTAATTGTCACTTTTACTTGCTCTGATGAAGTGATGAGAAGGGAGACACACCCATGCTATGTGATTGCATGGCTTGGGCTAAACTGACAACATTTTCTTCTCTGTTCTAACTATCCCTAGGCCTAGGACTGTAAGCTTCTAGCCTCTGTACAACCCAGTCTTCCAAGATGGCTGAATCGTTCTGCCCGGCCTCATACTAACTTTGGCAATCTGTTCTAATCTTCTGGCCCCTTTTTGTACCCTGGCTCATTCTGTCTAACCTGTGTCTAGCCTGTGTTTTTTGTAAAATTGTCCTGGTAAACCTGCCACCACATACCACATCACATATCACTCACACACACACACACACACACACACACACACACACACACACACACACACGCACACACACACACACACACACACGCACACACGCACACACACACCCACCCCTTTCTCTTTCTTGCTGAACTAAGTAGCTTGTCTTTCCTATGTTCTTGTGAGGTGAATTGAGCCGATTCTATCTCTGACTCACCCTGTCAAATCTTTCTCTGATCATCACACTGTCTGCTCCTCAGTTTGTTGTCATTTTCAAACATGGCTGCTTCCTTCTACAAACTAACCTTATGTTCATTGTTAAAGGTGTGTAATAAGTGCATGCCTATCTTCCAGCCAGTTCAGCCTGATTATAATCAGGGCATGTCTGCATTCTGGCTGGATCATATAGGCCTATAAGCTCTTTGAGTGTCGTCCCTTACTAGAGCAGCCTCGTTTCCACATTAAATTTTGTCTACAAAAGTGTAAGTTAAAGGGCAACACTTAGAGTTGCCTTCTATACTCTGAACATAAATGTATTGCATAACTACCTAGTGCTGCATGGTAGAGTTTCGTATTATTCCCTGCCTTGTGTACTGGCTTTACTGAGACATGAACTTACATAGATTCTCTGTCTCTTGTATTGCATTAGCACAGGAACTACAACTGCTGGTTAATAAGGAAGGGTTGACTTGTGCTTGGGGGAATCAAATTTTATTATTTCATGACAATTACTTTACCAGTTGGACAATGTCTGTTATTTAAGAAATTTACTTTCTTAATTGCAATCTTCTTCTAATACTAGTGCTTCATGTTTTCTGGTTTTATGTGACTCAATTTGATTCTTCAAGTTGTATATTTTATGGTTCTCTTATGAAGTTCAAATAATTTCTTCAGTGCTAAGAACAGTCCTCTGAAAACTTCAAATGAACTCCAGAGATTTGAGGGTCATGTTCATGTTCAGACTTTCTGAGTTCACCTGTACAGTCAAATTTACTTTCTTCCTACAGAAATTTTAAACATATTCACAAGCAAGTTTGATGTCCTATCTTTGCTCATATAGTATTAATGTGATATGATACATAAAAATTCCACAGTAGTTTATCTAGACATAATCGGCTTCATGAACATCATTTTACAATTTTAAATCTTTATTATGGTTCCATATCTAAATCCATTTTCAGAAAATTTACATGATATTCAAAATTTAATAGAACTTGTGATAGGACATCATCTTTCTGTCATTTATGTGACATTTTTTAAATAGAAAAGATAAAATATTATAATTTAGGTTACTTTAGGTCATTGTCAATATTGTGAGAGCCTGATAGAACAGCTTGCTCTCTCGTTTTCACTCTTTCCCTTGTCCTTCAACTAAAATTGTCCTTTCATTCATTTTTGCTCTGGCCTTGACAGGCAGCTGATTTTAAAGTGTGAGACAATTATTTGTTTTTTGGATGTTACCATTTATTGGAAGAAGGATAAAATCAATGTGACATTTCCAGAACAATGAGAGATGACGATAGTAGATGGTCTTTAAATGCGAAACACTAAATTTTAAAAATGTCACCTATATATTATGCCAGACTTTGTCAAAGATAAAACAATAAAACTTATACACATAAAAACTAATCATATTTCACCATATTGCTTGTAGATAAAGATGGCGTTCTCATTTTGCTGCATGTCTGCCTAAATGCTGCCTTATCATAAGCTGGAATGACTGCTGCAGCTATATTATTACGGAAGTCCCGAAATTTGGTACATTGACAAAATACAGATGTTTGTGTGACTGGGTACTGCATGATTGTGAATTCATGCCAAGTTCCATCTACAGTTATGTGTGGTTACAGCAGCAGGCATAGGAATATAATGTTTGTATCACTCTCATATGTCCATGTCTCCATGAACCCTAGGCAATCTGTAGCCCCAGATCCTCTGTTTGGATCCTTAAAATAAAAATACCATTTGAGCTTAAGTCACAGATTAAGGGGAGAAGATAGACAAGTAGGAGAAAACAGTCCTTGGTGCACAATAAGCTATTACTACTGCTATTATAATGACTGTTACAGTTAGTGTTCTTAAAACAAAATAACATTGTCAATGTTCGACTGCTCATAGCTAAAGTTTCTCACATTACCACTCATATTGCTACTGTTTATTATTTCTGACTTTTCTTATTTTATGAACTTGGTTTGCATTTAACTATGGTTTTCAGTGAAATAAAATTGCATGAACTTCAGGAAAGCATGACCATTTCCCATTTGAAGAAACACTAGGAATGGCTTGTGTAGTTCTGATATTTCATTTTTATTTTTATTTTTATATTTAACATTTCATTGAATGTTCCTGGTAAATTAGTGCAATGGGTTACCGTAGACTAATGTTATAGCAATTGCATTCCCTGGTCTGGTAGCAGTTTTGTTTTCTGTAACATATTAAGATCAAGAAATTATTGGTGTTTGGCAGTTCCGTTTTAGAGAGTGATTTGAAGTGTGGCAGAGGAAATGTATTCCACAATTTGGGATTTGTTTTGAAGATCAGCCACATATTGAGGAAGTTAGAGTAAACTTTGCCAGGCAGGAGTTGTTTGTCCCAGCCAACCTGTACTAAAGGAATTTAAACAGAAATCAGTGGGAGATAAAGGAAAAAGAGTCTCCTTTGCTTAATACATTTACATATAAACAGGTGCAGCAGGCACTGTTGACACTACCACCAACCACCATCACTTTTTAAAGATTTATGTGTGGGAGCAGGGGGACATAAGATTCATGGAGGTGTCTTAAAATGAAAAACTGTTATTCACCTTTGATTCTACAGTACACAGCCATCTCTCTTATATTCAAATCCCTACACTTGAAGAGAATATATTTCTAGGTATTAGCTTAGTGCATACAGACATTCAAAAGAGTTAACCAATTTAGACAAACTGTATTTGTGAAATAAAACTAGTTCAAAGTCTAACCTAAAATCATAGAAATTTCATAATTTTATATATTCTTTAATGTCTCAGAATTTCTGTATTATAACCCAAATAATGTTGAAAAGAATATTCGTTGATACCAGGACCTCTGAAACCTTGACATCACATAGGTGACAATTCAACCTACACACCTGTTACCAAGACAACAGCCACCATATTCCCAGAATCCATTGGGCTCACCTTTACCTGTGTCCATGTCACCATCCATCTGTGTGTGTGTGTGTGTGTGCGTGTGCGTGTGCGTGTGCGTGTGTGTGTGTGTGTGTGTATGTAAGAGGAATGCTCCTCCCTCTCTCTCTCTCTTCCCCTCTTCTCTTTCTGCTGCCACTTTGCCCTTTCCCCCTCAATAATCCTCACATGGAACTGTTTAGCCTGGTGTGGTTTTTCTGGAGCCATTGTCAACCTACCATCCCAACAATATTGGTATAATATCTAAAATTAACTTGCAAGCCCCATCTGCCCAAGAAACAGGTAACTTCCTAGGATGTTGGGAACTGTCGTTATTAGAAAGCAACAAAGCCTCATGGGAAAATATGGTGTCCTGCCCCTGCAACACCTGACTTAAGGCCATTGTCAGCTGAGAAATTCCTAGGAATGGTCCTTACTACAGTCTATCTCTTGGTTAGCATTTAATATTTAATAAATCTTGCTTTAAGTTTGGCCCATAATGATGGGATTAGTTTTCTCCAGCAAATCTCAGGATCAGATATTCTGCAGATTCAGTTGTTACACTCATAGATGGACACATACACATACACATGTACACACAAAGGGGTATATACGCACAAACATATACAAACAGACACACATACAGGCTCAGAGAATGTCTGTGGTGACTCCCAGGATACAAAAATTGCCAATGTAGCTTACTTTGTTTCTTACAAAAAGATCAGGAAAAAAGAACATAGTTTTGGTGTCAGTTTTTGAAATGAACCTTCCTTGGATTGGGCCTTAGGAAGTAATTCAAGGATCACAGCAGAAATCTAGAGCAAACAAAACTGAAAACAGAGTATCTTGCTTTTTCATCTATTTATTCATTTGGCCCCCGCATGGGAATATGCTTTCTGGGCTTACCCATCATGTATGGGACAAGAACTTTACATCCAACAATAGTGTAGTAATTGCAAATAAACCAGAAAAAAATAGCAACAACAAAAAATGCTTCTTTTAACACAGAGCAGTTAGGAAACTTCCAGAAAAAGGTCAGAAATAATTCCAGAAACTCTCAAGTCCCACAAAAGTTGTTACCATTTTCTTGTGTTCTCTCTCTCTTTCTCTCTCTCCCTCTCTTCCCCTCTCCCTTTCTTCCCTTCTTCATTGTTCTCTCCAAGATCTCTTTCTCTACTTGTTCCCAGCTGTCCTCTTTCCTTCTTTCTCTCTCCTTCCTCTTTCTTTCTGTGTCCTTTTTCATTCTCAACCTCTACTCCTTTCTTACCATCTTCTGATGCCTCAAAACTCCAAATGAAACTTCATTTTATACCAGACCCATCACATGACTGGTACCTCAGAGGGAGATGCCTCAGCATTGTGAAATATATAGATGGTACTGAGACTCAGATGGATAATAAACTCCAATGTTAATGGTCCCATTGCCACATGAACCACATCTAGACAAGCCTGCCTGTCACTCAGGCCCACTTTCAAGCCTCTGGATCACTAAATCTCTCCATTCAAGTATCAGCAAACTGGTAAGCTACCCACACTGTTCTGGTCTAAGCAAAAGGCCCCTGGTCTTGAAGGAGGTCTGTTGAGTTTTCAGCCTCCCTTTGGTGCCCTTGGGGCTGCCTCCTGCTTCACAACTAGCCCTTCTCGCTGATCCCCAACTTAGGACATCTTCATCCAGTCTCTCTCAGGCACTGGCCTAGCCCCTGGTTGCCACATCATGACTTGGCCATTAAGTTTCCATGGCATATTCTGTTATTATTTATCCATCCTCAGGTCACTGCTAGTGACAGGAAATAATAACCTTCCAGACTCCCAACTGTGACACCTCCTGGGCTTAAAAGCTTCCAAATTCACACGCTAAATTTGGCCTCAATACCCACCAGATAATAACTCTAAATGGCCAAGTGACAACAATTTTGATCTCACTATTTTAAGGACTATTCTTGCCAGTGATCCTGAAAATGGAAGGTTTCCTGTGTACAGGCTTTTCCCTAACTTGCCTTCAGCCCTTCTTTTTATTTCTCCCGTTAGCCAACTCAGGTCTTATCCTTAATCCAGATAACTTGATCCCATCCTGGTACCCCACTCTGCTGCTCCAATGCTGCCAGGTGTTGGCGGCAGACTGTGGGCAGTCTTAAAACTTCTACTTCCTGGGAAATTTTTATCTCTGCTTTCTTTCCATTTTGAGTCTGCATCTGCTCTAAGCCAGCTGTAGCCTGAGAAGGGCCAGACAGTTACTAGATTCCTGTGTGTACAAGCAGCCGAGCCGCTTTGTGGGCTAGCCTCAGACCTACCCTCCACATGTGCTGCTCTGGCTCTCGTGGTGGTGGAGGCTACCTGCAATGGCGGGCAGAGATCTCCTCCCATGCACATAGCACCCTACCTGCCATACGAAATGTTTCTATTTGTCTCTATGTCTAACTACATGTCTCTTTACTAATACATTGACATGCTTCTGTAAATAAATGTCATTCCATTCTAGGTCATAGCATGTTACATTCTACCACCCTTGCCAAGGGTGGGGGAAAAGACAGAACTAAAGTTTCAGTACCATTTTAACCAAGGGCCTTCATGTGACTGACTATAGCTTCAGTGCCATCTTGGTTGAAGACGAGTCACATAACTGTCCACTCTCTTTGTTGTACTAAGTCAGTTCACACTTCACTGTTAGACTGCTTGTGAATAACCTGACCCCGCCCCCCCAAAAAAAAATCTCTAAAGAAACTTTTCACTTGAAATAAGGTTTTCATATGGTTTCTATCCTGTCTCAGTAAATAGTAATTTTTAATATAAAAATCATTTGCATTTTTATTTGATGTTTATTGAGTTTACATCCTAATCCCTGTCCTTCCTCCTGATCCTCCCTCCATCTCCCTGACCCTTCACCTCTGAGAGAATGTGACTCCACCCCCCCCACCACCACCCTGGATATCCCTGACACTGACACATATAGTCTATGCAAGTCTAGACACTTCTTCTTCCACTGAGGCCAAACAAGCCAGCCAAGTTTGGGGAACAGGTTCCACAGATAGGCCAAAACTTTAGGGATAGTCCCCACTCCTATTGTCCAGGACCTACATAAAGCTGCACATCTGCTACATATGTGCAGAGGATCTGGCTCCTGTCTAAGTATGCTCTTTGTATGTATGTATGGTCTCTGAGAGCCCATAAAGGTCCAGGTTAGTTGGCTGTGTTGGTCTTCTTGTAGTGGTGTATTCCCTTTTGGGGCCCTCAATTCTTCCCCCAACTCTTCCATAAGAATCCCTAAACTCTGTGCAATGTTTGGCAGTGGGTCTCTGCTTGAGTCATCTGTTGACTAGAGCCTCTCAGAGAACAACCATGCTAGGTTCCTGTCTGCAAGCATAACAAAATATCATTAATAGGGTCAGGGATTGGTGCTTGCCCATGGGACAGAACTCTGCATAGTCCAGTTATAAATAGTAATTTTAACATTACTTTAAAGGTTTACAACATTAAAAAATTAAAGATCACTGTCTTAAAGTTATGTCTAGCCTTGTTTTTGCTACTGTCATTAAGGTACAATATATTCTTTGTTTACTAAATATAATCTCAAGCAATAATAAAAAACAGACACAGATTGTCTAATTCAGATGTGCTAAATAAATGCTAGCTCCCCATCTTGCCAGAAATCTGCTAAATATAACAAATGTTTAAGCTTACTATAACAGATAGAGACTTCCAAATTATGACAGTGACACCGTCCTCCAACAAGATGTAGGCACAGGGACAAAGGGCACTACCTGGATTCTGGTATGATAACCACAAGAAAGATTGTTCCATTACTTTGTTGTCAGGGCTTGGCCTAAACTGTGGACAAACAGAGGACACCTGGATAATTAAATGTCTTATGTTTAATGACAAGATTAGTCATTTCTCCCATGTTCCTATTCCACAAGGGAAAAAAAAAAACACACTTCACATCTTCTGGGTAGATGACCAGACTGCCTCTTTCTACCTGAGTTGCAATAGAGAAAACAAGGACTTGGAGAACTGTTTAGGTAGTGGACTATAGACTAACCTCTGTCATTTTAATTAATATATGACATCTAGACTATAATTTATTCCTCCCCAATTTCTGATTACACCTATAACTAAACTAACTGCAGCTTGACATCTAGAAAACAGACAACTAGTTCAATACTCCAAGGTACTCCACCACATTAACGTATTAGTCAATTCTTTAACTAGGAAAGACTACCAGATCTCTTATCAAAAAGACAAGTTTACTTTGTTCACAGGCTTCATAATAAAAAATATATATATACAAGTTCAGATGTAACCTTTCACAGATGCAATCTTCTGCTACTTATCTAAAACAAACAAACAAACAAACAAAACCGCCCCAAAAACACACAAAAAAACAGTTTACAGTGACTACTCCCCAATGATCAACCCTAGGTCTCATGATAAATAATTATATAAAAGGCTTAAGTTGTTAAAGAACTAAATGAGGGTCTAGAAAGATTTTTTAAGGTGGATAATCATAAGATATCAAAGTTAGAGGACATACAAACTTAAATGGTAATAAAAAATGAGTTAAGATAGAAACTACTTTAGATTTCTTCCCCTTGCTACGCTATTGTTATACTGAGACTTGAAAAGTTCAGAATCCTAACATTTATCAAAGAAGTTTTGATAAATTAGCCTAACTCAAATAAAACATTCCACTGTATGATTCACCTCTCTAATCACAAGTTCTAACTTTAAGCTTGCTTGGGTTGTCTTTTAACTATAGACTTAAGTCATTTCTCATATTAAATATATATAATCAGCTATCATTCACAAAGTCAAAAATTCTAGTTTCCTTAGCTTGTCTTTTGAATGTAAATGTAAAAATGTTTCTCATTTATGCTAGATTAATATACATTCAGTCTTCTAGAAAGATGGGGAAATAACCCTTTTACTCTTCCTCCTTCTCAAAAGATTTTGTCTTCCCCTAGCTCACCTTAAAAACTGTTCATACTGTTAACAAATTTATCTCTTTTGTAAACTTGTAAACTCTGGAAAACCCACTCAGATTCACCTCTCATGAACCAAATAGAGTTCATCAAGATAAACATACCTGCCAATCAGTAGTCTAAACTCCTACCTATTGCCTATTCCAGAGGGTGGATTTCTCCCCTGTTCCCTGGTTTTGGAACTTTTGACACCTCAACCACCAAGTCCTGAGGGCTTCAAATGCACACTTAAGAAAACGTTTTTCCACCTAAATGTACTTAACTTTATTTTATGCCATATAAACAAGAAAATACCCAACTCTCCTAAGACTTGACCAACACATCCCCATACCCATATTCTTAGGTTTCTCAGAGACATGCTGCCCACAAATCAGCAGGAGCAGCTAAAGATCTCAATGAATCCATTCCTGTTTTACAATCACCTCTTTCTAGTTTCTCATTTTTAAATTAAACCAAAATGTAGGAATGTTAGCACTTCTTATAGACCACCTCCAACAGTTAACTAGCAACAGCCAGCTAGGAGCCTTGCGCTCTCTCTCTCTCTCTCTCTCTCTCTCTCTCTCTCTCTCTCTCTCTCTCTCTCTCTCTCTCTCTCTCCCATCATCACCCTCCCTCCTTCAATTTCCTCCCCTTCCCATTTCCTAGCCATCCTCTTCCTTTCTTTCTCTCTCCTCTTTCTTTCCATTCTTCTCTGACCCCTTTCTTTCTTTGTCTTCACTCACGTCTCACCCCTTCTTATGCTCCAAAATAAACTACATTTTATACTAGACACATTATATGGCTGATACCTCAGAAGGGATGGGGGATGTCTCAGCATGGGCCTGCCAAGATATACCCTCCCATTGTGTCATGCAACAACACTATGAAACATATCAAAAGAGTTTACGATTATCAAATTACCAGGTTTGGCCTGGTCCAATTCTAATTTAGTAGTAAACCAAACTGAATTCTCTCTTTCTTCTTCTCTTCTTCTTCTCTCTCTCTCTTTCTCCCTCTCTCTCTCCCTCTCTCCCTCATGCAATACAGGGTAGTCTTTATCATGTACATCAGAGGATGACATTGACCTCTTAGCCACCCATATCTAGTCTTTAAGTACAGGAATTTCAGCATACACATCCTTTAAAGGCATAGATGTTGACCTTGTTTAAAGACATAGACGTTGTCCTTAACATTTTTGTGACGACAAGAAGGTCAGAAGGAAAGCAGGAAGGCATTTGAAACATTCTCAGCTCTAATCAAATTCAGAAATGGGAGCCTACACAGAAGTAGACACCAGTCAGCACACCTTGAGAAAAGATAAGGCAAAATTGATCTTGTGAGCTTACTAGTGAAAAGATTTAACATTAGCACCAATATGCAAAGCATCACAAATGAGATTGGTATTAATATGAATCTGTCCAATCACATATTATGGAAGGCTTATGGATTTAACAAGATGTTCAAGTGATCAATTACAATTCAGGTAGAGCTACAATATTATTAAGAGGTGTTTCACTCGGGGTTACCATGATCATAATGAAAGACTATGACTAAAAACAAGCTGAAGAGAAAAATGATTATTTTGTTTACATTTCTACATTATTGCTCATTAGAGGAAGTCAGGACATTATCTAATAGGACAGAAACCCATAAGCAGGAACTAACCCAGAGACTGTGAAAGAATGCCTTCTTACTGGCTTGTTCTGTCCAGTGTCTTTTAAAACTAGGATCATTAGGCTCCAATCACAATGGCCCCTACCACATCAATCCCTAATCCAAAAAGGGTCCCACAGGTTTGACTATAGTATCAAAGGAAGGCATTTTCTTAATTGAGGTTTCCTCCTATTAAAGGACTCTAGCTTGTGTCACATTGACAGAAAAACTAGCCAGGACAAAATATTTATACATTAAACTCTAGAGAGGTTATCTATGGAAACACTGATTGGGCCTACCATGGATCTGGCTGAAGAGAAATGTAATTTGCAGTCCCAGAGCACTTGTTTTTAGTGTGTGGGCAGTAAGCAACCACTTTTGTTAGCTAAGCAACTTTTAAAATTGTACCAGGTTCTAAAGAAAATTATTGGACATAAAAACTTTTTTTTTCTTTAGTGACAAGCTAATATATTGGTTTAAAGATGGTTTATGTTTTGTCTAAAAAATAAATTCATGCAATATATTTTTGATCAAGTTTTTCTCCTTCCCCAGTTTCTTCCAAGTTCTCTGAATCTCGTATCCCACCCAAATTTACGGTAATCACTCACCTTTATGTTCATTCTCTCCCAGTCTCTCTTCCTCTCAACTTCCACCTTGCTACTCTTTCCCTAAAACAAATAAACAAGGTCTTAGACAAATCAAAAAGCAAGAAATATGCAAAACTCCTACAAAAAAAACAGAAAAATAAAATAAAAATAAAGGAGCAAAGAACCAGTTAGGAAAAAATACCCAAACAAAGCAAAATTAAAGAAAAAAAAAGTCTACAAAATACTACTGAGTTTGTTTTGTAATGTCCAGCTACTCCTGGGCAAGGGGCCTACCCTAAAATGTGGTTTATATACTGAGTGAGACTCCACTGGAGGAAACATTTTTCCTTAGCCAGCAGGTATCAGTTATAGATAGCTTCTGGGTGAGTGATAGTAGCCAGTGTCTACTCCCTCCTCTCAGCTCTGAGACCCTATCAGTCTTTAGGTGGTGTAGTCCTTATGAATGCTGCTATAGACTGTGAGTTCTTATGTGCATCAGTCCCATTGTATATGGAAGACAGGATTACCTTGGCATCATCCATTAATGTTGATACATTTCTATCATGATCACACAGGCAAATTATTCTCCTTAGATCTACGAAAGCATGAATTGGAGAATGAGCATTTGTTTGATTGTAGGCTCTGGGTAAACATGAACAATTGTTTCTTTTCCCCTTTTTGTTCTCAAATTTTAGAGGACACAGTACGAGCGAACAAAGCACACTTTAATTATTATTATTATTATTAATATTATTATTATTATATTGGATATTTTCTTTATTTACATGTCAACTGTTTTCCCCTTTCCAGGTCTCACTTTCAGAAGCCCCCATCCCATCCCCCTCCCCTACCTCTATGAGGGTGCTCATCCCCCACTCCCAACCACACTATATAACAGTGAGTTACTGTTGTTCTATAAAGCCCAAGGTCATCTGCACTTTGCCATTTGAACATTGATCTGGTGCATTGTAATGTCACTTCAAAGAGTAGTCTTGCATTTTGATCCTGTCATTATCCATGGAAGGAAGAAAAACTTCCCTTCAAGATAAGCACATTCTAGCAATGTTGGGAAGCAGAAGGCAAAACTTCTCAGGAAATACTTGATATTTTACCTGCAAAATTCTGGGTTCAAATTTTAAGATAGCATGGCTTGCAAGTACATAAATGCTGGGACATTTTTTACGATGTGAAGATGCACAATTTCCCTTTTTGTTTTAGCAAGCCACTTTTCCCACAGGGTAGAAAATGTGGTCATTTCAACTTAAAAAAGGAAATGAAAAATATGTAAGTTGAGGGTAAAAAGGAAAGATAAAGAAAGAATGAATGAAAATAAAAGTGACTGATCCATGTTTCTTATAAGAAAATGCTCTCTTTGATACATTGTCAATAACATAGGCTCTCTGGACCTCTCTTTTGGGGAACAAAATCATGATAGTTCTTCAATTCACTTCCCTTTTTTTTCATAATTCCAATCATAAATGGGTCATCTTTTTCTCTATGCAATGCACACTCGTCAATTGCAAACACTCCTCTTGCTTGAGACTTGATCCTGCAAAATCCACCATGACATCTTCCAAAGAAACTAACTTCATTGAGTTCCCATAGTTCCAGACATCTCAAATGACATTGATTTTAATGATCCCCATGTACTGTTTTGTAGCATGCTCCCTGCAAATACATCAACCTTCAGAGATTTTTATACATCACCATAGCAACTAGGACTCAAGAAAATAGAGACCAGAGAAGTTTTGAAGAAAGCTATGTGCTTCATGCATTTTGACACTGGAAACTTTTCACAGTTAGCTATTCTAATAGAGAATTGCTACAACCTGTGTTTACATCATTTTTACCAAAACCTTTCCATGTTCTAATTGCTCCCATGTATCTCCAAATTCCTTTCTTCTATAACTATAATCATTTATTCTATAATTATTATATAGTAGGATTTTAATGTAATTTTTATTATCTCTCTGTCTTAAACATCCGAGGAGGTATGTGCCAGAATGTTTCAGGTCTCCATTATGAAATACCCGTACATATTCACAACCAGATCTGAATTTTCTGAATTTCAGAAAACTGACATGGTTGTGTGTGTTTTGAAAATTCCAAACAGTTCTCATTAGCAATACCATATTGCTCCTTAAATTGTGACTGGGATTGCTAGGGAGATGTATTTCTTTTCATCACCAATGGATACTTAAAGACTCTTTTTTTTTAATTGAACAATTTTTATTTTTATACACCTGGCAATTTCTATTTGCATTTTATTTTATTATTTACATTCTTTGTAGAATCAGATAATTAGTGCAAAAATCTTCAAGGTTTTTACCTTCTTGTATATTCATTCATTTTGTAAATATATGCCCTGTGTGATTATCTCCCTGATTATTGCTTTGATTGAATAAACTTTGACTTTTTTCCAACTGGTATTTTAGTTCCTATATTTATTCTCAGAATTTTGTTCTTCCCTCTGCTCTTCCAAATTCTCCTTATGTTGTACTTAGCATGACAAAATTCAAAGCCTTGTGATCTATCAAACTATTTTTTACCTAAGATTTGGGTTCATGCTGAAAACAATGTACATAATTATTCTGACATCAGATCTATTTTTTCTGTTCATTTTTAATTTTAATATGTGGATTTTAAATTTTAAATAATCTATTGTCTTTTGCATTTTATAACTAATATACCAAAGCTCTTTTATCTGATAAGTAAATAAGCCAAAAGTTAATATAATTTGTACATTCAAGCATAAAAATTATAAGTATCATTTTTAAGTAATGTGACCATCTTTTGAAAACATTTTCCCAGTGATGTATTTTGTGTTATTTTGGAAATGCTAATTCTCTTCTTTAATAAAAAATAATATACCTGTATAGTCAATTTTCTTCTATTCTTTTGTCCTTCATATAAAAGCCAGGCATGCTGACTTAGATATTAATTTTATCCAGTTACTTATTTGACTTTTAATTTTATCCAGTTACTTATTTTGTTTTGTAACTGTTATAACGAATTACCTATAACAATGTAAATTTATTGTACTCAGGTCCCATGCCCAGCCTGCTGTTTCCTTGGAGTCATCTATAATCTCTAACTCTTACAATCTCCCTGCCTCCAATTTGGCATAGACCCATGAGTCTTGAGGGGAGGGTTGTGATGAAGACATTTTGTTTACAGTTGAGTGTTTCAAAGTCTCTCACTCTCTGCACATTGTCCAACTGTGAAGCTCTTTGTTAATTAGCATGTTGTCCTTCTGATTTTCTTTTTACTTTTAAGATTGTCTGCTTTGATTTTTCAGGTTTTGCCTGCTGTTTGTCATGTTTTCTGTTCTGTGTTTAGAAAGAGAGGGAGAGGAAGAATGTAATGTTGAATGAGTAGGAAGAATAAAATAATTACATATTATTAAATTACTAAGAAAATCAGTTTACTATAAACTGCCAGACTACTCATATGTGAAGTATGCTAGTCTTTTTTAAGGTCAGTACCTAAGCATTGCCAGCCTTGGCTACTTACAGGATCTCATAAGAAAAGAAGGACTTCCATACAAATGCAGGTTGTCAATTTATACTCTAGATTGAGTGACAGGAACTGTTTCAGACCTGTTGTCCTCACTCATGACAGCCTTCATCCTGGAAGCCACCAGTGAATACTCTTCATATTTAATCTCTCTGTCCTCCACTGGTGTTTCTGTTTCTTCCTGCTAGTTAGCCAAACTTGTCATCTTTGAAGAATATGTTAGATTTACTATTTCTTATTCACATTTTCAAAATTTCCAATACTTTCAAAGGCTCCAATGATGACCACATACATTACTTTGGATGATCACATCATATCATGTTGACCACAAATGTCATCAAAACCTCTGTAGCTGTATTACTATTATATCATTTCCCTGTGTGTTCTACAACTTGGATGTTTCAGTAAGTTACCTGATTACATATACCCACAAAATCTAGATCCCAATTCTACTATGTCTATAATCAGTGTGCTAACTACCAAGGGCAATATCATTTTCTAAATGAGATCACCTTTGTAATCCAATGCAAGACATAATTTAGGTTCATTTGTTTGTATTAGCCATTCCTCAGTTTGCATGGTAGAAAAGATTGCAAGAGGATAAAATGTCAGAAATGGAAATGGTTTCTCCTGTCAATTTCCTAGCCTGTCCAGAAGTTTGAATAAACCTTAAACTTAAACAAGGAATAAATCCTGTGAAGATGTATTACATTTTCTATTACAGTTGTAATTTTCCACAGAATTCTCTAACAAATTTCTGTGTTTTAGAGCTGTTGATTTTACTTCACAAAGAAATAGCCTACATGTTTATTTGCACAAAATGTTTTTATTCTCCTGGGCTTGTAACAAATAAGTTCACATGATGGGAAAATAATTTGTATCAGCTCATCACCATCTGTATTGTTCTTTCATTATGTAATTGTACTGGATAGAGTTTCTAAATGTTGTATAATAAACTTAAGCCAATATATTTTCCTTATTTTTAATGGTACAAACTGTGAGATTTTTTTCATTAAACATAATAGTTTAGGCAGATAGCACATTGTCATTACAAGTTTGTTTAGTTACTTTTGCAGGGCCATGAACAAAATTATTGAGAGAACCACTAAAAAGAGAAAAGGAAGATTTGGGCTATTTTCAGGTTTCTTGACCCCATATGCTGTTGTAGAATGTGACAGTGTTAGATTCAGCAGGAGAATGTTCCCCTCAAGGGACACAAAAGGCAGAGGAATGAAGAGACCTAGAGAGAGATAAACCTTCTAACATGCCCCCAGTAACTCAACTCCCCCAACCCAGCTCCATTTACTGAAATTTCTAGAATCCACAAAGATAACACCTCCACCAAGGGAATGAGTATTCAATAGAGGAGACTTTGGGGACATTTTTTCAAGCTATAATTAACTATTGTTGAGTTTTTTTGTGTGAATTTTAATATATTATAGAGTCATTTAATGTGTATATTTTTGTTAGATGTATTATAATTAAAAATTTTTATTAATGGAATTTCCTTCCAGTTTTTAAGATTAAAATGTATTTGGTCATGGTATATTTTCTAGAGTGATTAATTTATTTGACAGTATTTTATTTGTGTACCTTGCATGTATCATGAAGACTTTTAGAGTGTCTATCTTAGCAGTATTGGCTATCACTTAATCTAAGTCATGAGCTTACTGGGACTTATGTGAAAAATATGGAAACATTTTTCCTATATATTAGCTCTGGAAAAGACTGAATCTTCTGTATAATTTATGAAAAACTCATAACATTATCAGTAATAGAAAGAGATTCTGTTACTCTAAGGCATCACCCAAGGAAAAAAAATGGAGGTACTACCAGATAATGTAAAACAAAATTTCTTTACCTCTGACCCTAGAATTTCATCAAGTGAAGATTTTAGTATTTATATTGTGGAATATATATATATATATATATATATATATATTTCATATATAAACAAAAGTAACTGATTTTGTAAGACCTAACATCTTTACAGTCAAAATATACCTCCCTTCCTACCATCTTTTACTGATTAACGCTGGCATTCTTATTTAGACAAAGCACATAGTCCTCTGGACCACTGATCATGTTTATTCAGCAGACACTTCCTTGTTTTTGGTAGCATATTTTATGACTCAAACTCTATGATAATCTTTTTTGTGTGCGTGTGTGTGTGTGTGTGTGTGTGTGTGTGTGTGTGTGCATGTGTTCTCCTGGATATGGAAGCACTCATGTGTATATATGAATATGTGTGGAAGACTAATGTTCACAATCTGGTGTCTTCAAGATGATTTTCTATTTTGTTTTCTTGAAACAGAATCTCTTGGAACTAAAGCTTGCCCATTCACCTAATTGTGACTATCCAGATTACTTTAGAGTGGCCCTGTTTCCATGCCTAGCCAGAAAAAATTTAAATAGAACTAGTAGGTATGAAGTACTATTTAGATGGGTATTTTCATATTCCTTTGCTTTTTATAAGTCAGTACTACCAGGTTTTGGAAATTACAATTTTCCATTTCCTCTGTGAGGACAACTTTTTGCATATGTTAACTTAAATTTGCACAGATTATTCAGCTCCTTTCTGTCATTTTTTCTCAGCTAAGCCTGTTAATACATAAAGCATTATATAAGATATTGTACAGGATTTAGTCAATAAATGACTTGAACTGTATTTGAATGGAATCTATTCTGATCATCTAGATCGTGAGTGTGTGTGTGTGTGTGTGTGTGTGTGTGTGTCTGCTTTTCATGATTTGAGTAAGAAGATTTTTAAGGTATAGTCCTTTTCATGATTTGAATAAGGAGATTATTAAGGACATGCAAAACTTTATAATTTGTGGTTAGCTAGCCCTTTAGAATCCTGACTACAAAGCAAACATGTTGCAATGCTTTATTCATTATCTGCTTTAGTCAAAGGCATATCGTCCCTGTTCCAAAACTGCATCTAAGCAGTTAAAGCCTGCACTGTTTCCTAGTTCAAGTTCACTTGTGATTCTCCATTATGCTTGGCAAGGAATTTAGGCAATAGTAAGCAATGTGTCTTAGTTCACATGACCAAAGAAGTTAGAAGATGGTAATTTCCTCCTAAGAATTCAGACTCCAGTTCCCTTCAACTTAGATGAATAGGACTGGAGGATCGTTACCATCTCAGACCTGTCTCTGGAAGGCATGTGAAACATATCAGAATTTCAAGCCTGGTCCCAACGGACACATATAGATCAGAAATACATTCATGTGCCCCTCTAGTTGTCAGTCTCCATGAGGACCCAATGATGGAATAGGCCCCAAAGGCAAAACTAAGTTCTCATTTCCAGTGGCAACAAGGGCGAAGGTGAAGCAGTTTAACCATGTGAGGAGATGCAGGGCTGGTATTATTGATGTCCAGGGAAAGTAAAATTAATTTCCCAAGCTTGTCAATCACATTGTAGAAATCTATTTTTGATCTTTTAAATGAGAAAACTCAAACTACTTAGTTCTTTTATTTGGATTGAGTGTGACAAAGTTTCCTGAATTGTAATACATGTACTTCAACTCAATAAGTTTTATTTTATGTGTGTATATGTGTCTTCTATTTTTCTATTAGTTCAAACACAGATAACTTGTAAGAGTTACATAAGAAACTTTCATAAACTCTCTTATATAACTTGTTTCTGTGTTTCCTGTATATGTCTAATTATTCTCTCTCCTCTGCACCACATTGTTTTTGTGGCTATGTATACACAGTTCTAATTTGAGAGTGAAATAATATTGTGAGCTAATATCATTAAATAAAAGTATTTTATCTTCTGTTGCCGATGCAATTATCAAATCAAAAACTGGTGGCCATGATCATCATTCTGTAGTATGCGCTAGACTTTAAATGACCCCAGTAATGCTTTACACAACAGCTCTGCATAATATATATTCACATTACATTTGGATTTCAAATCCCCTCTTCTCATATTAATGTTCTTTTATCTCTTTTCTAATGTCGCATTTTGTAAAGGGACCATTATATTGTAGTATGCCTCATAATGCTGCTATCCCTGCTGCTTCTCTGTAAATATTCTTGGGTGAACATTTTTTATTGTGGTAGCTCAGGACTTAGGTTCCTTCTTTTCTCTAGACTCATATCCATAGATACAACATGCTGTTGATATTACTTTAATGATTTTGTTAAAATGGGATTCCCTCAGGTTTTTCTACAGTAAAGTTATGATTTTTCTCCTTTGTAATAAGTAATTGATTTTTCTGGAAACAGTCTGAGAATACAGAAACATCTTATATCTAATCCAATGTTCACCTACTACTTTTAGAACCCTTTGTGGGTTTTCTATTACTTCTCTGTTTATTGGTGATATCCGCCTCTAAGGAAGAGATTTCTTTCATATTCACATATCATCAGTCATATGTGTCAATATGAAATCATGGATTTCTGTTTTATGTGGTAGATCATATTTTGTTGCCAACATTTCTTTGACCAATCAAGTTTCCCTGTATTTAATGCATTTAAAATCCTTTAAGTCAAACTTTGTTTTATGATGACAAAATCTACTTTTCCATTTAAGGTTTCATAATTGATTTCCAGCAATTTTCAGTTCCTTCTCCAGTCAGATAGATGTAGCTCCACTAACATTGATGTTGCTATTCTTTTTTTCTGTGACTTGAAAGAAACTTTAAGGAGTTCTCAATTGCTAATATATACTATAGATCTTCCCGAAAGTATAAGCTTATGATGTTGAGATCTATAATATATTCACATTATGAAAATCACTTCAAATCGGAAATGGACCCATCAAATTGAATTGATATTCAGAAAAGTTCTCGGATTTCCCAATGGTTTGTAAATTTATTCTTTACTATTTTGTTTTTGATGTTATGGTACATAATATTGATTTGTACTCCATTTTCAAATTGTCTGCTCCTGGTACACATAAATAAAATTGATTTTTATATTGGCCTTCTGTCCTGTGACCTGCTAAATTTACTTATTTGTTCTAAGTAATTGCCTTGTAAATTCCTTTGGATTTTCTAGGTAGGCAATCATGTTCTTTGAAAATTAACTGCATATGTTCTTCTTCTGTTTGCAATGTTTATACTTTCTATTTTGTTTTCTTTGCTTATTACACTTCTAGAGCCTCCAGGATCATAGAAAATATATGTTACAAGATTAATGAATTGAATTTGTTCCTGATTGTAGTGAGGAAGGGAAGATACAATTGAGTTAATAATTTTGGTCTTAAATCAACTCCAAAAAATAATTGAAAATAAATATTTAATTTTAATCACAGATTTTCTTGGTTGAAATATTAAATAATTTATAATGTGTTTGATCTATGTGCATTCTTTACAATTCAAAGGCTTCTTCAGAAAAAAAAACATTTGTCTAAAGAAAATTCAACATTGATTCAAAATTGCCTTTGCGAAGACTCATACCTGATGTTTAACTCTAGTTGTTATTTGGCATCCGTGTCAATGGCATCTAAAAGCATGGAGTTATAGCTCTTGGATTTCTTTTATTTTTTTCAAAGTTTTTCCTATTTCTTGATACAGCTTTCACTGCATATCATTGGGTGGCTTTAAACTTAATTTAAAACTCAGCCTGGCCTCCAAATCATTATTTAGTTCAAGTTGACCTTAATATCACTATTTAAAACAGGCTGATCTTGAATGTATGTGGATCCTCTATCCTCAGCCCCCAAGTGCTGGGATAACAGATATGTGTCCCCCATACTGACTTATAGTAGTAAAAACTCATATTTTTTTGTTGGGTTATAAAACATATAAGTCCTTTTCAGCAAAATCAGCCAACTTTGGGGTGTTAGCCTTAAAAGATGTGGTAGTCTGATTGAGAATGTCCTCCAGAGGTGCAAATATTTGAATGCTTTGTCTGTAATTGGTGGAACTATTAAGTTTAGGGAGAATAATAAGGTGTGGCCTTAGGAGAGTTGTGTGACCTAGGGCAGATTTTGAGGTTTCAAAAGTCAACCATATCTTTCCAAGTTATTTGTTTCTGTTACACCTGTTGACCAGATGTAAAATCCCAGCTACTGCTCCAACACCATGCCTGCCTGCATGCTGTCATGCCCCAAATAGTTATAGAAAGATCCTCTCAAACTGTAAGCAATCTCCCAATTAAATATTTTTTTAAAGTAGCCTTGGCTATGGTGTGTAGTTAAAACAATAGAAAAATAACAAAAAATGAAGTCAAACAGAATACCTTCTAATCTGCTCCATTGGACACTGCAGTGATGTTCTCAGCAGATGGGAGGAAAGACACATAGATTCAATCTCTGCATGAGAAAAGATATGTCATTTTGTGTGTGCATAAGTAAATATCCATCAACAGAAAGTTTTCTTCTGTTATTATTTTTGATCTATTCATTACATTTTTATTTAATTTATTTTTCTTTTCTAAATGTCAAGTATGTGTACTCTATGTACACCATTTCCCCCATCTCTTCCTTCTAGCAAGCCCCATGCTTCCATTCTGTCTCAAATTTAGGGTTGCCATGAGGGCTGCTTGGCTGTATACGCTTTTA
The DNA here is from genome assembly GCA_036184795.1 of Tokudaia tokunoshimensis. Classification (NCBI taxonomy): domain Eukaryota; kingdom Metazoa; phylum Chordata; class Mammalia; order Rodentia; family Muridae; genus Tokudaia; species Tokudaia tokunoshimensis. The sequence goes on from BTHU01000017.1 coordinate 18,831,165, forward strand.
GGACTGATCATTTGGTACTGCATAACTGATTATTGTGCTCATTCCTGAAGAAGACTAACTTTAGTTTTCTTAGCAGTCACAAATTGCCTTTGACTCATCAGTTGGTCTCTTTACAATAGCAAGGAATGGCAAACAACCTTAGTGCCCTATAGCTGATGGCTGGAGATCATCAACATGGCATGTATAGACAGCAAAATATGACTTGACAGCATAGAAAAAAATGACGATAATAGAATGGAACTAGAAAATATACTGAGTGAGGTAAACCAGAACGGCTTCTTCTCTCTTAGTATTATTTTATATTTCATGAATATATAGGGGCATACTTCTGTAATCTCTTATTCTGTTGTAAAAGAAAATTTTATTAACTGTTTTTCTTGATTTAAATAATTTTTAAATTTATCACAATTTGATCATACACAATATATATATGTATGTATGAATGCTTCTATATATGAAATGCTTATATATGTTTTAAGAATTGCATCTAAGTTATATAATATCCCAAGTTGATCCTCTTTCTGGAATCATTTCATATTATGCCTACTCATGAAGAATTTAAAAGGCTATGCTGGCTCTCCTCATTCCACAGCATCCTCTATCCACAACAAGAACTTTGGGGAAAACTGTAATAAAACCAGATGTCTGTGCAGTGGAAACAGCCGCATTTACAGGGCTTAATTAGTGATGATTATATGCTTCTTGTTTCTTCATGCATGTACTTCTGCTGAGATCACCATAAGCTCCAAATATACCATTCCAGTGTCTTCTTAGCATAGTACACACAATGGCTCTGCACGCTTAAACTTCTCAATACCTACCAGCCCAGCCTTTTCCTGTCTTTGCCCCAGTTGCCTACAATTAAAACCTACAAATATAAGGTTATATCCTTCACTTTCTAACACCTTTATAGTCCAATTAAATACAAATGCAAATATATCACAAAGCTGGAGATTTTCCCTTCTCTACCAGTATGTACTTAACTCAAGCCATCATGAATACTTTTTTCTTGACTTCTACCTAAGTTTTTATATATTTTTGTGGTTATGGTATATGTAATCCTTCAATGTTGTAATCTAGTCAATCAATTTTGAATTACCTATATATACATGAACTATATTTTAATGATAATTATTGGAAAATTGCCTTTTACTTCTCATAATGAAATACAACTTCTTAAAATGTCTCCATAGATGTTCTTATTCTACCTGTACTATAGTCTGACATAATTTACACATATTAATAGCTTTCATATTTATAATAGAGTTTATCGTTTTGTATGAAATTTCAGAAAAAGATAAATAGAATTTACAAAGAAATTGCATTCAATTTTATGATTTAAGGATAACATATATAACAAATGACCAGTTTTTCTGGTATTTTTTATGCTTTTATTAAAGCACTAGTAAACTAGTCATAGATTTTTTTTAACAGTTTCTATACACCACTCTGTATTGAATCTGTGGCTTATGTTCTGTTGTTTTAAAAATGTGACTTTTCATCGCTTCTCGGCCTTTTGGCTAAGATCAAGTGTAAAAATGTGACTTTCACTGGACCTCATGATGTACCACTGCAAGCCCAGTGATCAGGAATCGGCACTAAGAGTAACCTGAGTTTTGAGACTAACAGGGGCTGTATAGTGAGTGAGACTCTATTTCAAAAAGTGAATTGGCTTTTGAGTCCTAGCATACATCACAAGGATAAAACACTCCCGTGTTATCGTTCACTTACACAGCTACATCCAAGAATAGGTATAGTAAATGCTTAATAATGGATCTATGATTTTAAAATAAATATGTGCTCATATGTGAATACATGATCTGACACTTTAAAACAAACTTCTAATTTCTATTTAAAAGAAGTCAATGCAAGACCTATGTCCAGCATTGGAAGCATGGCTTGTTTGAATTGCAGATTTTCCCATACCTTACAACTACAGACACAACTTAAACATCATTATCTTCTAGTGCAGACTGGGTAACACGCCTTTACAGATAATTCTTCTGAAACCAACTACATCCTATGTTTTAAATAAGAATGTGCCAAAGACTAAACATTTAGTGCTTGACCACATCCCCTTATGGTTCCCATCTATCATCATAAAGATCTACTACGATTGTTTGACAGAACTGACTTTTATCTAGCTGGGTACACAGTACTGTTTGCATCCTTTCATTCTATGAAGTTCTATTTGATTTGTATATTTTAAACCTGTGAAGCAACAAGTGCATTTCCATTTAACCATAAGAAAATGGCAACCTTCCTATGTTAACATAGAGTAGATATAAGCCAAAAGTCTTATAGTAGTTTCTAATATTTACAAATTCTAATGTAAAAGCTTTTGAAACAAAATGACAGACCACATATTACATGTTTATTGTAGTATGACCCTGGGCATTTTATCTTCTGAAGACTCTACTGAGTTAAATATCAGATGATACATCATTTTTATGCTTCTCACAATGTTCTGTTGGTTATATGATTTGTTTATCAATTTATCAATATTGTTTTAATTGTATGATATTCAACAACATTCCAGCCAAAACAGATGCTGTTTAGCTACTCCAGGGGGACAGAAACACAGGAGGCACTGTGCATTGTCTTTGAAGAATTCAAACAATTCTACTGAGATTGAAACAAAAAAGAATGTTTTTTATAGATGTGTGAGTCACTGCTAGATTATTAAATATTAGTTCTATATAGAGGGGTTGTCAACTCACATTTATAAGACTGCTAACACTAACTGTGCAACATTTCCCTCTTTCTCATTGTAAATAGTCTAGCTTAGGATCTGAAGGCATCCACAGCTTTAACTTCCAAATTTGACCCTAATATAGAATTTATGATTAGATTTTTACATCATATATGAGGCAGTGCACACTCGATATGTATATCCTTGGAGTTAATGTCTGCACTCCCATGTAAAATCCATCTAGTGAAAAACAACGATAATATTGATTGAATTGAATATCGTTTGCATAACAGGTCGACTATCATGTTCCATCTTGAAATAAAAATTAAAAAAAATGAAAGAAGATTCAGTTTCTCCACGCATACAGAATATAATTACATTGGCGTCCTTTGGACATGTGATCTATAGTGTAATATAATAATTTTAGTGACTTATAAGAAGCAATTCCTATCTTGCCAATACAATGCTTTTATTTTTACAGAGAATATATTTTGTTGCTTAATTAACAATCTACCTAATGCTCTCATGTATTACCTTATTCCTAATAATATGTAGAAAACTACATGAAATGCTAATAAAAATAACATAATTACTTTAAAATTATAAAATGAGATGAAAGAAGTAGCTAATTTTTCGTCCTATGTCAATGTAATTCCTCTCTAATTTTGAACAAGTACATTATTTCATTAGTTTTCTAATTTATTAAGACAAATTAAAATTGGTAATTAACAATATGAAAAATTAAAATAATTAAAGTCAGAGGCACAAACAAAGCACTTTTGATAATCATTAAATTGAAATAAAGCATGAATAGCCCTAAGGATTTCAATTTTCTATCTTGCTCCTGTTTTGTGACAAACAACAAAAATATGATCTAGCCTTATATTACTCTCTTCCTTGTTTCCAAGCCCAGGGGCCTTGGATCACAGCTGGGACTTCCTTGAAGAAAGTGGGGTTCATGAAGAAGCTATACTAGTAACTCAGACTAGTCTGGAACTCACACTTCTATGTCTACTTCCCAAATGATGGGATTCCAGATGTGCAGCACAATGCCCAACTTGGGTTTCTTCCTGGTCACAGCATTATCCTTCTCTGTAATATCACTAGTATATGCATGCCATCCAAAGTATAAACAAATTCATGACAATGTTACTAGTTTGTTTTAGTTTAATGTTGATGATATGTAATAAGGGACGTTCTAAAGTCAGGAGTTTATGAAACAATGGAAGAATTAACTGCCCATCTTGGTCTCGGTCAGAAACTCCTGAGTAGTGATGTGTCCTGCTAACGTACTCTCATCTCATGTAAAGAACATTTATACAAAGAGATGATATAATAATCAAATATGAACCAGAGTAAGGCAGATAGTAGACAGATCATCAAGAAAGAGAGAGGGGCCTTCATGAAGAATATATCTAGAGAGAAGATACACAATGGAAAGGTAGTCAGGCAGGGAGTTCTGCACCACACATACTGCTAAGCCATCTGACTATATGCTGATTACACCTTTGTGTTTGATTATTGTTTTAAAACACTCTGACCAACTCTCTGTATGGAAGCCTGAAGCCAAAATATTTTATTCATGAATAATGTCTTTTTTTGAATAAACTATAAAAATGTAAAACAATAAAAGTGATATATACCTAATAATGAGTGAGCCAGTGAACCCACTGGGCAGCTTTGCTCTGAAAGTGGAAAAAATTGACTTCATATAACAAATTGAAGAATTGTTAATCATATTTGAAACCCTTTTTATGTCACCCATTTACTTTAATTCTTACTGCTCTTACCATTGTCATACATTATGCATATTCTTTGTGACTATTGGGAAGGAACTGGTAAGTAAGTGTCCCCTTGAACCTAAAAGGCTTCAGAGCAAGCTGAAGGGAAGACCCTGTCCAGATGGCAAAGGGACTGTTGAGGGGCTCTGCTGGCTATAGATAACCTTTAACTTCTTGATTGACAGAAACCTCCCAAGTTTTTCTGGAAGGTTGCTTCTCCTCTGGGCAAGCTGCGAAAGAAAAAAAGCATTAAAACCAAATGGCTACATGCTGGTTTCTAGATGATGGATCCCAAAACTCAAACAATGGAATTCTTCCATAATTAAATAAATAAGAACCATTTCACATTCTTGAGACAATAAAGGCAGCCTAAGAAATTAAAGACTATGTTTGTTCTAAAACCTACATCAAAATATTAACTCTCTTTTTTTAAAGGATTGCCTGAGTTCTTAAGAAGAAACTTGTTAAAATCGTATAGTATGAACTTTGTTTAAGGGACAGCTAGCAGCCACTCTAAAATGAAATGTACTAATCTTGTGTCAAGGACTATTAACAATGAAAACTTGAGAGGTACCACCTTCTACTTCAGAAAGTCCTCAGCCTGGACCTCACTGATGAACTTCTGAGGATTTAGGTTTGTTAATCATGTGTTGTGGGAATCAATCCTGCACTGGTCTTTGTCTTAAAAATAAGAAAGAGGTGAATAATATTTATATGGGAAAGTGAAGGCATGAGATAGGTGCTTATTTCTCAGTCTTTGGAGGAAGTGACTGGCATGCAAATTATTGTGAGTAGGTATTTCACTCAGTTCCATCTAAGACATGGTCACCAGATGCTGAAATAGTCATGATACCTCTAACCATTACTATTGAAGTCCACTTAACAGAGAACAGGGAGAGTAAGGTCCCATTGGTTGTGTTCCACATCAGCACAACTACATCTTTCACCTCTGTAGCAAGAGGGATGAAATGATGACCAGGCTGTCTTAGCAGATCTGGAACTGTGCTGTGAGGCTCTCACTAAGGTGTATTGTATTTCTCAGTGGAGTAGCCCAAGATGCTTCTGCTATTTACCGGTGGATATATTATACAATTAGACTAGGCTTAATAAGAAGTGGTTTAAGATAGAATCCAGGTTTTCTTACTTGGTCAAAGTTTTCCAATATATTTATCAATGTTGTGTTTGCATATGAATTCAAATATACCCTCTTCCCCAGTCAGGCAACAAAACAAATACTACTATAGAGAGAATGTGGTAGAAAAGGTCTACTGTGGTCATACAGGGTTGCCATTATCCAGTTTACCTTTTCTCACACTGAAGACAGACAGTTGATATTATCTACACATAGTACTAGGATATCTTTAACAGTAAAACTGATGCAAAAAGAAATATCTGTTGATGAGGGTTTTTTTCCCTCATGAAAGGATGATTCATGATGAACTATTTGGAGAGTCTGCAGTAGAATGAAAGCAGTTCTGTCCAGGGAAGGATAGAGTAAAAGAATAAATCATGTCATATTTGGGGATATAATCCCACTAGCCAGACTCAAGGTTAGAACAAGTGATCTAACTATTCAATTACCTAGGAAGTTGGTGTATCCAGTCAGTGATTAGATCTGAGAGTAAGACTATATGATGAGTGGAAAGAAGTATATCTGGATTGTCATTCAATGGTTAGATTTAGAAAAACATGCCAGAATAGACCATATTAGCTTTTAGTAAGTCAAGTGAGATCACTGTACGCATATTTTAAATTTATTGCTCTAGCTGCCATGGTGAGAACAGAGACTACTGGAGTGAAGAAACCACTACAAAAGATACTATAGCCATTCAGAAGCTGACCACGATGTTTGGGCTAGCCATGCCACAGGAGAGAGAAATGGTAAGGTCTAGGATACAAGCTAGGGAATGTTTAATTTCATTCCTTAAATGAAGGAACTTGTATTGGTGGTTGTAGGATTTACCTAGTATTATTCAGTGAAAAATGGGATCACCTTTTGAGAAGCAGATAAGTACAGATCTACAAATAAACAGAGACACAACTATACATAACACATAGAGACGCACATACACCAACACACATACATTCTCAGACAGAAACACAGAGACAAACAAACAAACAAACAAACACACACTGAATAATCTGTTTTTACTTTTAGGGCAAGATTGGTTTGTCTTCTCAGAAAAGACTATTTAGAAACATTGTTGCAGAAGGCTACAATGTTTGACAGCAACCTAAGAGAAATAGACTTCCTTCTCCTTTTTGCTCTTCTTCTCCGACTATGAAAGCAGATAAGCTCAAATATCAGCATTTGAATTCCCTCCTTGACTTAGTGGTTAATTAATTTCTCTGGACAGGTAAGGTCAAGGATAACCTTCATTTTTACAAGGAGTAGAAGACTTTAGGGGTGGTTAACTCTCTCAGTGGCTTCCATTTATTGCATCTGATCATCTTGTCTGTCCTACTTTGCTTGCAGCCAGTGTATTAAGAGGTAGGATATTCAGGGGCAGGGCTTCACAATTTGAGCCAAATTACTGCCCTCGGACAAGTTGGTTTACCTCTTTGTACTACCAGCATCCAAAGAGCTTTACATGTGTTTTCCTGTAAGAATAGGCAACTAGCAATAGCATGTACACAAGAATCTTGAAAATCATTCTACTCATGTACACTCATATACTTTAAAATCTTTATTACGTTAATTAATGAATAATCATGTTATAACTTTTAAGTGGGTATTGCAAATATACAGAGAAATATTTTAGTATTTCAGAGTTCTTAGAAATGCATAGGTACTGGCAATCCTTAGAAAAGGAAGATACAGTGCTGTTTTGTTGCACCCAAAACAAAATGTTTTATGATTCACAAATGTCCTGAGGGGACCATGATTAAACCCTGCTAGTTATTCTTTATGAATGTCATGGGAAAGAAGTGATGACCAGCTTGGTAATGTTTTCTCTTTCAGGAAAGTTAGTAGCATTTCAAAGCCTTTGGTGTTTCTAGCTTCAACTAAATCAGCAAGGCTGTAAAAGCATCCCTCTCCTCCACAAACCTTCCCACTGGCTGTTTAAAACCCACTGCAGTGTGTAACGTGGAGGATTTAAGATATTTTATGTGTTTGGACAATGAGCTTGCATGTAGAACTTTATAAGGCTAGAAGGGAACATGAATTAAGAACCTTATAATTTTATTGACTTGGTAAGGAAGGCAGAGATGTGAACCATTGCGAGAAAATTCACAACTAAACTTTAAATCCTTGATTTGGAAGTGCCATGCCCACATGAAACCAAACTCATACATAACCAATGGGGCAAAGGGAGACGTTGGTGCTATTTGTAGAGTAACTTACAGACAAACATTCCGAAAACCATTAATCTATTTAAATTGAAGCTATTCCATAGTGTGGAAGCTAGGCCCTTCATTTCCTCACAGAATTTTCCAGGAATCTTTGCATTGTGACTCTGTCTGACCGAGACTGGGCTGCATTCTCGTCTCCCTCTGGTGTGTTGTTCAGAGTGTGGTCCCTTATCTTCATGCTCAAGCATTTTGTACCACATCAGGTCTCTTACCCATCCTCAGCTTCACATGGACTATAGTTCCATCTTGTCTTTCCTCTTCTGTGACAAGGTGGCCTGGGCCAGCATGGGGTGCACTGAGGAGTCTTTGCCTAAATAGACTTTGAACTGATCTTCCTGCTTCTAATACTCTAATGGGGATTACAGTTGTGCATCTTCATATCAGATTTTTAATGGGTTCCTGAAAAGGAAATCCAGGGTTTCATATATGTCGAGACAATGCTCTACCAAATGAACAAACCCCCAATAATCCCACCAGCTCTTTTCCAAAAGTTCATTTTACCCTTAAATTACACTCATTAGAGATTTACAAGTCATGGTCCTCCTCATCAAAAATAAATATATTATCCAGCTACTGACCACTTGAAAAGCACCCACCTGACGTTTTGTAGTAAAAAAGTTGTTTCACAAGAATATGTACTATGTTCCACTCTCCAGAGTACAAAATCCTAGAAGATATAGAGCGATATGTATCACTTGTTCCAGATAATCAATGCATCATTCCATGTTTCCAAGAAGCAAGGGTACTCTTTCCAGGCTGGGTCTTTTCTTTTTTCTTTTATTTATTTTTTTTCTAGTTTTTTTATTTACATTCCAAATGATTTCTCCTTTCCCATTTCCCCCCTCCCCGAAAGTCCCATAAGCCCCCTTCCCTCCCTCTTTTCCCCATTCAACCCCCTCTCGCTTCTCTGCCTTGGCATTCCCCTACATCCAGTCTTTCCAGGACCAGGGGCCTCTCCTTCCATCGTCTTGGAAATCTATTGATATGCGAATTGTGTCTAGGGTATTCTGAGATTCTGGGTTAACTTCCCCTTATCAGTGACTGCATACCATGTGTGTTCTTTTGTGATTGGGTTACTACACTAAGGATGATATTTTCAAGTTCTGACCATTCGCCTAGGAATTTCGTGAATTCATTGTTTTTAATTGCAGAGTAGTGTTCCATTGTGTAAATATACCACATCTTCTATATCCATTCCTCCATTGATGGTTCTGGTGACTGGGTCTTTTCATAACTTTAAATTTAGTTTCTGTAGTTATAATACAAAACCTTCTTAAAAAATAAAAAAAAAGCAACTTAAGAGAGAAATAGGTTTAATTCAGCTAACACTTTTTAGTTACAGTCTATCAGTGTGAAATTCAAGGTGTTAATAACTGAAAAAACCACTAGTCACTTAACATCCATAGTCAAGAAGGAATAAAATGCATGCATGCCTACTGTTAAGTATACTTTCTAGGGGAAGATGCCTACTTTCAAGTTGAGACTTCCCACACCACATCTCCTATAGACATGATCATAGGTCCACCTGTCAAGGGAGTCTCTCATTTAGGATCTCTGTCCAGATGATTGTGTCCACTTATTAATAAAAATTGCCACGATGATAAATTTTATTAGAGATCAGAAGTCAATTAAAAATAACAATGACATCACCTCTTCTATCCACATTAGGAAAATAAACTCCAATTGATCCCAACGTGCTATGGAAAAGAGAGAGAGAGAGAGAGAGAGAGAGAGAGAGAGAGAGAGAGAGAGAGAGAGAGAGAGAAAATTAGGATGAGATTGTTGTGAAAAAGCATTTCAGAGGGTTTAGGTAGCAGATGGGCAAGGAAAAGGAAGACAGAAGTGACTAAAATGCATTATGTATCAATAAAAATTAAAAGTGTAATACATATGAACATGTGACTCTATTTTCTTTTGGCTTATTTTTTATTTAAGCCAAAGTGAAGAAAGTATTTAGAATGCAAATATACTCAAAGGAGGTGATCAGTGTCAAAGGAGGTGATCAATGTCTTGCGTCAAAGAAAGCTATGAGGTGCTTAGTTGGGTCTTCTTGACAAAGCCATTACAGCAATGAATGTTGGGAACTCTTATTACTGTGAGGTGGGTATGAATCAGGGCTTACATTCAGACCAGACGTCGTTACAAACTATCAGCAGAAAAGTCATAGGCTGTTTTTTTTTTTTCAACAATAGCTTTACTTCCTTCATTTTGCTGAATGGGTAATATAACAGCAGGATTCCCTCTGTTGCTCTGTTGTATGGACTTTTTCCATATCAAGCAGTGCTGACTGTTTGTGTGTGTGTGTGTGTGTGTGTGTGTGTGTGTGTGTGTGTGTGTGTATTTGTGTATTTTTATATTTGTGTCTGTCTGTGAACGATTGTTGTGTGTGCATGCTTGTGTTTCTGAACTTGTATGTTTTTCTGTGTCTGTGCATGTGTGTGTGTGTTTGTGAGTACTTGTATGTGTACATGTATATTGGTGTGTGAGTGTTAGAAGCATGCATGCATGTATATTTGTAGATGTGAGTTCAAATGTGTATGATTGTTGGAATGTGAATGCATATATTCTGCTGGAAGTGAATCTTAATTTGTAAAATCTTCATGTTTTTTAATCTTGACCTCTCCAAACAAGCAAAGGAAAACATTGATGTGTAATATTACATCTCTAATAATAGTCACCAAAAATAAACTCTGAAGAGCTGCAATATATATTATAAGTATATATCTTTAGCACAGAAAGCACAAAAGATAATGTAAGTGGAGCTCAATCAGGTGTGTCTTTCATTTTGTAAAATGTGCTCTGTAGATCAAGCATTAGAAGTGAACCATGAAGAAATTGCCAAGTACCATACTAGTCCTCATCACAGAATATTGTGAAACATGATGAGATAAAACTTTTTTGTTCAAATGCTTTCTTCTCCAGTGTACATATCCTAAGGGGAAAAAAATACCCGTTTGCATCTGGAAATTACACTCCAGAACAAGGTTTTGGAAGGAGACGAGTCTACTGAACAGTCCCAGTAAAACATTATTTTTTCTATTGGTTTCTCTGCAAGAAGAAAACTAACAGAAACATGCAACCATTGAAGAACAATTTGGGCAAATATGTTCAGGAAAACCTATACCATAATTCAGGGATCTAGTTTCAAATAGACAAAGAAGAGTTCAAGTACATGTCAAAACAGAAAAGTGATTAATGTTAAGGTAAGAAATTCTCTTTCTGATCAGACAATTCTATATTAGTGGAAATGAGTGGAGTGTTCTCACTGGTAAAACTATCACAATAATCTTTTGGGGATTTGTCACAATATTGAGTTGCATAATCCTTTTATTGGGCTTTTTTGGAACCATGTGCTTGTCTTGGGCTCTGCTTGATGACATTATTTGGGCTATTCTCACTGAAATGTCTGGCTATTGGCCTCTGTATAGTTCTAGCAGATTTAATCTTTGTTCTTTATTGTTGTCTTCTTGAATGATAATCTCCTATATAGTCCATGAAGATAATTGCTCCATAAGACCTATATTCATGTATGACATAGGATAAACACTGTAGCCAATAGCTAGCTTCAGATTTGGACCTTCAACATCCATTTGTTCATATTTAAGTGAAATCTTTACTCAATGAATCTTCCAAATAACACATTTTCATGTTTGAAGATCAAAGAAAGCCTGTTTGGTAAATTTCAGTAGGAAGTTATCAAACTCTTCTTTGACACAGCATTTGAATACCAGAATTTGGAGTCACAAATTGAAGCAGTTATTCAATCGTAGAGAAGATTGTAGCTTTCTAGCAAAGATATAATTAAATTAATCCATAACCCCACCTTGACTAATAAACAGATTTTGTAATAAAAAAAAATGTTGTCAAACTTTGACATGTGAGATTTGTTGGCACTAAAGAGAAAAACCTATCTTGTTCAATAAATAGCTAACTATTTTTTAGGCTCAAATGCCAGTGAATGTGATAATAAGGTTCAGCTATTGTTACTTAAATTCATTTAAAGACACAATAACCTAAGGTGATTCACTAGATGGAGAAACTGCTCCTTCAACTTCAAAATCAGTACTCACAAGATCAAATTATATAAGGCAGTCCAGAAATTCTTGGACAAACAAAAGCAAGTGCATTTGTATCAGAATGGTGCTCCTGATCACAGCCATTAGGAGGCTGAGACATGAGGACACTGGCTTCAAGAGCAGCCTCTGCTAGCTATGGAAACCCTGGCTCAAATCACAACCAAAGCAACCCCAAATATGAATGACAGCCATTCACTGTTTTAGTAGTTGTTTTGGGGCACTCAGATGAATATCTCTTCTGCTCAGGCTCACTGTCCAGAAGATAGCCACCATAAGAGATGGCAGACTCGAATTGTATTCTAAAATAACTGTGAAAGGAACCTTTCTTGGAGGCAAACCACAGAGGCTGCTGATTCATAAATGCACCTGCCAGAGAACCTGTCATCAATCTCTCTTCTTTCACAGGGATCCGAAGGTGTTAGAAAGGAGAGTACATTTTTTTCAGAATAACTTTTACAGGGAAAAATATTGAGACAGTGAGTGACTGGCAAGCATCCAATGATGATGGGAGTTTAAGAAGCATGGTTCCTTCCTTCTTGTTCTTCAGGTTCATTTTGTTGTCCTCCCTTGGATGAAGGAGGGAAACGGAATGGACTGTCTACACTCTAGAAGAGGAGCCGTGCTTCCGTGTTAAGGGCAGGGGTTTTCTATGACTAGAGTTTTCCTGGAACAAGAAGGGAATGGTGGGGTCCTGTTCACATTGTCCTTTGTGGGGAATTGTGTCTAAAATACAAAATCATTTTCAATATATTATCATTGAGATATTGGACATGGTTTTATGGGAGAAATAGACAGAACTAGAGCTCATTCCTGAGGGGTTATTAGAAAAAGTCTTTATGCCAATTAAAGGAACACTCCTCCACTGCTGGTGGAATTGCAGGCTGGTACAACCACTCTGGAAAGCAGTCTGGCGGTTCCTCAGAAAACTGGGCATGACACTCCCGGAGGATCCGGCTATACCACTCCTGGGCATATACCCAGAGGCTTTACCTGCATGCAATAAGGACACATGCTCCACTATGTTCATAGCAGCCTTATTTATAATAGCCAGAAGCTGGAAAGAACCCAGATGTCCCTCAACGGAGGAATGGATTCAGAAGATGTGGTATATCTACACAATGGAATACTACTCTGCAATTAAAAACAATGAATTCACGAAATTCCTAGGCAAATGGTCAAATCTTGAAAATATCATCCTTAGTGAGGTAACCCAATCACAAAAGACCACACATGGTATGCAGTCACTGATAAGGGGATATTAATCAGAATCTCGGAATACCCTAGACACAATTCGCGTATCAATAGATTTCTAAGAAGATGGAAGGAGAGATCCCTGGTCCTGGAAAGACTGGATGTAGGGGAACGCTAGGACAGAGAAACGAGAGGGGGTTGAATGGAGAAAAGAGGGAGGGAAGGGGGCTTATGGGACTTTCGGGGAGGGAGGAAACGGGAAAGGGGTAGTGATTTGGAATGTAAATTAAAAAAATAAAATAAAATAAAAAAAAAAGAAAAAGTCTTGCTCTGAATGAGTTGTTCTCATTTGGAAGGTTGCGACACCTTCATTTTAAAAATAAATTTTAGTTTTGAATTTATTTTTACGTGAAAATAAGAAGTTGATTTTGTATTCAAGACATCTTATTAGGTCTGCTGTCCTAGGAGCTAGTACCAATCGTCAAAGAATAGTTTGCTAAAGTCGAAGGAATCCAGGGCCTAGTTTTCTCAGTGTGATTCAGCATTCTACAACACCAGGCATCAAGCTGGAAACAGCCAACAAATTTTAAAGATCTTCTTCCTGTCTCCCCTTTTAGAGAAAGAGCTCTGCAGTTGCCCTTTCTCCAAAAACATGTTGCTTTCATGATCATGTAAAACTATACTTTATTTCCTACTTCCTATTTTCTTGAGTACACAAATAGTATCTGTATCCATAATGTTTAATGTGACACAATCATGTTTTACCAGAATCAGTTCATATAAAGACAAATTTTTTAAAAAATAATTATTTTTGTTACCTTGGCATGAGAGACTTCCTCCTTATCCAACAAAATAAAAATAACTATAATAAAGTTCTTATACTATTATTCAAGGACTTATTTCAATGATAAAGAGTGAAATTTATACTTATCCTTTGACATAAGGACAAATATATAAAATGTAGTTAGGATTTATGGTGATTTAATTTTTCTGAAAGTGCAGGTTCTCCTCTATGATCATGATTGTACTAGCTTCAGTCAGATGAAGAGTTTTCCAATACCAGGCATGGATTCACTCTTGTTGGGCAGTTCTTAAGTCTAATTACAGAGATTTGGTTACTAAGGTATTTATGCCACTTCACTGTTAAGGATACCATGCCTCATTGTTTTAGTTCATAAATGTCAGAGCTCAATAAGAATCTTGTTTCCTCCACCTCTGGGAATCTTTCCTAGATAAAGACACCAATTTGGTTATCCAATATCAAAAAGTCAGCCCTGAACTCATAGAAAAAAAGAAATATTATATGGACGGGGCTACTTGCACTTCATTAATCAGAAAAATTAGCCGGGCAGTGGTGGCGCACGCCTTTAATCCCAGCACTTGGGAGGCAGAGGCAGGAGGATTTCTGAGTTCGAGGCCAGCCTCGTCTACAAAGTGAGTTCCAGGACAGCCAGGACTACACAGAGAAACCCTGTCTCGAAAAACCAAAAAAAAAAAAAAAATTGGGGAAACAGGAGGAAATTATGTGTTTATATGTTTACTATATATGTTCATTATATGGTTAATTTCAAAAATGAAAAATAGACAAGAAAATTAAGATAAAATATAAGAAAAGTAAAAAAAAAAAAAACTCATGCATTTTACAGTATCAGAGTTCATTTCATTCTACTATTCATGTGTGAATTCAGTTCCTGCACCGAGTTGAGCAGAACTGACTAAATTCCAGAACGCTATAGATACTGGACAAGTCGTATGCATTAGCACTCTTCCCAAAAAACCCAAAATATCTACCCAACAATATTTCCTCTTAGCTCAAGGCTTTATTCTCTTCAGGACTATAACTTTGTGTGAAGAAGTCTTAGGAGAAATCCTAATGTTACAAGGAAGGATGCTCTGTCATATTCTTTTGTACAAGCTCTTGCATGTCTGCCTTGACAAAGAGGAAGCACTTGGTTTTCTTTCTATTCCACAAAGTATTTCTGTTAGTTAATGCATAATAATGTATGTTTGTGGTCTAGACTCGTGGCTGACATGCAACAGATATGCTGCTAACAACTCGCATTCTTCTCCTTCTTCTGTGCACAGTAGGAATGTACCTATGTCTCCCTCAATGTAGATATGGGTCCTGAATTGTGAGTTTGAGGGAAGTGTGGCTTCTAGAAGCAGACTCTCCATGCCAGTAGAGCTGTATTATTTTCCTTTTTCTTAAGTTTGGGTGACATATTATAATTGACAAATCCAGTTAATCATGTAAGTCAGGGCACCCAATAGTGGCTAACCAGTAAGCATTTCATCTTTTCTCATACATCAGGAGATACACACAAGATCATGGTTGCTTCCTACATATCTACAACTAGTAGCATTACTTCTTGCCCTCAGTCAGATCCTTTACTTGCCCTGACATCGTCCTCAGCATCCCATTAGGAATTTTATTCATCTCAGGTATGAAGGGAAAATTCTGAGGCTAGACAAGCTGAAATCAGAGTAAGTTTCCAGTAAAGTTCACTTTTTCTATTTTGTCAAAATATAATTGCAAGAAAAGACATTTTAAGCACATTAATATTTAGTGATTGTCTTGCATGCTTCTCTCTTTTGGGGTAACAAATCTCTAGTCATGGGCTACCTAGGAGACATCACGGAGGCTGCCTCTGCATCTCAGATAGAAGCAACAAAACATTTTTGGATAGCCATGCAAGACAAAATGAAGAAGGAGGCTCCTCATCTGTGCTGGCACGAAGTGAAAGGACAGAATCAGAAGACAATTATGACTAATCTCTTTCTCTGACTCAATCATGCAACTGTTCCCCTCTGTTAGCGCATGTAATTGAGACTGGAATATGAATGCAAAAGTGGCTTTTTCAACACTGAAATTCAGTCTCTCAACTTACTGTGTTCAGGAAATAAAGTAACCACTTATAGTCAATGGCATGTGTACAATGCAGAACAGACAGTACCCATAAGCCTCACTGACGTAACCTCACAGTCCAAAATATTGATTTGGTGTTCCAAAGGTGTCTTGAAGTGAAAGTAGCCTGCTTATGTCAGTCTCAAAGATGGCAGGAAAACTTTCCTCTCAATATGTTTGAAAAACATAAACCACAGACCAAGAGTATTCAAAATACTCATGAAAGCCCCTCTCCCTTAAACACCCCAAAAGTTTAACATCTGTCTGTATACTTACTTTCATATTTTAGGATTACACTTCTTTCTAATTACTTAAAAGTTAACATCCTTTCAATCTTATATAAGGTAGGTAAAATAATAAGAACCTTCATAATATGTGAAAATGATTAATCGTAACGTAGTCAAGAGAATTATGCTTTAAACAAAGATGCTTCTACCTCTTTAAAATTCAGAAATTTACTTATGCTTCCTTGATTTAATTGGCAACTTTCACCTCACTTCAAAAGTTTAAGAAATGAAAGCAGGGGAAGAAAGCAACAGCTCAAGGATGCTTTTTGCATAACTTCACACAACAAACAGGTGTTTGTAAGATCAATTTACCGCAGGGACCACAGAGCCCACCTAGTTTGGACAACTTCCAACATATTCCCAATTAAAACTTACCTGGTTATAAATAAGAGATAAAAGCATGCTAACCAGCACACTAAATAATAGATCTTAAAATCATGACCTTGAGGCTATGTTCAGAGACATTAAATGAATTCCCTTGTACGTAAGAAAATATTAGAAGGGAATTTGAGTTTGGGAACCCAGAAAGTCTAAAAAAAATAATGTCTTTTTGCTATTGACTCTGAGTTAACATTGTGGAGTGCTGACATACTAAGGAGTTTAAAAGGTAGGCTATGCCTTGGCAGACACTGAAATGAAGCGTTCTCTTTTCAGCCCATCACATGAAACCAATTAGAGTAGTTTCTTGAAAATAACCAGGTTTGAATAGTGTGAAAAACAGATAAGTTGTTACATTTTCCTGGACATATCAATCCACTGGGATGAAAGCCCTTTGAATTTGTTCTCCGTCCCTTATTGTCATGGAGGAATAGCAAGATGTTCTATGAATGACAAGGACCCACAGAAGGAGCATACAGAGACAGGCTACCCAGAGCTTCCTACATTGAGATATACATTTTTAAAAATTAGAAAAACAAGAGGTTAGAGAGATCGTGGAACAGATATCAGTGCTTGATCTGTGGCTTCCAGCATTCTTGTGCTGGTTCATAACCATCTGTAGATGATTTGAGTCCCTTCTCTTTCCTCCTCCACACAAGACATGAACACACATATTGAACAAATACACATGCAGGAAAAACAATCATATACATGCAATACAATATGAATGAGTAAAATTTTAAAGTTATAAAAAGGATAAGATTGTGAAGAGAAGATAAAATAAAATTTGTAACTTTTGCATTCTTCTTCTAGGTGGAAATCTCTCTCCATAAAAACCATGAAGTGGAAAAACTTACCTTCAGTCCCTGTGAACATGACTTCCTTTGGAAGTAAGGTTGCTGCAAGAGAAAGTGATTAAATGAAGGTTTTTAAGGTGGAGCCTTGTCTACATTTGTTGATGTCATTTTAAGAACGTAGGAATTTGGACAAAGGCACAATGGTAGAGGGTCATGTATCAGACAAGGCATGGGAGTTATGCTGTTACAGTGAAGGAAGACAATGAAGAATACTCTTTTAGGATCTGTAAGAAGTGTAGGGCTGAACCCTGACAATATCTTCACTTGTACAGTGTATATACTTGCACTGTTTTAAGCCTTCTCATTTCTTATCTGCTGTTGTAACAGTTCATAAAAGCTAATGTAATTCCTTTAGCAATATAGTGTCCTATTTTGGAAGCCTGATACAGGAACCATCCTTGAATGAAGGAATTCAAACATCTTAATTTTGCACAACCAGGCAAATATGGGACAATGCTCTCAAAGTAAAGAACAGAAAAGAAATTGAGAATATTTGTATAAGGAAATGTACTGTAGTGAATAAATCAAACTTAGTAATGCCATATAAAGCAGTCTCCTTTCATTAAATCATAGTAATTTCAATAGGAGAAACATGTTAACCAAGGAATAAAGAGTACAAGCTGTGCAGGAAGAAAATGCAGAAGCTGGCAAGAGGAAAAGATTGTTGAAGAGATAATATAAGTAGAGTGGAGGTCTCATAGATGCTGCAAGAGGGATAGAGTCCTTCCTGATAAGATCTGAAGTAGTGAGTGAGGTGCAAAATGGGAAACAGATGTTCTTCCTTTCCTCGTCCTCCTCGTCCTCCTCGTCCTCGTCCTCCTCCTCGTCCTCCTCCTCGTCCTCCTCCTCTTCCTCCTCCTCCTCCTCCTCCTCCTCCTCCTCCTCCTCCTCCTCCTCCTCCTCCTCCTCCTCCTCCTCCTCCTCCTCCTCCTCCTCCTCCTCCTCCTCCTCTTCTTCTTCTTCTTCTTCTTCTTCTTCTTCTTCTTCTTCTTCTTCTTCCTCCTCTTCTCCTCCTTCTTCTTCCTTCTCCTACTTCTCCTCCTCCTCCTTCTCTTTCTCCTCCTCCTCTTCTTTTTCCTCCTCCTCCTCTTCTTTCTCCTCCTCATTGTTAGTTCTATTAGCTCTCAGGTTCCCAGATATAGGCACTACTACATATCCTTTGAAAGAAAATGGCTCCCTTATTTTCATATATTTGAATGCTGATCCTCAGTTAGAGGAACAGTTTGGAAAAAGAGTTTTCAGAAGGCCAGCTAGGATCTCTCTGTTTTTCTCCCTCTCTCCCCTCCCTCCGTCCCTCTCTCCCCTCCTTCTCTCCCTCCCCCTCTCTCTCTCTCCTTCCCTCCCTTCCCACTTTCTCTTCCCTCTCCCTCTCTGCTTACTGACTGCAGGATGTAGCTATTGTCCTAGTAATCTGCCTACCACCATTCTCCCTACCATGATGATAATGGACTAACCCTACAAAGCAGTAAGAATCACAGAACTAAAGGCTTCCTTTTATAAGTTGCCTTCGTCTTGGTGTCTCTTCACAGCAATGAAAGAGTAGCTAAGACAATACAAATTAGAATCACATAAGTTAAACCCCACTGATTCCCTCTCCAGAAAATTATGTTCAGAGAAAATAAGAAACCAAAGGAAGGCCAGTGTACCGTAAGTGCCATGACCAAGAAACACAAAAGTATAATAGTATGGAAAATAAATGAATAAAAAATAAGAACCAAATTAGGACTAAAGTTTTCTGTTAGAATTTTACTCTGCACTACAAGCAGAAACACAATACAATAACTTAAACAAAGAAATGGCATGAGCTAAATCCAATGCAAAAATGTGATTAATATTTTCAGGTATATCAATGAAGAAGAATTATTGTGGAAGTAGTAAAAAGGTCGAACCAAGAAGAGCAGACAGAAAAACTGGAAAGACAAGGTAGACTGTACAGATGGATAAGGATCTAGGGAGAACAGAACTGACTCTTGGTGTAATTTTAAGTGAAATTAAACAGAAGTGATGAATTGAAATGGACTTTCTATAGCCATTAACATATAGTCAAATTTGCATGTTTCCTCAAACACTCTAATGTGTGTGCCCCTGGGAAAGATGCATATATGTTTTTCTCCTACATGAACCTGATGCCACATCCCCAGAAGATGAAGTCTATTTAATCAAATCATTAGTCTTGCGGGTGCTTTCCTAGGACCAACCAAGCAGTTAACTAACTTCATTTAGTTTGCAAATGGTAGAGTTTTAATAAATATTTGCTGGATTCCACCAAACTCATTTCTGAGATTTATGCTTATGTAAACTTTCATGCCCACAGGTCCTTATGTTGAAAATGTAATTAATCTAAGGCACTGTGTATCTCAGAACAGAACTATACAAACCACCCAGGTTGCCTGTTCTTCTGGAAACAAACTTCATGCCAAATGCATGAACTCCCCAGGCCTGTATTTAACAAGTGAAAAATTGGCTATGTTTGAATACTTTAATACCAATCATTATAGTAGGAAAAAGTTGGAAAGAGCAGAGACTAGCTGTGGGGCACCCTCTGCTTTCATGTGTGCTCCTATTCTTGCCCTGGCTATCATTCCTAGTTCTTGCAGGCATTCTTTTCCTTTCTCTACATTAACTCTGTGCTTCATGGTCAAAATCACTACTTTTGAGGAAGGAAAATGATGCCTGCAAGCATGAGAGCTCAACCCTACACAGAGAAGTGTAAGCAACTAGGGAATGTTGCAAGTAAGAGAGGTGATCTTCCGCAGGACAACAATTGGTTGTCCAGTGCAGAATGGTCATCTCTGGAAACAATATATGGACTGAGTAGGTTATATTTATGAATATGTGTATGTTTACATATGCATGAATGCAACTACAATTAGTGAAAATGAAGGTCCTGGATTTGAGGAAAATGAGAGTAATATATGGGACAGGGTTTGAAGGGAAGAAAGGGAAAAACATCTAATGTTATTTCTTTATTCATATTGTTTGATAAACAAATATAAGAGTTTGTACTTTTAAAAAGGTAGTGTATGTTCCTTTTGCCCTGACACTCTTATTTTTACAACATTTTGTTCCAATCTCCTTGATAACATAGTCTCAATGGTGCAAAGTAGAATGAACATATTTGTATTGGATACTTACCAATATTTGGATTCTTCTAGAATGATCCAAGTGTCCAGCAGTCTACTAAATCTTTAATGGAGGACATTAATCAGTAAGATTATAGATAAGACAGCTATTTCAAAGGCTAATGTGTTAGATTTTCCTATACATATAATGTATCATGAGTTAAAACAACACTTTATATAATAACAGTGTTCCTTATGAAATGAAAAACAAGGTTCTCTTGAGAGGAATTATAATTCACCTGCCTTCAAACTACCAGAATACTTACGTTTGTTCAGAAAAACTTTAGTAGTTTATTGTTATAGTCTTATACAAAAGACCTCAGTTCTGACTCAATACAAATATTATCCCATGACTCATGGAAAAATATTGATATAACTTACATGGCTTTATCTTTTACACAAAGAAAAATGCACTCATAGATTGTCTTACTTGATCAGGATAGAAAATACACATTGCCATAATTTAATAAAATAATATAAATATTCAAATTTTATGAACAAAAATCAAACCCTGGGAAGTAAGGAACTACAAAGAATTTTACATATTTAAGCACTTGTGTGTGTGTGTGTGTGTGTGTGTGTGTGTGTGTGTGTGTGCGTGTGTGTGTTTGTTTGTTTGTGTGGAGTATGTGCTTGTAAATCATTTGCACTTTTCTCCAATGTGTTAACTCTGCATAGAGAAGGCCTCAAGCCCAGGAGAAGTTGGCCAACAAACAATTAACTTTAAGGGTTTGGTTTGTTTGACAGTGTGAACAATTTTTTCCACTTCATTCATTCATTCATTCATTCATTCATTCAATCTTATTGTCTTTCCATCTTTCCTTTTGTTATTAATTTTGTGGAATTATTTTTGATTTCATTTCTCAGAAAGATAGGCACATAAAGTGGGGGAGAGAGGGAAAAAGGGGTGCAAGATGGGCAGGTGGAAAGGATCTGGGAAGAACTGGAGAAGAAGAAAACATGATGTAAATATATCATATGAAATAAAGTTGACTATTGCACTGTGAAACAGCTCAGCAGTGTAGGGCTGTTGGGCTCTTCCGAGGCTCAGCTGTGCCTGGAAGACTCCTGTTTCCTTGGAGCCATCCATCCCCACACACTCTTACCATCTCTCTGCCTACTCTTCTGCATAGCTCCCTGAACACTGAGGGGAGGAACTTGATGAAGACATCCCATTGTGGACCTCATTCTCCAAAGTCTCTCACTCTGTACACTGTACACTTGTGGGTCTACATGTTAGTTCCCACCTACTGCAAGAAGATTCTCTGGTGCATTTTTATCTGTCTTGGCTTATTATTATATGTATTTCTGTTGTTCTCAGTGGTATACCAAGGCCTTTCTAATTAAGATAATCTTTAAATGAAAGGTTAGTGCTGTCATAGATGCAATAAATACTAGTAGTTACTATTTTGCTTTAAATAGGGATAGATATTTATATAAGGTAAAAAACTGTCTTTGACTTTCATCTTTATTTTCTGGGTAGATTTATTACTCTTCATCTATGACTCCCTTCCAGACCTGGTTGCCCCACCCCCAAAATTACCTTTTACAAAGAATATTGTCCTTTTCAGCATGGGACTGCGGACAATGAAGTCCCTTCATTGTTTGTTTGTTTGCTATTTATTTAAGTAAGCTTTCGTTTTCAGTTTTCTTTTCAAGGATGCCTTTGCTAGTTAGAAATATTCTTCATCTGGAGTGTTTTATTGTGTTTGCCTGCCTTCCCTTCAATTTTAGATCTTTAAATACATCTTTTTTGGTATCTCCTTTTTGCCTAATGCCTAATGATAAGTAGATATAATAATGTTCCTTATCTATTGGTAGGTTATATGACCTTGTTCTTTGTCCTTTCTCTCTCTTTCTCTCTCTCTCTCTTTCTCTCTCTCCATGGATACTTTTCACCTGTTTGCTTAGTCCTGGATGGAGGAATAGAAGCACCACACAGAAATCAGAATTCCTTCAGCTTCTTAAATATAAAGTATTTAGATATGGCAGTACTTTTGTGAAATCCAATCTACTATCCAGTAATTTTTATAATTTGGTTTAACACCATTTCTTTAAGATTCCTTAGGACAACAGATGACATCCTCAAACTCACAGGTGGCTTCTTGGTATTTTGCTTGGTTGATGATCTTTTCCTTTTTAAAATGATTTGCAAGTCTGTTACTCAAGTTCAACTGTTCTTAAGTTAACTTTGGAACTCATGAATAAAACATTGAAGATGTAGCGCTACTGGGCATTTCCATTTAGCACTCCTCTTTGACTGGCATTACAGGGTTTATCTCTCTGCCATTGATACATTCGTGATGGTGTATATATACTATCCATTTTTTCCCCATTAGAGCTTCAAAGATGATTATCAAGGAAATGTGTATATTTACTGTCTAACTGCATGGTTATGAACATTTCATTGAAAGTAAAATGATAATGATAATAATAATAATAATGATGATGATGATGATGATAATAATAATAATAAAGATTATAGTAGATATGCAAAAAAATTGGAATGTGTCAGATGAAGGTATCTCTCATATTGCTAAACACTTAACACATGGTTTTAATACTGGAAGGAGTGGGATGTGTTGAGATCTTCTGATTGTCTTGCTACCCACAGCATACCATAACCTGTATAATTATTCACTCATGCCTATAGTTTAGGGTGGTGCATGCATTCCCAGCCGATATTTTCTCAATGTCTTCCCTACAACAAATTGCATTTGGCTTTTCTTCCTGTGCTCCGTTCCTGAGGCAATGTGTCTGGCCTCTTTCCCAGCTGGATTCTACAGGTTCTCACTACATACCTCTTAGTCTTGTCATAAAGAATTAGGGAAAAAAAAAGGCTGTGTTCTCATGTTGAGCTCAGCTTCAGTCTCGGGTGCAGGCAGGGTGGAGCTGAGTCTTTCTAAGGCACTCACACTGTCTCCAGATCGCCACTGATGCCATCACTTGACCCTGTAGCTGCTCCTTTCTCCATGACTGGTGATTCAAATTAGAAGGAGTTCCTTTGTTCTTCATCCAGAACTCTGATTGAGTTAGTTCTCCTTAGGTGAGACTAGAACACAATTTTGTTTGTTTGTTTGTTTGTTTGTTTTTGCCTTGGCCAACATTCTATTCTCCAAACCTAGCCAGTACATTCAACCCCAAATTATATCTACAGAATCATTTACCTGGAAGAAGATGTTAGTAGAAGTATTCCAGTAGAAGATTTCCAGTAGAAACAGTAGCTGAAGTCTGCTCCTCCTGAGAGCATCTGCCTCTCCCCATGTTCTCTGTAAGCTGCTCTACCATCTGAGTTCTAGGGCAATAAATACTACCACATGGGTTAAAGCTGAATTTCTTTGGTAGAACTTATTTAGCATACCTGTTACCTCTGAATCCCAGTAGCCCATTAAGGGGGAGAGGGCATATGAGGAACTCTATGTCCTTTCCATAATTGCTCAGCTCAGTTCTTATTATAAGACTGGAGCAAAGAACTCCCCAGTCCTCTAAGCAAAAAACCTGAAGTCAGGATGCCTTCTAAAATCTTTTACGTTAATTTTTTAATTTATTTAATATTCTGATGTCTACCCCCTACCCCCTCACCCAGTACCTCCCCTTTGCCTTCTACTGTGAGAGAGTACCCCTTCCAGGTGTTCCCTGGCACACCAAGTCTGCAGGGTTTAGCTCATCCTCTCCTACTGAGTTCAGACAAGTCATCCCAGTTAGGAAAACATATTCCACAAACAGGAAATGGTTTTAACTGAACTATCACCCAAAGAACATACAGAGGCTGGACCTAGGCCCCCACACATATGTGGCAAATGATCAGCCTTCAACAATCTTAATTTAAGGTTTTGAGGGTTTAGTTCAAGGATAGTGCATGGTTACCCAGATTAGAGGGCTTAGATTTTGTCCCAACCTCTAGGTCATAAGGAAGAGAAAAATTACATATCGCAATATACTGCATTAATAAAAAGTAAAGTCTCTGATATCAAACCCCTCACACTTCAGTTTTTTTCTCAACACCTTTCCTGTGTTCACATTTGTGCAATCTGGAATCACACAGCTAGGTTCTGAAATCTTTCAGGAATTCTTCCTCAGCTCTATTTCTTGCTTGCTTATCTATCTTCTCTCTCTAAGATCAGGCAGCTCCTGTCAGTCACTTTAATGGGGACAAGACGGACTGAGGGAAACTGTTTATCTAGAGTGAGCAGATCCGGTTTTGCTATCATGTCTTTCTTCTCTCAGACATGGTTTAGTCTTTTGTAAATGCCCGATGACCTTGCAACTTACTCTGATTTCATTCATGTGCCACACACAGGATTTCAAAGAATTGGCCAAAACTGGTTTGGAAGGCAAAAGCACCTTTGGTAACATACACACATATACACACATATACACACAGACACACACAGACACACACACACACACACACACACACACACACACACACACACACACACACACACACCTCTATATGAGTTCTCTTAGTCAACAGCACACAGAAACTCTACAGATGGTGTCAATTTGACCTCATAGTATAGAAGCAGCAGGCATGGATTGATATTACAGCCTGTGCTCAGTGTCCATAGGAATTAGGCCCAAGAAACCCTGTCACAGATATTCATGCTCCTAATGAAATGATGCAACACATACGCGTAAGTATAACAACTTATCTACTCCTTATTTCATATCTAGATGCTTTACAGTGGCTAAGATCACACAAAGTCTGTAAATAGCTGTTATGATATGTTGCTTAGGGATTAACAACAGCAAAATCATCAACAATACACTTAATACAGGTATACTCTCCCTGTTTTCAGAATGTTTTAGGTGAATTCTGAGGTGGATTGTAGATTTAGGATTTTTTTTCCCTTCAACTAAGAAGTATAAAGCAATTCCCTCTGAGGTTTTAAGAACTCTTCTTAGTTACACCTTGTTCCCCTCAGCAGTCAACTTCCTCTATTGCATTTGTAAACTCAGGTTTATATCTGCAAAAATTTCTAAACTGAAATATGATGGTGTGGAGAAACAAACTGGAGCTATTTACTACTTCGTTATGGAAGGTTTACTTTAAAATAAGATTAAAGACAATTGTGTTGGTTATGCGATAGCATTCTCCATGTATCTTAGGCTGCATCAAACTCAAAATTCCCTTCCACATTCTGACTGTTGCATTTATGGGCACATGGCATTTTTCAGGCTTGAAAAAAATTTTCAACCAGAACATGCCCGTCTAAACATATCTTAATTTGAGTAGTCTTTAATTTTCCATTTGAAGCTTAAGCAGCTGCAAGACCTCAGATGTTTAATATTATACATTAAATGTGCATTGGAAAATGAAAATGTTTGTTCTCTTGCTTCTAAGTCATATGTCATAGCTCCATGACTCTAGAACCTGAGTGGCGAATGTAATGTGAACAGTACACACCTCTCCAAAAAATAAAAAATTAAAATAAAATAAAATAAAATAAAGACTTTAAACACTGAGATCACTGTTGCTCAAACTTTTAAGTCACATAGTTTTAAATATCATGGAATCAGAGGTTCAGATGACTGTCAGAGTAAACTCCCTATTTCTTCTTTTCTAAAATCTCCAAAATTCCAAGGAAACAAAATTGAACCTGTATTATTTTTAAAAAACACTCAACCCAATCTAGATAAAAGAGAGGAAAAATATAAATCATTAAAATTAAATGTGCTTCTTTACAAAACCATATGGTTTGAAAAGCTTTGATGGAGACTAGTAACTGGAAACAAAGATACAGTGAACTTTAATGTTCCCCAATAATTTTATGTTGTCAGAAACAATTCGAACATAGAGGCAATTAACCTGAAGAAAATCATTCTTTACTGCACAGAGTATATTCACCCCAAGGTCAAGATAATCAGGTTACTAGCTGCTCATCCCAACACTGTGCATTTTATCTAATACTTGTTTCTTTTGAGGGAGCAAAACAGGACACACAAATACCCAATAAAGAAGAAAGGTGAAGAAAGTGTGCAAATAATTTCACAGTGCTCAGAAGGATATGTATAGATGCACCTGATAATGCATTCCTGTTTTCTTTCTAATTAGATCCATCATAGAGAAAAGCCTCCCCTTGGCTTTCATCCTAGACATGATTGATGGGCAAGAGTCAGGAGATGCTTGCTGTCAGAGTTAAAGTTTTGTGAGGTGTGTAACAGGTTATACATTTGGATGTGTTGCAGTTTTGCCTTGAAGAAGGTAAAAGCTGTGATAAATGGGGAAGAAAAGGAAGAAGGTATTATATACATCAGGAGCTCTTCCTCATACCAGAACTTATGCATACCAACACCAAGCTAGGGTAGTGTTTGCGTGACTAAAAAGTAGTAGACATACAGCTGCCAAATATATGACTAATAGAAAATGGGCAAACAGAATTTTTGGCATTTTAACATACATGCTCCAGAGAGTAAGTCCCTCAGGAATAGATTTCCATGAGGTTCCTTTACAAAGCTCCTCTTATAGTTATTGCCCCATCCTTCTAGTCCTATTCATCACAAAGTGTCAACTGTCAATCGCTGGAACACCTAAGATCATATATGTGTGTGTGTCAAACAATAAGAAGGCATTCATATACAGCTAGTGTGCATAGGTTCATATAAAACCTGTTGAATACAGCAGACACTGAAAAAGGTCCAAGTACATTCATTACAACCGCAGCATATAACAAAAGTGTGCACTACACTTGTTTGAGGTGTTATTCTCACCTGACCTTAGCTTATCCTTAATAAGCATACCTAGTGCTTATGATATCAATATTAAATTCATAGGCCTGCTATAAGTCATATTTATTTAAAAATTGTTAATCAATGTTTATTATTTACATGAGAGGGACTGTAAGAAGTGTTTTGGTAAATATACAGAAGATATCACTGTCAAATTTTTTTATTAGATATATTCTTTATTTACATTTCAAATGTTGTCCCCTTTCCTGGTTCCTCCCACCACCTGAAAGTACCCTAACCCATCTCCCCTCACCCTGTTCTCCAATCAACCCTCTCCCACTTCCCTGTCTTGGTATTACCCTACACTACTGCATCGAGCTTTCCCAGGACCAGGGACCTCTCCTCCCTTTGATGTCCAACAAGGCCATCCTCTGCTGCCTAGGCATCTGGAGCCATGGGTAACTCCTTGTAAACTATTTGCTTGATTGTTTTGTCCCTGGGAGCTCTGGGAGTACTGGGTGGCTCATATTGCTGTTGCTCTTATGGCACTGCAAACCCCTTCAGCTCCTTGGGTCCTTTCTCTAGCTCCTCCATTGGAGAACCTATGCTCAGTTCAATGACTGGCTGAGAGTGGCCATCTCTGTATTTGTCATGCACTGGCAGAGCCTCCCAAGTGACAGCTATATCCAGCTATGGTCAACCAGCACTTGTGGACATCCATGATAGTGTCTGAACTTTGTAACTGTATATGGGATGGGTCCCTAGGTGGGGCAGTCTCAGGATGGTCTTTCCTTCAGACTCTGTTCCACACTTTGTCTCTGTATCTCCTGTGGGCATTTTTCCCCCTTCTAAGAAGGATCAGAGTTTCCATACTTTGTTCTTCCTTCTTCTTGAGCTTCATTTGATGTGTGAATTGTGTCTTGGGTATTCCAAGCTTCTGTGCTAATATCCACTTATCAGTGAGTGCATACCATATGTATTCTTTTTTGATTGTGTTACCTCACTCAGCATGACATTTTCCATTTCCTCCCATTTGCCTAAGAATTTCATGAATTCATTGTTTTTAATAGCTGAGTAATATTCCATTTTGTAAATATACCACATTTTCTGTATCAATTCTTCTGTTGAGGTAGCTAACCACCCAGGAGTGCAGAGAAGACAGTCAACACAGGTGAGACCTACCCTGCCACTCAGAGGATCATGTCCACAAACCTCTTATGGAAGACCTCCAATTTCTGTCACCGGCTTGATACAATCCCTTGCCACAGTGCACCATAACCAAGTGGTGCAGGGAGGTAGCTAGGAGCCTAGGAACAGCCCAGGAAAGAAGTCTTCTGATTTCATCCCACACCCAGAACTAATGGGGCCACAGAGTTACATATCCAAATACAACCGCAAGAGAGCAGGTCTCTCAGTAGTACCTACATACTTGTATACTTTGTATACTTGTATACTTGTATACACAGAGAGAACGGGTCTCCCAGGAGCACAGATACAGAGGCTTGCATGACAGATACGCCACAGTTAGAGACAGCAATACTAGCTAAAACCAGAGATTACCAGATGGCAAAAGGCAAACACAAGAACATTACCAACAGAAACCAAGGCAACATGGTACCATCTGAACCAAG
Source organism: Tokudaia tokunoshimensis (assembly GCA_036184795.1). Lineage (NCBI taxonomy): Eukaryota > Metazoa > Chordata > Mammalia > Rodentia > Muridae > Tokudaia > Tokudaia tokunoshimensis. The sequence goes on from BTHU01000017.1 coordinate 18,860,111, forward strand.
TTCTCCCACCACAGCAAGTCCTGGATACCCCAACACACCAGAAAAGCAAGATCTGGATTTAAAATTACATCTCATCATGCTGATGGAGGTTTTCAAGAAAGACATAAATAACTCCCTTAAAGAAATACAGGAGAACATGAGTCAACATGTAGAAGCCCTTAAAGAGGAAACACAAAAAGCCCTTAAGGAATTACAGGAAAACACAAACAAGTGAAGGAACTTAACAAAACCACCCAGTATATAAAAATGGAAGTAGAAACAACAAGGAAATTACAAAGGGAAACAACTCTGGATATAGCAAACCTTGGAAAGATTCAGGAGTCATAGCTGCAAACATCAACAACAGAATACAAGAGATAGAAGAAAGAATCTCAGGTGCTGAAGATACCATAGAAAGCATTGACGCAACAGTCAAAGAAAATGCAAAAAGTGTGTAACCAAAAATATCCAGGAAATTCAGGACACAACAAAAAGACCAAACCTAAGGATTATAGGTATAGAAGAGAGCAAAGATTTACAACTTAAAGGACCAGTAAATATCTTCAGCAAAATTATAGAAGAAAACTTCCCTAACCTAAAGAGAGAGAGAGAGAGAGAGAGAGATGCCCATGATCATACAAGAAGCCTACAGAACTCCAAACAGACTGGACCAGGACAGAAATTCCTCCCATCACATAATAATCAAAACACTAAATGTACTAAAGAAAAAAAGAATATTAAAAGCAGTAAGGGATAAAGGCCAAGTAACTTATAAAGGAAAACCTAACAGAATTATACCAGACTTCTCACCAGAGACCATGAAAGCAAGAAAATCCTGGGCAGATCTCATACAGACCCTAAGAGAACACAAATGCCAGCCCAGACTACTATACCCAGAAAAGCTCTCAATCACCATAGATGGAGAAACCAAGATATTCTATGATAAACCCAAAGTTTTTTTTTTTTAAACTTAGCACTTATACAACAGTGTAGTGCAATCTGCTTTTACAATATTCTATAGAAGAGGAGTACCACCAGCAATGGATATGTGTTGTCCTTACTTTATATCCTTGGCAGCATAAACTGTCATTTGTGTTATTGATCTTAGTTATTCTGACTGGTGTGAGATAAATCTCAAAGTAGTTTTGATTTGCATTTCCCTGATAACTAAGGATGCTGAACATGTCTTTAAGCATCTCTCAGCCGTTTGTGTTTACCCTAGTAAAAATACTGTGTTTAGATCTGTATCCTGTTTTTAACTTAATGTCAACTAATTTCTTGATGTCATAATTTTTTAGTTCTTTATATAGTTTAGATTTTAGCCCTCTAATATGCATAGTTGGTAAAAATCTTTTCCCATTCTGTAGTCTGCAAATTTATCCAAAATATGGTAACCTTTGCCCATATAGAAGCATTCTTATCAGTTTTATAGAATAGGCATTTAGATTAGCAAAAATGTTGTTTGAAATAAAATGCAGTCCCATTATTCAGAATATATTTTCACTCTATATTAGGGTCATTTAAAATAAAACAGGAAGCATACGTATCACCATATGGTTATGATAGAAACATTTTGATGATATATTTTGCAGCAATATGCTGAGCTCTGTAAAAAATTTATATTTTTAATCTTTTAGTTTATCATTAACATTTTGTGTAGTTCATCTTAAAACACACAAAATGAGAAAATTCCATCATGGAGTTTTGCTATCTTGGTTTGCATGTATTTTTACATGTTTTCGATAGTTTATAAGACTGAAGAGTTAGCAGAATGGTTAAATTATTACCATCTGTGAATATTCACATTACATTAAAGATCCCAGTCCCATTCATCACAAAATGTCAGCTGTTAATCGCTGGGACATGTAAGATCATACATATGTGTCCCAAAGAGTTAGATGGCAATTATCCACAGCTGGTGTGGGCAGGTCCCCACAAACTCTAATGAACATTGTAGATAATGAAACTGGGCTAGACACCTCCAATACAACAAAGATACATCACAGTAGTGTGCGCTGATCTTGTTTGAGGTATTACTCTCACTTAACCTTTCATGAGATTTCTTGTAAAGTTTCTGTTTCCTTTGTCAGAGGGATGGCCTTGGCTGCTAACATTTTCCAACTTTTATCCCCAAACTTGGTCTACTCCAGTTCCCAAGACAGTTGTATGACAGGTAGACTCCCAACAGGTAGATTCTTTACTATAAATGAGGCTTTAGAAAGCCCACTTTCAGAACTAGACTCATAACTAATGATAAGTAAATGATCCCCCGATTCTATCAAAAATTAGGTACATTAAAACAAATATATGTGCACATAAATACATTTCATTTTCATATACAAAATTAATTTGTTTATCTTTTTTTCTGAATGATTGTTCTTTAGTGTTTCACTTAAAATCCTTTGAGGCTTTTCTGTCACCAGTGTGGGGGCTTATTCATGTGTCACCTTGCACAAGAGAAAAGGTTCCTGTGTCCTGAGTAAGTTATTTTTCTGTTCCTCCACATTAATGATTTTTATGAATTTTTTGTAACCTTGTGTATGTATTAATCTGTCCAGAATTCTAGATAGCTTCAAGTCTACAAACTACACTATTACTCCTGTTTGTTAAGTAAACTGCCTTTTGGTTTTAATCTACTCCCAGATCCTGGGCTATACACTTTCACTCACACATACTCTAGTGATTTATTAAGAAGATATTCTCTGCATCTCAGATACTGTTGCTATTGAAATAAGGAGAGTCCTGGACAAAGCAGAATTATATAGTGTTGGAGGAAGATATTTTGTCTTTTTTTTTGCTAAATTACTATTACTGTTATAATTATTGGCATTTATATTCGATTGAAATATGAATATGGTGTTTCATATGAACATGAATTAATGCATATAAGAAGTGCCCCTAGTGTCAGACAACAAAAGAAAAAGAAATTCATAGTAGGAAGTAACATTTTAAAGACCAATAGCCTATCAAGCTGTTGTCTGTGATTGGCTGGAGTTATTCTGTCTCCTGAGCTTTCCCTGTATCCATCTTGTATTTCTCCATGCAAAAGTCAGTTTTTAGCACATGTTGCCAAGTTAGTTCACTAGTAACTTCCTGCTCTGGATTCCACTCTGCTGGATTATCCTCAGCAGCAAGTCCCACTTGTCTATGCTCTACGTAGTTGACTGTAGTCTCACCTCCAAATGCAGGGTCCCATGCACTGTTCTACAGCTACACCTGAATAAAATCTTCTTTATTGTGTCTAATATCACTTTCAAAACATTTTTTAAAAACCCACTTCTCTGTAACAGCAGTTGGAGTATTTTCAGTGTTTACTTCTCAGTATATCACATGTCACTCTTAACTAAGATCCTTACAGGGAAATTTGCTATAATTCCAGATAGAGAAGTATCCATGTGAACTTCAACACAACCTCTTCCCTGCTGGCCCAAACTCTTGTCATGTTTCTGAGGCTATGATCAAGTCTGTGCAAATGATTTTAAAATTTTCTAGAAATGAATCAATTTTAATACACACACACACACACACACACACACACACACACACGTACATACGTACACACATTGTGCCTAGTCAGCCCTTGAAGAACAGGCATTATTATTTTTTTTCTTTTATTGGATATTTTCTTTACATTTCAAATGTTTTCCCCATTTCAGGTCTCCCCTTTGAAGGGCCCCTATCCCATACCCCCTCCTCCTGCCTCTATGAGGGTGCTCCCCCACCCACCCACCCACTTCTGCCTTCCAACCCTGGCATTCTCCTACACTGGGGCATCAAGCCCACTCAGGCCCAAGGGCCATTCTTCCCACTGATGTCCAACAAGACCATCCTCTGTCATAAGTGTGACCAAAGTCACGGATGCCTCAATGTGTACTCTTTGTTGGTGGTCCAGTCCCCAAGGGTTCCCGAGGGTCTGGTCAGTTGGCACTGTTGTTTCCCCCATGGGCTGCAAACCCTCTCAGCTCCTTCAGTCTCTTCTCCAACTCCTCCATCAGGTACCCTATACTCAGTCCAATGGTTGGCTTTGAGCATCTACCTCTGTATTTGTCAGGCTCTGGCAGAGCCTCTCAGGAGGCAGTCATATCAGGCTCCTGTCAGCAAGCACTTCCTGGCAAGCACAATAGTGTCTGGATTTGGCAACTGTATATGGGTTGGATCCCCAGGTGGAGCAGTTGCAGGAATTATTTTCTTAAGTGACTATTAATGAGGGGCATACAGCATTCTTCATAAGGAGATGAACTCAACACTGTTGATGTCAATGTGAATATAGGCACACTAACTGGAAAGAATAAATTTCCCAGTTAAGTGAGTGATTCTGAGAATCAGAGAGGCCTTAGCTGGTAGGTGATGAATGGAGAAATTGAGAAGCATCATCTGTAGACTGCATCGGAATGAGTTTATGCAGGTGTACTCTCTCCTCTGCCTGCTTCACACATAGAGAGGGAGAGCTCAGACAGTACCTGGCAGCTTCTCACAGAAATCTCATCCTTTGCTGGAGCTATTTGTTTCAGAGAGCTTTCCCCATGAGAGCTACTGATCCCACCCCACCCTGAGCTATTAAATTCAGACTGCATGTTTCTAATGGCAGCCAGTCTGGAGAGATGTGTCTATCTATCCCGAGACAGTCCCATCACTGAACTAAGAGAACTGCATCTAAATTCATGAGCCGATAAAAAGTAATCTAGCAAAAGTCTTTTTTTATACCAGAATATACAATGATAATCACACCCCTTTGCAATCCAAATGTCCCATAACAATTCACTCTGGTACTGAGTAACTGACATTATTTGAAGTAATGATGTTATAAAACATTTTAAAAGACAATCCCATAATTTACTTACTTTTCACTTAAAAATGTTTCTGAAATCTTTTGCGATCATGATTGATAGAATGCTGTGATTTTACACACCATCAAAGACTAGAATAGGTTTTAATAAACTAAAAGAAAGAAACAGCTCCAGCTTGCTTTCCATATTTATTTTTCCACTGCTTAGCGTTTGGAACTCTCTAAAATTACAGCTGAAATTAGGTAAGATATATAGTGACCTGAAGCTTTTTAAAAATTAACTAAGTTTCCTTTTCTATCAACGATGCAGTAAATTGTAAGTATCTCCATTCTTTATTTACGTTACTTTTAGGAAAACTTTGTAGAAGGCCTCGAGTCCGACAAATAAAGATTTTAGCACACAGAATTTAGATTTCAAAAATTTAAAATGCAAGGGGTGGCTAATGCATTTGTAACTCCTCTTAGTCTTCCTAATTAGTATCCTGGGCTTACTGTTAGGAATAGCAAGCCAGGTTTGCTTCTGATATATCATCCATCATGCTGGCGGAGCACTTGGTGACTGTGGTGCTTTTATTGCCTGTTTAAGAGAGTCGATTTTATGGATACATATGTAATAATTGTGATCCTCTTGGGTATTTTCATGTTTTTTTTCAATTTTCAGCTGAAAAATTCATGGAAAATATCTCTTTTTGTCATTCTACATGAACACATTTAAAATTATATTCACTATTGCTTCAAACTTTGAAGTTGGGGCACGGTTATAGAGCAGAATATGTTGTATATAAATTTCACATTCAAATACCAGGAGGTAAACCCTTGGCACTGGTGAACTTCAGAAATCAGGCCTGTATGGTTAAAGTGAAGAACACAAGATTGGACATTAAAAATAAAATAAAAATATCATGAGTGATGACAATAGTTTACATTGCTAGTATTTGGGATGCTGAGGCAGGAGGATCATAAGTTTGGGGCTTTCTTGCTTACAAATCTAGATATAATAATAATAATAATAATAATAATAATAATAATAATAATAATAATAATAACCAAATCATTACATGAGAAAGTGGCGTCAGGAATTTTGAATTTATATCTAAAATATAAAAGACCAGATCTTTGCTTAAGCTTTTTGTTTGTTTTTTTGCTTTTTGATCAGTTTCAAAACAATCAGTAGGGCTTAGAAATGATGAGGATGGAAAAAGACTGGAGGTGTCTGAAGATATTTGAAGCAAAGATAGTATTGATTATACATTAGCATGCATGCATGAAAATTATGTGTCCCACCTTAGGGGCCTCCCATGGGCAACAATTACTACTATAATTTACTCCTGTGAGCATGATAGTTCAGCCTCACCAATATTTCCAAGGGATGCTAAGTTCTGCATGTTCTGCTGGGAAAGAAAAGACAATTTGAAAGAATCAGGTAGAAAACTGACTCTCTTGGCCTAAATAAATAGAATATTGCATGCAATCTTAAATGCATTCCTGAGGAGAACAACTCGACTCTTGCAGTTTCCCTAAAGAATATTAAATATTTTTAAAAGCATCATACTTTGCCTAACACACACACACACACACACACACACACACACACACACACACACACTCAAAAAGAGAGAAAGACACAGAGAGACAGAGAGAGACAGACAGACATATACACACAGACACACACCCACACCATCTCCAAAGGCAAGAATAATTTGATTCAAATTGTACAAATAATCAAGAGCAGTGACCTTCTTACAAGGCCTAGATAATCATCATCCCACAAGGCAAACAATCCTGACCAGATGATCTCTATATACTTCTTTCTCCGCACCCTGAGCTGAGACCCTCAACTGCATAATTTCTTCTCAGAATCACAGTCACAGTCAGTTGCTGAATCTTATAGTCAGTGTTATTGAATACAGGTGATTAAATACAGAAAAAACCCATGCCTAGTTTATGTGTGAAAACTCTGGGACTGAGGGACTTGTAAAGACTGAGGTTTCATTTTATAGCACTAGTTTTTGAAACTCTGGAAACATTACATGTTTCTGGCTGCCAAGTGTATTGACATGAGGTTGACAGTTGGAACCCTTCAGGGTTGCATGGAGCACAAAATAGTAATATTCCTTATATAGAAATATAGTTTTGTTTCCTTTTTTTTAATTAGAAGTAGACCTACATCTACCCATTTTTATACTGAAAGCTCTTAGGGTGTACATACAGTGTTAGTATTGAATAGGTTCAAAGCTCAATCTTGAACTGAATTATTTATTTTTATTTCCATTGACATGTCAGATTCTCTTGCTCTTTGCTGAAGTCATTTATAGTTTATATATACAATTAAACTGATATTTAATAGATATTTACTTTACACAGGGAATTTTGGAGATAGAGAGACATGAACAGTCTTAGATGATTGAGTAAAACATTGTATGCTGAGTTGGAAGACTGGAATACTTCCTGAACTGTGGTCTTAGCCCCTCCGTAGCATTGGCAACAATTCACAACTTTGCTGTACTTGGTCCTCTAGTCTATAAATTGAGCAACTTGTATTACTAACTCCCCTTTCAACTCTAATGCATTATGAAAGCTACATTGCAGAAAGCAGTGTATTTTAAGCCAAGGACTCTATTCTGGTCCTGTAAGTAAGTTATTGCTTGACCTTAAGCCAGTTGCATAGTTTCTCCTGGACTCCTTTTTCCTCAATTATAAAATGAGGTGTTGGACCTTTTGATCACTAAGGTTTCCTCAAGGTGTAAAAATCGATCATTCAATTCGTGACCTGTCCTCAAGGAGTGTTCCATCTAGTTAGGGCGACAAGTCACATACATAAAAAGGTCAGGGGCAATATCAGGCAAAAAATAGAACAGATGCCACGAGGCAGTGGGGGTTACAAACCAAGTAAATGTGGCAGATGGTAAGAAAGATAAATGAGAGGCAAGGAGCTCATACTGTACTGGACAAGACAGAGGATTCCTCATAGATGGGCACTCTTCTCTTACCAGAGTCTACCATGGTGTCCTGGGGATGCTGTCGCTGAAGTGCTGATGTGCATTTAGGCATCAAGCTGAGTTCAGGCCCAAAGGTAGAAAACCCTGCCTGGGAGTAGAAAGCCATCCAGGCCCAGGCGGTACTGAGAGCTAATACTAATGCTGCAATTTCAGCCTTTTAAAACGGTCTTTTAGAAGAACCCATCCAAGATCATCAGGTACCACAAACACTGCTTTTTTCCCCCTTGATTAAACAATCACATGATTGAATCTATTAAGAATTAGATTTTACATAGGCCTGGATGTGAAAAGTTGGAGTTGTAATTACCGTGATTATTAATAGAACATTTAATCTAATTTCTACATCACTTACCCCAAATCTTTTTAATTATTTCTCTTATTTTTTTTGAGATCATAATATAATTATATTATTTTGCCCGTTCATTCCTTCTCTTCAAATCCTCCCATATACATCTCCTAGCTCTCTTTAAATCTCATAACTTCATTTTTCATTAATTATTATTTGAAATTAATTTTGACTGCTAAAATTATTCAATCAAAGTATCATTTTCATATGAGTTCAGACTCAAACAAATCCAGTCTTTGAGTCTGAGAAAATGTATTTGTTTCAAAGTGAATTGTGCTAGGACACCACATGCAACTATTTGTTTTTCTATCAACATACAAAAGGTGGAACAACCCAGCAGATGCCAGGGCATCAGGTAAGACCAGCAGCACAGAGTCTTCATCGCACAGAATGGTATAAAACTTCATTTTATAAGGCAGTCTTAAATCCCAGAGCTGTTAAAATTTCTTGGGAAAAGTTTCTCAGTTCGGTCGTGGAGGGCCAGATATGTTTTGAATAGGATAAGCTGGTTATGTTTGTAGCTCAGTCAGATACTATCCATGATAAAAACAAAAAACAACAACAAAAAAAAAACACTTTGTGTTTATTCCTCTTAAATAATTTGTCTAATACAATTCTGGTTTCAACAGACTCTTGATTCAATAACTAGTTTTAATCAACAATATCAAAAGTTCCCTCTGCCTTAACATGCACAGTGAACTTATAATCCAGAAAACTGCATTCCATCAGCGCTGCATTCAGATGGTAAGCAATTAAACAATGCAGAATTTTAAAGCAACAGTGTGAAGATTGTGAAAGGCTTTGGAGCTACTAAAATGAAAGAACTCTTCTCTAATTTTTAAGTCTGAGAAGACCCACTGAACATGGCAACTTTACCATCTGAGCTGTGCTAATGTGGCACTGGCAGCTGTACAACGCTCAACTGCACAGTGCCTGAATAATTGAGGCTTTGAAACATCAAAGTGTTGATGCCTTCAAACACCCTCACAGTTTTATTTGAAATATTCTCCCCAAAGAAGACTAACTGCCATTTGAGATCAATGCATTTCTCAGAATCACACAGTTCCCACTATATATGGAAACAGACTTATTTACCACATATTGACTATCCGCATCCCATGTGCAGAAGTTATTAAATGAAATGCATTTTTCTGTTATGACTTAATGCCCTGCAGAATTAAGAATGGCTGTAGGAGGGTTGGTGGGTAGATAATAACATCATCACCTGCTCTCTAAGCAGTGAACTTTCTGCAAGCCTGTCACTCTAGGAGTCAAAACGAGGCAAAGAAGATAATCAAGTTCACATCAAGTACTGTATTCAATAACAACAATAATAAAACCAACATTACTTCATTTACTCATTCCTTCAACCATAGTTAGTGAGCACCCACACTGTTTTGGGCTTTGTAAATATAGATAGGAACAAGATAAAATATGTATTGTTCAGATTGATGTGTAGTTGTTAAGGGATGCTAAGTACTTACCTGTGGTGCTGGTTGATGTGTTTTAAGTAGCTTTCTGCGACGGCAGGAAGTCACTTAGTCTGCTTATAGAAGATTGGAACCCAAATATATAGAGTCACTGTCTCCTGACCTGAGAGATGGCTCATTCAGTGCAGTGCATGCTCCACAAGCACAGAAGCAGGGAGTTTAGAGCACAGACATAAAAAGCAGATGCTATGATTGGCATTTGGAATCCAAGTCTTGTGCAGAGGGACTCAAACAGCAGGAACTCACTGGGTAGCCTGCCTAGCCGGATCAGCGATCTCCATATTCAGTGAGAAATCCTGCCTCGAAAAAGTAAGCTAAATCATTATTTGAAACGACTTTAGAAGTTCTCACCACACCACACCACGCAGACACATACAAACACACACACACACACACACACACACACACACACACACACACAAACACATACACAAAGGTACAAGTGCATAGACATCTTCTCCACATACATGAGTAGAAGAATCATCAGAATCACTGCCTCCATTTCTCTCAAAGCAGAATAAAGTGATGATTTTAGTATAGCATTTGAAAAGGAACAATTTAGGCAAGGATAAGTGGGGAAGGGTAGTCATATGGAAGGAGTAATAACATTGTGGAAATGTGTAGACCTGGCAAGGAGATGGGTTCATGAACCACAAAATATCATTACTCCTAGACCATCTGCTACAGAGGAAAGCAGGAAGATCAGTAATGGACACAAATGGTGCTTTTGCACACAGTGCTTAGCCTAAACTTACTACTGGGCATTCCAGAATCCAATTGCAAAGAGTTCAGATCATAGTTATATAGTAGAGAAAGGTCATTCAACTCTACCTAGAGAAATCAGAAAGAAGTACTGAGGATAGATACAAAGTGAGAACTTGGTACTGAAGATAAAAATTAAAAGCAATCCCATAGGAGATCTGGCTGTGTGGATGGAAATATTTAAAGACCTGAGGAAGTTTCCTGTTTGCTGTACTAATATTTCATTGAAGTAAAAAAAAAAATGCAGGTTTATGGAGTAGCTAGGAGAGTTCAGTTTAAGGCCACATGCTCATCAGATGTGCATGTTCTTAGAGAAATGTTAAAGCAAAAAAAAAAATGAGTCTAATGACAATTAAGGCAGATTAAAGGCTTAGACACGCAAAATGAAGAAAGGTCAGGATGACTCTAGATACTTATACTTACACTCACTGAAAATGTAGATAACATTGCCTATCAATGAATCTTTTTCTTTCTAGCAGAAGAAGAGTTACAGGAAGCCATATCTAATCAAAATGGGGAGAACAACTGGCCATAGCGGTGTCTCCAACCCCACTTAATACATGTGCAACACAACTCTCCACCCAAAACGAGGAGAGCATCATAGGAAAAGGAATTCCACACTTATCTGTGGACATGAAAATTAGTTGTTAGAATGCAGGAGGAATTCTGCCAGATTAGGAAAATGACAGTATTACATTCTATTATTATATAAATTATATGTCATATGTGCTGTTTCTATGCCTCTTTGAGTTGTCCCCAATGGAATTAGCAATTTATTTCAATTTGTAATAAAGGAGCTAGCCTACTTCTATGACATTCATTTGGTCATTCATTCATTCACTCATTCATTTATTCATAAGTCATTTGTACAACATCATCTTACTTTAAACTGAAAATATAAATGAGTCTTAAGCATTGTTGCATTTTTCCTTGAGAGGTTGTGTATAATAAACTAACAAAGGACCCTTCATTTGTCAGGAGAACATCCTCAGACTAACTAGACAATCTACAAAACAGTTATTATTTTTTTTCTAGGGGTCTGACAACTTTCAGAAGTAAAAATATTGTTTGATACTAAAGTTCTAAACACCACATTTTACTTTACGTTCTACATCAGGATTACATTTGAAAAGAGAGGGGATGGTCACTTGGTCTGTATATATCATGCACTACTGCTGACAGGAACTCATTATGGTTTCCATATGGGACGAAACTGGTTATCATCATGTGTTTAATCTTTTTTAGTAGCTACTGGTGAATATGTGACAATTTATGGGTAATATGCCGGCATTAATCCACCATTTAGTTTATCTGGACTAAGTATTACTTATCAAGATATTATCTTTGACATACTGGAGATTATCAACCACACTAAGCCATAATTAATTTAATGTCACTACTAACTGCCTTTGTATCTTAATTCCAATCATAAAAGGTGAAATATAATAGTGCCTTACTTGATGTCATTTAAAAGAGTATGTAGATCTCTGTATAACAAATATATTTTTTCTATGATGTCTAGAAAATGAGGATCAATTAAAAATGTATTTTTTCTTTTCTAAATGCATAAAAGTTTTTGTGCATATATGTAGAAATTTTTTTGTTTTAAAGATATGAACATTTTCTCCTTTTAAATAACACTTTTCTCCTTACAAGGCCAGACTTGAAATGCAGGGGTGATGGTGCCATTCAGACACACTTGATGGATGTGTAAAATCCAGAGTAGTTCTCACTATACCATATTAAGACTTCACAAGACCTACAAGATAGGATGTGAGGTCACTGAGTATAGAAGAGTTACCTGTCACATCTTAGGCTTCTCTATGCTATAATAATGTTACTAAATGATGTCAGTCTCTGAACAAAAGTGTTGATGATTTGCCAATGGTTTCTGTGGAGTGAACTAATGCTAAATAGCTCCTCAGAGCAAATGCTGCCTAGCCATTGCTCCAGCCCCTACTAGGGAACTTTCTAATTCTAATATTAATGACATATTCTGTTATGTTATGTGCCTTGGGGAAACAATCATGATAGAAGTCAGTAGAACTGTTTTGTACAGTTACCCACAATAAGTTTGGATGTGAACCAACCATTCAACAGCACTTCTTGCACCTATGTATAAGAATTTATGGTATCTACTTTACAAGCTGCCCCTTGGGAGAGACACCTGCACCAATATAAAAATAAGAAACTATTTGGAATAAGACTCCAATTTTGAGTACTGGTCAAGTGAAGTTTAAGTTCCCAAGACCTCCCTGGGAATTTAACATCCTATTTGGCAGAAAGAGACATGTACTTGGGTAATTGGCATCCTAGTTAGCAATTTAAGTCATAAATGTTAGACAAGGCAAATTTCCTGCCACAGTTGAATACCCCAAACAGGATAAATGTACAACAGAGACATGTTCCTAAGTAATCTGCTGTCCCTAAATCCTGATTGGTGAAATAATTTGGCATGAATGTGTAGAATTTTAACTCATTGCTATGTACAGTTTCCAAATCTGGACCATGGCCCTGGTCTACCAGTTCTGGGGCATATGAAAATAAACTTCCCTTGTCTGACAAAGATTGCGGTTTGTGTGGTTTGTGAGGCAGTTCCTGAACCTCAATGCTCTTTTCCTTCCTTCCTTCCTTCCTTCCTTCCTTCCTTCCTTCCTTCCTTCCTTCCTGTTTGTTTGATATGAGACAACTTCTTACTAGGGGTCCCAAACTGCCTAGGAGCTCCTGTTCCTGCTGTGTCAGCTTTCTCGCTTTCGTGACTATCAGCTTCCATGTGGCTTTGAATGCCTATTTGTGAATAAAGCAGGAAACATGAACACCATGTCTGGAAATATGAGGTTGTCCTCATCTAGGCTGGCCCTTTATCATTATCTGCTATTTGACTTGCTCTTCCCTGAAGAAGAAATTTCTCCCCTGAAAACACACATGCAAATACCAATACATGAACTAAGAAGTTGTATTTAAGTATGAGAGAGAGAGAGAGAGAGAGAGAGAGAGAGAGAGAGAGAGAGAGAGAGAGAACAGGGAACATAAATTAGAAGGAGAAAAAAGAAGAGGTGTATAAGAAGTTTTTGAAGAGAGAGAATGGAAGGAGAAAATGATAAAAAGAATTTTATAATTTCAAAATATAACTATGAAAGATATAATTAAATGTATCTTGCAGGAGTACAGTCAATTAATTTTGGAGATGCAATCTCTACAATAAGTACTAATAACATTTATTGTCTGACAATGCTTTGAAAACACCAAAGAGAACGATCTGGTGTATTATCAAGCAATAATCACAGTACATTTTAAAAAAAGAGATGTTTTGAATATTCATTTTTAATGGAGGACTTCAGTTCAAACTTAGGTGTTGCCCAATTCAACCACTGCGCAGGATAACTGTAATACGTACCCACACTGAAATTACATCTCTGTTATGTACCTGGAATATACTGATCCTGTTTCTTCTCTGTATTCAGCTCCTGGTATTTATCCAAAATCTCCTTGATGTCTTTAATGATAGAGGCTCTTCCTTGCTCTTGCTATTCTCAGCTGTTGATTATGCTAAGCACAACAAGCCCTTCACAACACTTACATGGATATTGAATGATGGTGAGAAAATACATTTCAACTTGATTCAGATTTGTCCCAGAAATATGCTAAAATAGTATAAACCATGAAATCCCATCCTGTAATAGGCCTGTAGTCTTAGGCTCATTAGGCAAAACCTTCATCAACTTTGATAAGAGGCATAGATGTAATCATAGTGGAACAGTGTAGGTCTAGGCAGGTAGATTGTGTATAGCTAGAAACTGTTTTGTTTTGCTGCAAGATGACATAGAAAAGGATCAAAATTAGGGGGTGACGTAGCAAATCAAAGACATTTTAAGTGAACTGAGCCTGTTTCAGAGAGGAACAGAATAGTTGTGGAGGAACCTGCTAAAGAAGTCAGTTAGAGAGAGACTTACTGAGCACATGAGTTCAGCGTGCACCATGTAAATACAGAGATAAACAAAGAATTCTCAACTGAGGAATACCGAGTGGCTGAGAAGCACCTAAAGAAATGTTCAACAACCTTAGTCATCAGGGAAATGCAAATCAAATCATGCCCAGAATACTGCTCTATGAGTTAGCTATTTTATTCCACGGTCTACTCCTCCTTTGTCAAAATTTCAAATTCTGTTATTTCAAACGCTGGGTATTTGTATAAACACTGCATTCATACAATTTATTTCTTGTGTTGAGAAAGGTTTAATTTAATTTAAGCTGTCTTTAGATTCCCAATCATTTTGTCTTCTCCTCCCAAGTGCTGAGATTATAGGTATACACCACCACAGGTGATTTTTCTGATGCTTGGAATTGAACCGAAGACTTTCTGCATGCTAGGGAAAAACTTTACTAATTGAACTACATCCACAGTCTTTCAAATACAGAAATTATTTCCATGCTGCATTACTTAGAAAATATTTACTCAAAATCATCCATCAATTTTCTGCTACATAAGATATGTACATATATAGTTAAGTCAGTTAAAAATCTTTGATTGGTTTCATGAGGAGGGTATAGGGCTCATAGAAAAGAGAGGGCTGATTGAAGGAATGAGGTCACTCTGACTGAACAGCATCTACCAGCATCAACATAGCCTTTCAGTGGATAATGGCTTTTCAATACATAACACAAATACAGAATGCCCTCTGCAAGTCAGACAGGAATTCAGATATTAGAACAGCTTTATTCATCTCTGGAAAAGAATAACCTTTGTCCTCTAAATCTGGGACTTTTATTTAACCTTCTTACACGTACGCTACTCCCCCATTGACTTTAATATTAGTATTATAATTCAATTTGATCATATTTACCCCATTATCCTCATTGGACTTCCTTCCCCATCACAGTTTCCCCTTAAAGTCTTATTTATTCTCCTTCTTTATTTCATTTTTTTTTCCTTTCTGTATGTCTTGTGGCACTGAAAGTTCATTTAGGGTTCTTCATAGTCATATGGACTCACTGCTGCTGATGATATCACTAAAGAAAATATCTCTTTCTGCAAACAACCTATGACTGTCTACTAACAATCAGAGAAGGGTCTGGCCTCCTTAAGGTACTCTCTAATAAATTCAATGACAGGATTAACTGTGTTAGAACTTTCAAAACGCATTTTACAATTCATGAAATTAGACTCAAAATATACGACTCTTTAGAGCAAAGCTGTTTTTGTTTTGTTTTATTTAAACTTTTGTTTTGTTTAAAGTTACACCTTGTAAACAAGCAAAAAGGTTGATCTGGAATCCCCTTTATACTTAGTCTCCTTGCCTTTGAATTCAACCCCTAGATATAGACACTATCAGAGGGAGATAGCTGGAGAGGCTCCATTTTCTTTCTCTGAAGAGAGAAATGTCAGCTGGAGTAAAAGTCTGCTCGATACCGTTAATTTCAAAAACATGCCCTGGATTTTCATGTTTTCTAAGATTTAAGAGAAACTTATCAAAAAGAACTTGAAAGTGTTCCTTTCAACACAGCTGAGAGTCCTGATTAACAGACAGTCACTCCTCAGGCTGGTCATATTGATTAGAAGATAGTAGGTCTCCAGGCAGAGTATTGATCAGGAGATGGTTGGTTCCCCGATATTATTTTCGTTGTGTAAAATAAATATAAAAATACTGCAAGCAATTAATTGTCTGTTTCCTGCTTCCTGCTTCACAATGGCCTACCAGCCCCTTATTAATATTAATGAGGAGAATTAGTACCGAGGATCAGGGAGCCAAAGGGGCTGCTGAGAACCTGCAAGGACCCCTTGGCTCTCAGGCTTTATTATTTTTTAATCAAAGTAGCTGACTTGAAGGCACGAAATTAAAGAACTGAGTCTTTTATGATTCCACAATGATTCAAATTAAAATGATCTATCTGTGCACAATTCCCGCAAACCATTTTGTGCTTGTTAAAAACAGTTAAAAATGGCATAAATTCCTGATGTAAGGGCTGCGGTTTTCTTTTCTTAATGAACAGTTCACTTGATGCGTCTCTCACAACTCACACATGTGGACATAACGAAGCACGTGAGGTGAGGTTTAAAGTTTGGTTTCCCACGGCTGAAGAAGAGTAAACATTTTTTAACGTTGTAAATGATCACTGGAAGTTTGTGGTATTTGGTGGCACTCTGTGGCAGATCTACTGAATGGATGTCGACACTGCATAAACCAAATGTGGCAGGAAAGCCACTGTTTAGACACAGCCATACAGGGGACAGGTACAGCTGAACTCAGTAGCTACTCTTTTCCTCCCAGGAGTTTGGATTTCAGCAATTTTCTGGATTTGTGGGTTTGATGCTGATTAATTTTCTTTTTCTTTAAAACTATTTTAAATTTTATTTTACTTTTGAGGTTAATATAACAATATCATTTCCTTTCCTTCCTTCTGAACCCTCCGTACATTCCGGTGTGTTTCAAATGCACTGGATTCTCATTAGTTGTTGTAAGTGCAGGTCCTTTCAGAGGTCATAGGTATCAGAAACCCCTGGAGCTGGTAATACAGAGAGTTATGGGATATCCTATCTGCTTACTTGGAACCAAACTCTAGTCCACAGGGGAGAGGGGGAGGGCAATATGCACTCAAAACTGCTAGGCCAGTTCTTCAATCTCTACCTTTTTCTTTTGTTCGTTTGTTTGCTTGCTTGTTTGTTTTTAATGGCATGATCTTAAGTCACTCAGGGTGGTCCTTAAATTCAAAATATCATTGAAGATGATGTAGAAGCTGATCCTCCTGCCTCTATCATGCTGGTGTTGATATTAAAAATGTCTACACCTCACTCAGTAGGAAACATTCTTCCTTTAATTTATTTCCTTTTAACAATCCAAACCAGAAGTCTTTAGGGAATTTATCAGTAGTCTCAGCTTATTACATACTTAGTTTCAGTATGCCATAGCTCTCATTGAGTATTGTATTCAATTATTAGGCCCTACAGAAGTCACGAAAACACTGCTGTTTGTTGGAAGCATGCAGAAAACTGCCAAAATAACTAGCTAATGATTTTACCTATCACAGCAAATATGTGAATGTGTGCAGTAGAAAATGTTAGAAGGTCATGCCAAATGTTGTCAAACAAATCTTAATCAAACACAACAATTACCATTTCTCATATCTGTTTGGCATGAACAAATAATTAAGAAATACTGAAAAGGATGTATTCATTCTGGTAAAAATGTGACTATTTATGATGAATTCGTCATCATAGAAAGAAGGTGAGATATCATTTCCTGTCCAGACATACCCAGGGTTTTTGTTTGTTTGTTTGTTTAGTTTTGTTTTGTTTATTCATGAAACTGAGTTGCATTTCAGGACGTCAAATTACTTGAAATAAGAACATAAATTCACAGTTATAGTATAATGATAGGTCTTGCTAAGACATATTTCTCAAACTGTGGTCTCAGATCACACAACCAGTCCAAAAGCTACCCAAATGAAAGAATAACCAAAAGTAAAAACTAAAACAAACAAACAACAAACCCAACAACATTCCTTAAGTAGGTACCTCAAAACTGGGAGTGTGGCAGTAATATTATTAAGAAATGTCCTAAATATTCCCTCTATAAGAAATCAGGATGATGGTACTGGCTTTATTTTTTTTTTCATTTTTCTTCTTTAATTCTTAATATATTCATTTGTGAAATTCTTATTTACATATAAAATGATAGAAGTTATAAGACTAAGTTTTGTACCTTTGTTGATGAAAGAGTAGCAAAGAAGGGTAGATATCCATTCTCAGCCCCCTTATCTACTGGTGACAAATCAAATCCTTACCATCCTTAACTTTACTTTGTGGTTTTCTCCCTCCTAGCTTTTGAAACCTGTCCCACAAAGAAAGAACACAGTTGTAGATATAGTATCTGACTTATCTTGACCTGGTGTCAGTCTTTCTATTAGTTATTCACATTCACATAGTGGAAGCTACTCAGATATTCTTCAGTTTAAATTTAATTTGTGAACAGCATGTTGGCATGAAATTTTACACAAGTTGCATACAATTCTCCGTGGGACAACTTGCTGCATGGGTGGCACTACTGCTGTCTGTGGAACCACTCTGCCAGTTGTCACTTCTGTCCTTTTCTTTTTAGTAAATGCTGCACCAAGCGTTTTATTAAACTCACTGCCATTATATATCTACATCAGAAAAGCAAGATGTGTTCAGGAACTCAGTTGTACTGAAAGGAATTCTCATAACTTGAGTATATACCCTGGCATTCTGTTCAGGGTTCAGATATGTACACTCCCATCCTCTGATTTCCTTTCCTGAATCCCAGTGCCCACTAACTGTCTTAGAGTTTTCTTTGGTTCTGCTAGCTACAAAGTGAGATACTTTTTCTAATTAAGTAGTGTCCTTTTTAGCAATATTATGAATAGAAGTAAAATCAGGAGAAACAGATTGACAGTGGGTTACTGTACACTTTCCAAGTGCAATCAGCATAATTGGTGATTATCCATGCTGACTTGCTAGGCATCTTCCTGGTGAGAATCAGCTGATTTCCTCTTAAAGGCACAACATAACAGCTATCCTACCTCCTCTTAAAGGCACAGTGTTAACAGCTATCCTACCAAATACTCTTCTTGTGTTTGCCATCAGGAGAATTTTACCCACAGAAAATAAAGCCCTAAAACTTGTTCATGACATCAATAATTTATTAATTTAATTAAGGATTATATTCTCTGTGTTTATAGAAAATCTCAGGGTAGACTAAGTTGAAGGACTTTAGGAGTCAAAAACAATTTACAGTAGCATAAACACTTCCAGGGACTTTGAATAGTTATAGATATTTTAGATGATGAAGCTATAAAAATCATAGATAAACCATGTTTTATGAATATAAATGCATTTCCAAATGCAATTTTATTCTATTGCTGACTGATGAAGGTTGTAATGAGAGAATATACTGAGTTAACTTATAAGACCAGAAAACTGTGGCTAAGAAAGATTACAGGGTATGAGAAAATTGTATGAACTCTAGTCTAGGAACAATGAAGGCTGCTTTCGAATAGGCAAACAACCTGCTGTGAGTCTGGAAAACCCTAGAGAAACAGTTTGACTTTGATGAGTTTCAAAATATTATTGTTCGGCAATTCCTAGGTATAGTTCCTGTCATGTGTTATCCTTAATAAATAGACATGTAGAAAAATAAAAATAAATAATAGGTTTCTGGTTAATCTTTATTTGTTTTTACATTTTTATATTAAAATATAATCACAGCATTTCAGTTCTGTTGTGTCATATAGCATCCTTCCAGTGTAAGCTGGTGTGTTGCCATATAATATTATACTACATAATGTCATTGGTTGTCTTTTTCCCATTCAAGTCACCTGTGAGAAGTTACAGGTACAGCTATATCTTAGGACAGAGTCAGAGGTGACACTGTCCACCTCATGAAACCCATCATTTAGAACATTGTGTGGAGGGCTGAAAGACAATCTGTGAAGTTGATATATATAATGTTGTAAAATGACAGAGCATCCTGTGCTGGGGGGCGGGGGGAAGATTAGTTTTTGTTTTTCCCAGGTCCAAAGCAGTGGGACTTCTTTAAACACCAAGGCCAGTTCAGACAAAGCCACCTCCTTCCCACTGCCAGGGCTGGCAATGCACATAAGGTCATGATGAACACTCAGAGCCTAGCTTACTTTTTTACACTGTATTTTGCATTTTGATGAGGAAACAAATTTGTACTGAGGGCAAAGGAGAGAGAGCAGCAGTAATGGTCATGGTACATTTTTCATCCTTAATAGCATGTTTGCATTAGTCATTTCTAAGTCCAAACTTTATAACTGAAATTCATGTTTGGAATGTTTTAAAGGTATACAAATGGCGGTTAACATTTTACTGGAAGAAACTATTCTTGATGCAGCATCAGATGGAGAAATGATATGCTCTTCTCTTGCTGAGGTTTCAGACCCAAATTTCTGTGTGGGCTAAAGGTATATGTTGGAACAACACATGTGAATTTCATGATAAATTATCTTGGGCTCTATCAACTTTTACTTTTGCTCAAGGATTTCTTATTTTATTTTATTTTGTAATCATGTGTATATTTGGGGAGTCTTTGGTCTGTGAGTATAGATGTCTGTGCCTGGGGAAGACAAAGGAAATTAATAGATCCCATGAATCAGAACTTTAGGCCGTTGGGAACAGTTCTAAGGGGGATCAGGGAATCCAAGTCAGGTCTTTGCAAGAGCAGCATACAATGAGCTGTGTCTCCAGAACATTTTCATTTCTTAACAAAATTGGCAAGAGCTTCAAGTCTCTGAAGAAAGAAATTGAAGATGAACTCAGAAGATGGAAAAATCACCCATGCTCATGGTTTGGCAGGATTAATATGGTAAAAATGGCATCTTGGCAAAAGCAATCTACAGATTCAATACAATTCCCATGGAAATACCAACTCAGTTCTTCATAGAGTTAGAAAGAGCAATTTGCAAATTCATTTTGAATAACAAAACACCCAGCATAGAGAAAATATTCTCAACAATAGAATTTCTGGGTGAATGGCCATACCTTACCTCAAGCTGTACAATAGAGCAATAGTGATAAAAAAAACTGCATGGTATTGGTACTGTTACAAGCAGGTAGATCAATGGAGAAGAATTGAAGATCCAGAAGTCAACCCATTCACCTATGTTCACTTGACCTTTGACAAAAGACCTAAAACCATCCAGTGGGAAAAAGACAGCATTTTCAACAAATGGTGCTGGTTAATTGGCAGCTACAATATCCTTAATCATCAGGGAAATGCAAATCAAAACAACCCTGAGATTCCACCTCACACCATTTAGATTGGCTAAGATGAAAAACTCAGGTGACAGCAGATGTGGCAAGGATGTGAAGAAAGAAGAACACTCCTTCACTGATGGTAGGATTGCAAGCTGGTACAACCACTCTTGAAATCAGTCTAGTGGTTCCTCAGAAAACTAGAAATAGTACTACCTGAAGACCCAACTATATTACTCTTGGGCATATACCCAGAAGATGCTCCAACATGTAATAACGACACATGCTCTACTATGTTCATAGCAGCCATATTTATAATAGTCAGAAGCTGGAAAGAATCCAGATGTCCCTCAACAGAGGAATGGATACAGAAAATGTGATATTTTTACACAATGAAATACTACTCAGCTATTAAAAACAAAGACTTCTGTATCTCCTCCTGTGGGTGTTTTTTTCCCCTTCTAAGAAGGACCAGAGTATTCAACTTTGTTCTTCCTTCTTCTTGAGCTTCATTTGGTCTGTGAATTGTACCTTGGGTATTCCAGGTTTCTGTGCTAATATCCACTTATCAATAAATTCATTGTTTTTAATAGCTGAGTAGTACACCACTGGGTAAATGTACCACATTTAATGTATCCATTCCTCTGTTGAGAGACATCTGTGTTCTTTCCAGTTTCTGGCTTTTATAAATAAGGCTACCATTAACATAGTGGAGTATGTGTCTTTACGTGTCCTTGCTAGAGAATCAACTAAGTATATGCCCAGGAGTGTTATAGCAGGGTCCTCTGGTAGTAGTATGCCCAGTTTTCTGAGGAACCACCAAACTGATTCTAGAGTGGTTGTACCAGCTTGCAATCTCACCAGCAGTGGAGTAGTGTTCCTCTTTCTCCACATCCTTGTCAGTACTTGCTTTTTCCTGAGATTTTAATTTTAGACATTCTGTAGGGTGTGAGGTAAAATCTCAGGGTTGTTTTGATTTGCACTTCTCTGATGACTAAGGCTGTTGAACACTTCTTTAGGTGCTTCTGGGTCATTCAATATTCCTCAACTGAAAATTCTTTGTTTAGCTCTGTACCACATTTTTAATAGGGTTATTTTGGTCTCTGGAGTCTATCTTCTTGAGTTGTTTGTATAAATTGGATATTAGCCCTCTGTCAGGTGTAGGGTTGGTAAAGATCTTTTCTCAATTTGTTGATTGCCATTTTGTCCTATTGACAGTTTCCTTTGTCTTACAGAAACTGAAATTTTATGAGGTCCCCTTTGTCAATTCTTGATCTTAGAGCATAAGCTATTGGTATTCTGTTCAGGAAATTTTCCATTGTCCATGTGCTCAAGGATCTTCCCCACTTTCTTTTCTATTAGTTTCAGTGTGTCTGGCTTTATGTGGAGGTCCTTGATCCACTTGGACTTGAGCTTAGTACAAGGAGATAAGAATGGATCGATTTCCATTCTTCTGCATACTGACCTCCAGTTGAACCAGCACCATTTGTTGAAAAGGCTATTTTTCCCCCTCACTGGGTGGTTTTACCTGCTTTGTCAAAGATCAAGTGACCATAGGGGTATGGGTTCCTTTCTAAGTCTTCAATTCTATTCCATTGATCTATCTGCCTGTCACTGTACAAATACCATGCAGTTTTTATCACTATTGCTCTGTAGTACTGCTTGAGGTCCAGGATACAGATTCCTCCAGAAGTTATTTTGTTGTTGAGAATAGTATTATCTATCCTAGGTGTTTTGTTATTCCATATGAATTTGAGAATTGCTCTTTCTAAGTCTATAAAGAATTGATTTGGAATTTTGATGGGGATTGCATTGAATATGTAGATTGCTGAGACAAAATGTGGTGCAGAGACTGAGGGAAAGACAATCCAGAGACTGCCCTTCATAGGTATCCATCCCATATACAGTTTCAAAACCAAGACACTATTGTGGATGCCAACAAGTGCTTGCTGACAGGAACCTGATATAGCTGTCACATGGGAGGCTCTGCCAGTGCATGACAAATACAGAGGGGGACACTCTCAGCCAACCATTGAAATGAACACAGGGTCCCCAATGGAGGAGCTAAAGAAAGGACCCAAGGAGTGAAGGGGTTTGCAGCACCATAGGAGGAACAACAAATTGGGCCACTCAGTACCCCCAGAGTTCCCAGGAACTAAACCACCAACCAAAGAGTACACATGGAGGAACCCATGGCTCCAGATTCATATGCAGCAGGGGATGGCCTTGTTGAATATCAAAGTATGGAAAGGTCTTTGGTCCTGAGAAGGCTAGATGCCCCAGTATAGGAGAATGCCAGGACAGGGAAGTGTGAGTGGGTGGACTGGGAAGCAGGGGGAGCGGGGATGATTTAGGGGTTTTTCTGGGGGGGAACCAGGAAAGGGGACAACATTTGATATGTAAATAAAGAATATATCTAATAAAAAACCAAAGACTTCATGAAATTCGAAGGCAAATGGATGGAGCTTGAAAATATCCATTGTGAGGTAACTCAGTAACAAAAAAAAAAAAAAAAACATATGGTATGCACTCACTGATAAGCGGATATTAGCCCAATAGTTCAGAATACCAAAGATTCAAACCACAGACCGTATGAAGCACATGAAAAAGGAAGACCAAAGTATAGGTACTTTAGTACTTCTTAGAAACAGTAACAAAATATTCACAAGAGGAAATATGGAGGCAAACTGTGGAGCAGAGACTGAAGGAAAGGCATCCAGAGGCTGCCCCACCTGGGGATCCATCCCATATACAGTGACTAAACCCTGACACTATTGTGGAAGCTGGGAAGTGCTTGCTGACAGGACCCTGATTGACTGTCTCCTGAGAGGCTCTGCCTGAGCCTGACAATTACCGAGGCAGATGTTTGCAGTCAATCATTAGACTGAGCATGGGGTCCACAATGGATAGAGGAGTAGGAGACGGGACTGAAGGAGTTGAGGGGGTTTGTAACCCCATGGGGAGAGCAACAGGCCAGACCCCTGGAGTTCCCTGGGACTGGACCAGCAACCAAAGAGCACACATGGAGGGACCCATGGCTCTGGCAGCAATATGTGGCAGAGGATGGCCTTTTAGGACATCAGTGGGAGGAGAGGCCCTTGGGCCTGAGGGAATTTGATGCCTCAATGTAGGGATGTGCCAGGGCAGGTAGACGGTAGTGGGTCAGGGGGAGCACACTCATAGAGGTAGGGGGAGTGGTGATGGGATAGAGATTTCTGAAGGGGAGATCTGGAAAGGGGAAAATATTTGAAATATAAATAAACTATCAAAAAAAAAAAAAAAACATGTGCTAAAGAACATAAAACGCTGCCCCCAAATCAAAATCCATCTAGGCCATATTTGTAGACTAGTGTTATGTTAACTTTAAATTATTCTTCCTTAAATAATACACCAAGTAAAAGTACTTCTTTTAAAAACAAAACATAATGACAAGAACAGCATCAAAAACAATCTCACCAACTTGATGCCTAAATATGAGCTGATAAAAAGACAAAAACGGAAACACTGGTGTGGATGGGGAAAGCCCCAGAGGCTTCAAACCTGTACAACAAGCAACCTAAACATAGGCAACTAAGGAATTCTGAGAGTAGGAGAAATAGTCTTCCCCATGGAAGAGCATACCAACTCTTTATCCAATACCAGGTGGTCATCTATGAAAACATACCAGCCACATTATATATAGGCTGAGCATGTCATATTTATGTATTTAGAAATGTCTATATCAATATCTAAACAATAGTCACATTCACACATATATTTCATCAATTAATGAAATAAGACACCATAAGTTGAAATAGAGTAAGGAAAGGCATATGACAGGTTTTAGGGGATGAAAAGCAGAAATGATGAAATTATAAATTCAAAAAAATTTAAAATTTGGGATCCATCCTCTGGATGGGCACTAAACCCTGACACTATTACAGATGCTATGTTGTGCTTGGAGACAGGAGCTTAGAATGGCTGTCCTCTGAGAGGCTCTACCCACAGCTGCCTGAGCCAGATACAGAAACTTGTAGCCAACTATTGGACTGGACTGAGTTTAGCAACTGCTATGGAAGAGTTAGGTGATAAATTGAAGGAGTTTTAGGGGATGGCAACCCAATAGGAAGTCCAACAGTGTCAACTAATTCATATCCCCCATAGCTCCCAGAGACTAAGTCACCAACCAAGGAGAATACACTGGCTGGTCTATGGCCCCCAGCACATATGTAGCACAGGATTGCCTTGTCTGGCTTCAGTGGGAGAGGATGCATCTAATCCTGGAGATATTTGATGCCCAAGAAAATGGGGATGCCATGTGTTGGAGGAGCACAAGGAAGGGGTGAAGAACTATGGAAGGGGGCCCAGGAAGGGGGCAACATTCAGCATGTAAATAAATTAATTAATTAATTAATTTAAAAGTTAATAAAAATGATAATGCAAAAAATACAACTCAACAGAAACTGTAGTCATCTTTGTATAAAATGGCATATGTAATCCTTGCAAATAAATACATATTATTAAATAAGATATTTTCCTAGAAATTAAAGGGTTATACTCTAATTCATTCATAGAATGATTAAGTCACACTTTCTGTAAGAAAATGAACACAGTTTCTCCACTATTCATCTACACTTACAGATACTTTCATTTTTGGGTAACATTTGTCACTATTGAAATGTTTATGATGTAGATTTTTGCAGTGAATTTGTAAGTATAACATAGTGTATCTGGATATCTGTTGAAGGTAAAGCTGTGCAGTTGTTTCCCACCTTTGGATTCTCCTTATCTTAGAGCCTTTAGTAGTTATTTTCTTTTGTTCCCACTAGAATAAATAATTTCGTTGAAACCAGGGTGAGCATGCTTTACATTGTCATAGCTCTCATATTTGGCATACCTGTTAATTCTGAAATCAGAACCCACTAAAGGAACAAACTGTTATTTCAGAACTATTAAAATCATGATGATAAATTATTAAATTGGTAAATGTCTCTGTTTTTTAACTCCTGATGCAATAGATATAACTGAGTTTCACCAGGGAAAATTGTGTTTAAACCTAGGAAAATTTTCCCATTTCTCTATATTTCTATTTGCAGAGATTTGTTTGTTTCAGTAAGAAATGACTTAGAGTTCATGGGGACTTTTTAACTGTTGGCCATTTAACCAACTTTGACTTTTAACCAAAAAGCCCTTGAATTTCCTGATGCCTGGTCACCTCATTGATTGGTTTCCAAATATTGAAACAAAAATTCTCGTGTTCCCAGGCTAATATATAATATTTGTACATCATATTACATTAACTTTCTTTTTATCTAATGAATAAGACTTCCCCTAACACATTGGCAAGATTGTTAGATAACCTTCATTTGTTCCCCCAAAGTTTGTTTGAGTTAAATTTTGGATTATAATTGTGTTGTCTGAATAAGAAGCCTTGACATAGCATCCATTCAATTATAACACGTACAATACTTTGAATATTATTGAAATTGTATAATTATTAAAGCCTTCTCACAGTTCACAGAGAAACCATATGGGCTTTGCTTTTTCCTAATTAGCAGACCTTACATCAGCATTTCAGTCTATCTAAGGTAATTGTTTCATAAAGATTGCTCACTTTCATGCTTAATTTTTATATTTCTAGATATTTATTGATCCCTTATTTTTAAACTTAATTTCATGCAATTAAAAGTACTCTATTTTCTATCAATGATGTCTGACCTTTAGCATTCTAACTGCACCTGTCTATTTTTTCATTAGCTCCCACATACTAAGTGGTAGAGATTTCTTGTCTCAAGGGCTGCCAGTCTATATATCTGAATTTTATATAAAGAGGAAAAATCATAAATGAGTAGAAATGCAAAGATAATATTGTATTTCTTTATGTGCGTAAGTCCAATGTGTGTTTTTTGGCTGAAGTGAAGTGTTCAGGGACACTATTAAGTCAACTGAAAGGATAAGTTTGTATGGTTCTGTACTGTATCTTTCTCACTTCACAAACTCAGCTTCCTGATTCTTGTTGCCAGGGTTATTGAAGAAGTGAGGATATACACATGAACACAACATAGATGCTTCCTATTCAATTGCCTAGAGAATGTCCTATATCTACTTATCCATTGAAACGAAATGTAACATCTTATACCTCCACTCTAATTGTATTCTGTTACTACTGTGAACAATAAATTTGGAGATCATTGCGCCAACTACCTCAAGTAGCAAAATTTGCTTGTCTTAGTAACATGAATCAGTTTCTATTTTTAATTTTGTCATAAAATGAAGTTATATTGCAAATAATGTGCACAGTTTATTTTAGGGTTAAAAAAGGGATTTAATTGTCAGGTAAAAAGAATATAGAAAGGGTAATTTCATTTTCCATCAGTAGAAGTAAGGTTTTATGGTGGAGAATGAAATTAATTGCACATGAAATTGGCTTTTCCTAAGTTCATGTTTTTTGGGGAAAAAATTACTGAAGAGGAGAGACCCATAACCACAGTAGAGTTCTGACTCTCTTACTCAATAAATACAGTTATTAAATTTTCTTCATTTATTAAAATAGGAAAATAGTAACACTGGTGTCATGCTATGTCTTTGTGTGATTTATTTCAATTCTGTGTGTTCTCCACAACAGAAAACCCACAAGCTTCCATTCACAAACACACCTTACCTCCTGTTTCCACTGGTCAGTGCTTCTTTTTGGCTCTCTTCTTTCCTCCTCAGGTGAAGACTATTGTTTACTCTACAGTTTGGCTTTGGGTTTAAATAATTATTGATGTGTGAAGGAGAAGGGAGATCTCTTAGGGGTGGCAACTCTGTAAGCATGTAAGAATGTAAGTATTTCCATAAATTAAGTACCCCCAACAGAGTCAGTCAGATCTGATGTTATCAATAATGACATCACACATTAAAATATGAAAATAATTACTTTAAAGAAATAGCTAATTAGTTGATTCACCTTAATATGCCAAAATAAGATGAAATCTTCCAAAATAAAAAACAATCTAAAATAGTAATTTTACATTTTAGCCTGCCTTAAGTCAATATCAAAAATGAGCAGTCAATAAAAAAAAAAGTAAATGGCCATTAACAGTTGTCTGTACATGACAAAAGTCACCTGGAAAATAATGCAAAATAAACAATGCTTTCTTCAAAACCTCTGAAATAGTGAAAGAATCCTGAGGAGAAATATTTGCAAATTGTGCATTTGGTTAGAATAAAATTATTATACAACTTAATAGCACTAATTTATTTAATTCCATAATAATAAATAATCTGGCTATAAAATTGAAATGCGTCAGAATACACATTGTTCAAGACGTACAGATGGATGACAGATATATGAAAATCTTTAGTCATCATAAAGGTGTGAAAAAGAATCACAAGGAGACATCCTATCACATTTATTAAGATGTTCTTGCTAACATTAAAAGAGAATACAGATACTAACAAGCCTATGAAGAATACAGACTCCATGGTCAGAGTCAGTAGCAATTCAAACCATAGTCATTACAGAAAGAAGCACTGAAGATTTTTAAATATTAAACTAGAATCAATATATTATAAAACAGGCTACATTTGAAATACATAAAAATATTAAATTGGTGTTTCGTGGGTGTATCTCCACTTCTATTTTCACTACAGACTTGTTAGTAACAGTTGAGAGATGGAATTGACACAAATTAATTGATTAACACATGAACTATTAAAAATCTGATTTTAGCACCTGAGCACACCCATTAATACACATATCCACTAAGCACATACACACAATACACAGAGCACATTTCACACACTGCACACACACACAAATATAGAAACCACATTGCACACAGAATGTGTACACATGTACATCACATATACACAAGCACATATACCACACATGAAAAGCACATTGACCCTCATAAACACATGCTACACATAGCATATGCAAAATACACACATGCACATCACACAAGCACACATATAAACATAAACCAGGCACATAAAAGCATGCTTACCCACATTACAAACAACACACACACACACACACACACACACACACACACACACACTCACTTACATAAATTAACCACATAGAAAAGAGAAAATATACTTTCAGAAACATTAAAGAAAATGAAGGTAATTACTAAATGAAAAAAGTCAGCCACAAAAAAACAAGTGCTTTGTGTTCAAACTTATACAGGATATATAAAAGCAGAATTAATGGAAGCCATAAAAATAAATGGTGGCTTCTTGTAGCTCAGAGTATAACAGGTGGAAGATACGTTATTAATAATGTGGACATGTGTCTATATGGTGAACAATTGCCTGTACCTAAGGCAGGACTTAGATATGATTGGGAATAGAGCACATTTATCACTGAAATTTGCTAAGAGAGTAGATCTTAATCATCATATACACAATTAAGTGTTAATTATGTGGTGGTTGATAGGTTATTTGATTATGCAGGTATAGACATTTCAAGTGTTTACCTATATCAGAAAATGTCTCCTTGCCTAAAATAAATGCATGTAGAATTTATTTTCAATTATACCTTAATAAAGCTGAAAATTTTTAAATAAATTAATAAAAATTGTACCAGAGCAAAATGTTATGCTCAGCAAGAATGGTCAGCTACGAACCTCTAAAAATTCTCTACTCCATAAAAACAAGAACGCCAGCAAAAATAACAAATGAACTCTTCTCAAATTGTGGGTATTAACCATAGCTTTCAGCAATTTTAAGAGCAATTATTCAAGAAAAATTGCGAATCCCTGCCAAGAACAGTAAGTTCCCTAATACTCTAACTCAGCCTATTTCCATTTCTCTCCTTGCTCATCCAGCTCACAACAGCCTTGTAACAGGATTTGGTCACAGGAGAAAGCATCAGCCCAGCTGCTATCAGAAAGGATAACAAGTAAACAAGTCTGAAGTTCCTAGGTATTTCATGTGAATTCCAAACATACCATCCTGTTTGGTTTTATTTTGTTTTGCTTTGATGTTTTCTTGGTGTTTCTGAAATTATTACATGTCTCTAGGTACGTACCAAGCTAACCTAGCTTTCATTCACCTCATGTGACAAAGACTGAGTTTCATAGTTGGTTCAGAAAACTTATTAAGCAATAAGACCTGCCACAAAACTATAAAAGCAGAAGGTAAGGAGCACAGTTTCCAGAATTGCAAAAGTGTAATAAATACATCAAAATGTACACACACACACACACACACACACACACACACATACACACACATACACACACACACATCTCTTTCTCAGAGAAAGGTGAGTTGACATGGGGTCTGACCCATAAACAAGAAACTCTCTGCAATTAATACCGGCTGACAATGAGAAAATATTTTCTCCCCAATAGAGTGGCATTAGGTACACCAACCACACCTCAGGGCAGGCCCCATGCCAATAATAGCTGGAGACCACAAAACAATTGCCATGATAGTTTTTGTTTGTGGCATTTTAGTTTTGTGTTGACATTTTTTTGTCTTATTATTCTTTTTGCTTATTTACTTTGACTTCTTTTTGTGATTTTGTGGGTCAGATTTTGTTCATGTGTTTGTTTTATTTTGTTGTGTTCAGGCTTTTTAGGCAGAGAAGAAAAACCATGAAGCAGGGTGACAGTAAGGTGAAAGTATCTGTGAAGCATTAGGGGGAGGAGAATGGAAGACAAAAACATATCATTTGAATTTTTCAATTAAAAATATCACCAGAAAGCTAAACATATTTAACTGGATTCAGGAACATAGATATTATATAAAATTTAGCAATTGCACAATATTCTTTCTGAGGGAGAAGATAGATAGTCTTAAAGGCATGTCAAGTCCTCTAGATTCCTTAAGAAAATAGATATTGTGAAAGCATAAAAATTTGGATGGCAAACCCTTGCACATTTTGTGGCCAGTGCCAAACAGAATCCACATATGAGAGAAGTTCGAGGAACCTCATCAAGGACAAATGCAAAAGCCTCTGACTGAGTAATATAATCGAGGTCAAAAGATAAGTATTATAAGATGTTCCTGTAAAGATGTAGAAGAAGGTAACTTATTATACATTATCAATAAGCTTAACACATGTTCATGTTCAGAAACTATGCAATCAGAAATCATGGATGCCAGATATTCATAGTACACTAGGATCTACTTGAAGTTTTAGAATTGAGTATTTTTATATCTCAAATAAAAGAATATTTGCTACAAATGTATGTTGATTTCTGAAATGCTGACTCTCAGAGACCATTTCCTTTGATATACTCATTGTGAGAAAACTAAGAGAACTCCAAACATTTTGTAGATTATACTGTGTTGTTTTGAAGGAAAACAATAAAGTTCTGGCATAAAAATCTGGAAGATCTTTTGCTTTTACAAAACATAAGACTAAGAATGCATTAAATTTTAAAAATTATTTCTTTAATATTTGGAAACGATAGCATAACTATATCAATTCTATCTTCCCTCTCCTCCCACAAAACCATCCCATTTACTTGTTCTTGCTCTATTTCAAATTCCTGGTCACATCCCATTAATCTTTATTTAATAATGCTTCAGCACTAGTGGACCCTTTGAGAACCTGTAGCTGAACACTAAAATCTTATTTTATTTGCAAAAACTAGAGTATGAATCAAACACAATCAAAGTTTATTGAATTTCCTAATTTTGTTAAACATAAGTTAATTCAAATAATGAACTTTTTAGAAAGGCAGTCATTTTATACTCTTAATTGGATATTTTCCAACTACAATTTCTTTTTCACCTTGACTTAGCATAATGATTCTTATATTCTCATTGATTCCAATATCATACATCTCTGAACCTCACCTTCATGGTAAATTTAAGGAAAGTGCATTGTTCCTTTGTATGCAATCTCACATGTTATGCAATTTATCACTGTTTTCCTGGTATTTTCCTCCATCAATCAAACTCCCCTGTGATGCATTCCTGTTTTCTGAGCAGAACTTTTAAGAGGTATGGTGCACTGTGCTAGGACAAATGACATTTGATATGTAGACACTGCTCCTCAATAGGAGGTATTGTCTTTGATTTGCTATGCCATGGTCAATTCATCTCCTTAGTTTGTGTGCATCCTATGTAGCTGGGGATGTAACTTAGTCAGTGCTTGTCTAGAAGATACAAAGACCTGATCTGTTGTTCAACACTGCATAAAGAAAGCATAGTGGTACGTGCTTACAATCGTAGAATCAGAAGTTCATTGTCATCCTCAGTTGTATAGAAAGTTTAAGGACAGCCTGGGATTTAAGACCCTGTTTCTAAAGGTAATAGTAAAATTAACTAGGGGAATTGCATGGACATTCTCTAGACAGCCCTGGCAAATCACAGTCGGAGCCGCACCAAAGCAGTTTCCAGGAACACACAGATGAGGAAGCCACTTTCTAGTTGGCATGAGGATAATTTCTCTATGAAGATGTAGCCATTATAACTCGAGATTTTAAAAGATCAGAACACTCAAACCAGGCAAGGTGTGAAGGATATTTTCTAGAAATAATTATCATCATAATCTTTTCATCTCACATTATTATAATGTCTGGCACACATGCTCCCATCCTTCAAACCTGAGAAGTCAGGAGAACTGTACAGTTTGAAACACCATTGACAGTGAACTCTGATTTCCTGGTGCTGGGGTGACACTAAGAAGGGACAACCTCATACCGTCCCAGAAAAAAAATAAGGTGTCCCTTGATCAAAGTGACTCAAGGACATCAAAACTTTGGTAAAATTCTGAAGACATTATGACTCTAAATAAGATATTTGAAAATTTGCTACCAAAGCACGGCTAATTAATTACTTACCTGTTTGTTCTTTAAATACTTGGTATTAAAATCTATTTTTTCACAATCAAAAACTAATGATGCATTTTCTTTCCACATAAATGCAAGATAATTTTGAAAGGAGGAGAGAGGAAATGATCTGAGGTTTGAGTCTTTTAGACCTCCTTTGAGGATAAATTGAGGCAATTTGTTATTTTGGCCTGTACCTAATGGTGTATGATTTAGATGCTCCAATGATGAAGTGACTCATTTCATGACTCAGCTACACAGTTTCACCTGAATTCATACAAACTTTAAAATATTGGCAAAATTGAATTCCTTTGTGTATGTTTATAATTTGACCAATGTAAGGGCCTACAAAGTCCTTAAAATATCATGAGCAAACTATCTAAAATGCTACCTTAAACTGAGATAGGATTTATTTTCTACCTCACAGGCAAATGTTTTATAGTAATACAATAACTGCAAGCTCTAAATAGTAGATCTCCAGTACTTTTGGTGAGAGACTGAACTAATCTATCTGTTCAGGGATGTCGGGGCAATAATTAAAGATGTAGGACTGAAGTTCATGGAACAAGTAGAAGTGGGAAATGGGCTATTCACTTTGAATGAAATATACATTGTATGCACACATGAAAGTCTCAAAGAATAAGTATAATAGCATATTAAAAATGAAAATAAAAGGGGCTTGTCCATTGATAGGTTATATTTTTTGAAAACTTATTTTTAGAACTTTATAGTTCTGTGATAAAAGATATGAATAAAAATATTGAGATGATTTGTTTAAAAATCTTACTGAGTTTGACAATGAATTATACATAAACATATTACCTGTTTAAATATGTTCTGGAACAATCATATGATTATATATACTACATTTATTAAAATGGTATAATTACATAGTTTTTGTTGAAATATTAAATTGGGAGCAAAGTAGTTCATTAATCTTGTATGATAGCATGAATTTAGTAAATAGGAGTTGAAGACAAGTTCTGATAATGTTTAATTCACAAAAGAGTTTGTGTTCTTGTCTTCACAGTAAAATCAGGACTTAGGGTCCTTGATTTCATTTGTTGACTTGAGTAGACAAAAGCATGTTCAGATATAGCTAAGTTAAGCCTCCAAGCATGCCTGTGTAGATGTCACCAGATAAAACCAGCTTTTGAATTGTGACGGAATGCCTTTCTATCCCTTCAGAAGAAAAGGGGAGTATAAACATTCAAATCTTAATCTGACATGGTTTAAATTGCCATGTGTTCTGCCTGATGATGGAACTGGACCATTTCATCTCAGTTTCTAGAATGTTCTTGCTCTGCCTTACAGTGCTAGCTTGCCTACTTATCTCCTAGCTTGTGGCTGCAGCTTGAGGAGAAGAGAAAAAGTAGAATTCTCGGCTTTCCTAATAACTTAGTAGATAGCACTAACTGCTTCTGTTTTCTAGAGAAGAGGACTATAAGAAATTATTTGCTTTTTATATTTATGATTATCTCTATTTTCAAAATTAACCACATATTCCTTACCACAAAAAAAAAATGTGTTCTTTTCCAAAGTTCTAAATATAACAGACTAAACATCTGAGGTAAAGAGTCAAGATTTCAATTTTCATTGCAAATTTTATGAAAAGTTTTAAGAAATATGCGTGCCAATTTTTAAAATAGTATTTTTTCTTATTTTTCAACTCCTTGATCTTACTGTTAAAAGTTAAGTATTTATTTATACTCTTCTCCAAATAAATGTACATATATAATAAAAACATTATTAATGAGAAATAATGTTTGATGTTTGAAGTTTTACAAAATAAATACAATATAAAAACTCTACATGCAAGTATGTATAAAGGCACATAATTGCAATTCCAGCTTTAGCCCAGCCAAATGAGATAAATATGAATTTAGAGGCAAAAAATGTTAATAGTTTAGCACTACTGTTACATTTGTTTTCAATGACAAAATTTGTAAACTATCTATAATATACAAAGATCTGGTTTATATTTCCATTAGCATCAAAATTTAATCAGTTAATCAATCAATCAATAAATAAAGTGTATTAGTTAGTTTTACAATGACTATTACTGCTAATATGATAGTGCTATTGCTAAAGTGTCTACATACATTTATAATTTTAATACAACAATCAGTGGTGACTATTGTCAATATAGTACCAACAGAGAAATGGTAAGAAATTATGTAGTGAATAATTCCAGAAGGAAAACAAACATTTACTTCCTAATGGCCAATATTATATTTATTTGTTTACATTTATTTATTTACTTCTCAAATGCTGCCTCCTTTCAGTCCCTCTCTCACAGAGACTCCTACATCCCTTTTCCCCTTCCCTAAGAAGGTTTCATCCACTGAGTACATCTCCCCAACTAGAGCATCTAGTCTCTGACAGATTAGGCAATCTTGTTCAACTGAGGCCAGACAAGACAGCCCTGTTGAGGAAGACATACCACAGTCAGGCTAAAGCTTTAGAGAGAGCCTCAATTCCAGTTGTTAGAGGGCCCACATAGAGAATGAGCTACACGTCTGCTACATAAGTGCCAAGGCCTTGCTCCAGCCCATATATATTCTCTTTGGTTCATGCTCAGTCTCAGAGCTCTCAGGGATCCAAGTTAGTTGATTATGTTGGTCCTGCTGTGGGGTTCCTATCTTATCCAATCTTTTCCCAAACTCTTTCATAGGGTCCCTAACCTAGATCCAATGTTTGGCTATTAATATCTGCATCTGTTTCAGTCTGCTGCTGGGTAGAGCCTCTAAGAGGACAGTTACTCTTTTTGTTCTATAAGCAAGAGAAGAAAAAAATGAAGGGAGTAAAGTAAAGAGAGGAAAGGTATGAGAGAAAAGGAAAGGGAAGGTAAGAAAAAGAAGGAGAGGCTGGGAGAAGTAACAGAAAAGAGGAGAGAGAAATATCCATAATACGAAGAAAACTACAGAATTCTCTGATCCTTGCCCATCCACAGAAGCTCAATGCGATGTTACCACTTGTGGTGGCCTGAATAAGTTTGATTCCTGGGAAATGGCTCTATTTGGAGGTGTGACCTTGTTGGAATATGTGTATCCTTTTGGATGAAGTATGGACTGTGTAGTCAGGCTTTGAGGTCCTATGGTCAGGCTCTACAGTTGTGCAGAAGAGACCCTCCTCCTAGCTGCCTGAAAGAAATCGCAGCTTTAGCACCATGTCTGTCTGGACAGTGTCATGCTTTCTGCTATGATGATAATGGAGTGAACCTCTGAAACTGTAAGCCAGCCCCAATTAAACACTGTCTTTTATAAGAGTTGCCTTAGTCATGGTATCTCTTTGTAGCAATGAAAACCACAGGGCACCACTGTTGTTAGACATGATGGACAATTCAGATACATTTCCTTGAAGCATACTTCACAGAAGAATGTCTTTATGATAAGAAA
Source organism: Tokudaia tokunoshimensis (assembly GCA_036184795.1). Classification (NCBI taxonomy): domain Eukaryota; kingdom Metazoa; phylum Chordata; class Mammalia; order Rodentia; family Muridae; genus Tokudaia; species Tokudaia tokunoshimensis. The sequence goes on from BTHU01000017.1 coordinate 18,896,359, forward strand.
GAGAAGGTACCAGGATCTCTGTTCCACATTAATTGAAAATTTCTCCAATTTGTTAATCAAGGACCTTGTAAAGCTGTGACGGCAGTAGAGGAAGCAGGTGTTATGCTGTGATATCTAATAACCAATAGAAGTCAATAAGCAAGCTCAGGCACATTAAATCATTCATATAAAATTCATAAAACTAAAAAATGAGGTGCAGAGCTAAACAAAGAATTCTCAACTGAGGAAGTTCGAATGGCCGAGAAGCATCTAAAGAAATGCTCAACATCCTTAGTCATTAGGGAAATGCAAATTAAAACTACCTTGAGATTCCACCTCATACCAATTAGAATGGCTAAGTTCGAAAACTCAGGTGACAGCAGATGCTGGCAAGAATGTGGAGAAAGAGGAACACCCCCCATTCATGGTGGGATTGCAATCTGGTACAAGTACTCTGGAAAGCAGTCTGTCAGTTCCTCAGAAAATTGGACATAGTACTACCTGAGGAACCAACTATACAACTCCTGGGCATACACCCAGGAGATCTCTAACATGTAATAAGGACACATGTTCCACTATGTTCACAGCAGCCCAGAATCTGGAAACAACACAGATGTCCCTCAACAGAGGAATGGATACAGAAAATAACCATTTTTCTGTACATTCACACAATGGAATCCTACTCAGCTATTAAAAACAAAGACTTCATGAAATTCATAGGCAAATAAATGGAATTGAAAATATCATCCTGAGTGAGGTAACTCAGTCACAAAAGAACACACATGGTATACACTCACTGATAAAGGGATATTAGCCCAAAAGTTTAGAATACCCAAGATTCAATTCACATACCACCTGAAGCTCAAGAAGAAGGAAGACAAAAGTGTGATGCTTCAATGCTTCTTATAAGGGGGAACAAAATACTCACAAGAAGAAATATGAAGGCAAATTGTGGAGCAGAGACTGAAGTAAAGGCCATCCACAGTCTACCCCACCTGGGGATCCATCCCATATGCAGTCACCAAATCCAGAATATATTGTAGAAGCTTGGAAGTCTTGATGACAGGAGCCTGATATGGCTGGCTCCTGAGAGGCTCTGCCAGAGCCCAACAAATACAGAGGCAGATGTTCACAGCCAACCATTGGACTGAGCTCAGAGTCCCTGATTGGGTAGTTGGAAAAGGGACTGGAGGAGCTGAGGTTGTTTGCAGCCACATGGGGTGAGCAACAGAATCAACAAGACAGACTTCCCAGAGCTCCTGCTAACTGGACCACCAACCAAAGAGTACACACACAGGGACCCATGGTTCCAGCTGCATGTGTAGCAGAGGATGCCCTTCTTGGACATCAGTGAGAGGAGCGGCCCTTGGGCCTGAGGGTGTTTGATATCCCAGTGTAGGGGAATGCCAGGGCAGGAGTGGTTGGGTGGATGAAGGAGCATCCTCATAGAGGCAGGAGAGGGGGGATGGGATAGGGGGGTTCAGAAGGGAAGACCTGGAAAGGGGGCAACAATTGAAATGTAAATAAAGAAAATATCCAATAAAAAGAAATACTTTGAAAAATTAATTAATTAATTAATTGTCACTAAAATGCAAAAAAAAAATCTAAAATAAATATCAGAATGTCTCTGTGGGTCACCTGTGTTGCAACTACTAAAAAGAGGCAATCGCCTTGGAAACTGGTGGAAATCACTGCATTCATTCGACTGTCTTCAGATTGTAGGCCCTGCAGTTTTGTCTGCTATAATTTAAAGGGACACCATTCTTGATTTAAAGTTTTAGTACATTTCCTGAATCAAATACCAATGGCTCAGGCTGTAGAATCAACAATTGATAAATGAAACCTCATGAAAATTGAAAAGCTTTGGTAAAGCAAAGAACACTGTCAACTGGATAAAATAGCAGCCTAAAACCTCGGAAAATATCTTCACCAACCCTACATCTGGCAGAGAACTAAAATATAAAAAACATAAATAATACAATTAAATAATGGGGAACAGATTTAAACAGGGAGTTTTCAGTAGAGGAATCTCAAATGGCTGAGAAACTCTGAGAGCAATGTTAGCCATTAAGGAAACACAAATCAAAATTACTTTGAGACTCCATCTTATACTTTTCAGAATGTCTATGAACAATAATATAAGCAACAGCTTATGCTGGTGAAGATTTGGGAAAAAAAAGGAACACTCTTCTATTGCTAGTGAGAGTTCAAACATAAACAGCCACTATGGAAATCAGTATGCTGGTTCTTCAGAAAATTACAAATTGACCCACCTCAAGACCCAGGTATTCTACCCTTGAGCAGTTACACAAAGAAAACTCCATCCTACTGCAAGAGCACTCACACAACTATATGTTCATTGTGCTTTTATTCAATAACAGCCAGAAACTGAAAACAACCTAGATGTTCCCCACTTGAAGAATGGATAAAGAAAATGTGGTACCTTTATCCAATGGTATATTATTCGGTTCTTAAAAATGTGACATCATAAAATCTTCAGGAAAATGGATGGACCTGGGAAATAATCATCCTGTATAACGTTGACTGGGGCCAGGTAAGGAGAGGAGTGCCTGGACTAAGGTTGGATGAAATGATGGGATTGGGGAAGAGAGTGCAGGGAGAGATCAATAGAACAGGGGAACACTTGGGCCACAGGATGAAAATCTAGCACTGGAAACCTCCTGGTCTCTATGGCGGTGATCTTAATGAGGACATCTAGTAATGGGAAATATACATGTCTGAATTGGCCATCTAATAAGTCTATGCCAGTTTTTCAGTGCTGGGACTAGGTTGCATTTGTTACAGCTGTTGACTGATGGAGTCCTGTGGAGATCTTCAAATAAAGCAACCTGTTGCTAGGAGAGAAGGTTGCTCTCAGCAAACTGACAGCTGAAGCACATTACTGAGGACAGTATCTACACAGCTCACTGGTTGTAGATAAGTTGAGCTAATGCCTTCATGGAGCCTTCAACTCTACGTTCTATTTCTAGTCTCTTTGATGCTAGAAGGCATGCGGCTGAAAAAGAAACATGGACACAAAATCAACCACAAGAGTTTTGATGTCCAATCTTTTCTGCCTGCAAGATGTTCTGGGGCAGTAATGGTGTGAAACTTGTATGAGTAGCTAACTACTATCTATTTTAACTTGAGGAGTACTCCATGAGAGGAAGTCCATATCCAACAGTGCTTGGATGACCAGGAACTGGAAACTGGAAAACCTAGAGACCTAGAATAGAACCAAACATGACTACTGTGAAAATAAAACAAAACAAAACAAAATCAATAAATGGTTTCTAATGATAGTCTGACAGGTCCAGTCATCTTCAGAGAGGCTTTATCTGGCAACAGTTGACAGTGGGTGTACAGACCTACAAACAGACATTAGGAGGAAGTAGTATCTAAACTGGAGGTATCCTTTGGCTCCCTCCGCCTCAGAGCTCCAGGAATCCCTTTGGAGATAGAGTGAAAAGATTGCAGAGTTGGAGTTGGTGGAAGACAGTAGAGTATGGTCTACTGAGTTAACTAAGGAGCAGGATATATATGGGCTCACAGAGACTGAAACAGGAAGCACAGGCCTGCATGGGTTTGTACGAGGTTTTCTGTATGTATGTTGTGGCAGTTAGGTTAATATTTTTGTGGGACTCCTAATTGTGGGAACAAGTATGCTTAATTCTCTTGCCTGGTCTTGGTTCAGTCGGGCTTCCTTGTGTAGCGTTGGTTTGAGGGCTTTTGCCTTGTCTTATTGTATCTTGTGTAGTAAGTAGTATTTGGTTATTTTCAGAAGAGAGATGGAGGGGGAATGGATTTGGGGCAGAAGGGAGGTAGGTGTGGTGGAGAGAGGTATGAGAAGTGGAGAGAAATGGAGCTAAAAAGAGTAAACAAGTAAAATTTATACAAGTTAGAATAGTTAATACAATGAGAAACTAGCAAAAGAAAATACTAAACTATGGTTTAAAAACTATTAAATGTGTTTAATAACATTTATTTAAATATATTTGTATGTATTTATGTATACATAAATACATACATATATAAATATACTTTTTATTTAAATATATTTATTTAATTTAATTGAAAACCCAGAAATGAACCCAAATAGCTATGGTCACTTGATTTTTGGAAAAGGAGTGAAAACCATCCAATGGAAAAAAGACAGAAGTTTTCCTTTTTTTTTTTAATTGGATATTTTCTTTATTTACATTTCAAATGTTTTCCCCTTTCCAGGTCCCCTATTCAGAAACCCCGTATCCTCTCCCCACTCCCCCTGCCTCTATGAGGGTGCTCCACCACCCACCCACTCACATCCTCCTGCCCTGGCATTCCCCTACACTGGGGTATCGAACACCCTCAGGCCCAAGGGCCTCTCCTCACACTGATGTCCAGGAAGGACATCCACTGCCACATAAGTGGCCAGCACCATGGGTCACTCATGTGTATTCTTTGGTTAGTGGTCCAGTCCCCAGGAGCTCCGGAGGGGGGGGGACGATCTGGCCTGTTGACAGTTTTTCCCTCCATTGGGCTGCAAACCCCCTCAGCTCCTTCAGTCCTTTCTCCAACTCCTCTATCAGGGACCCCAGAGCTCAGTCCAATATTTGATTCTGATCATCTGCCTCTGTATTTGTCAGACTCTGGCAGAGACTCTCAGGAGACAGCCATATAAGGCTTCTATCAGCAAGCACTTCCCAGCATCCAAAATAAAGTCCAGGTTTGGTGGCTGTATATGAGATGGATCCCTAGTTGGGGCAGTCTCTGGATGGCCTTTCCTTCAGTCTCTGCTCCACGCTTTGTCTCCATATTTCCTCTGTGAGAATTTTGTTCACCCTTCTAAAGAACACTGAAGCACCACATTAAGGTCTTCCTTCTTAGGCTTCATATGATCTGTGAACTGAATCTTGGATATTCCAAACTTTTGGGCTAATATCCACTTATTAGTGAGTACATATCATGATTCTTCCTTTGTGACTGAGTCACCTCACTCAGGATGATATTCTCATGTTCTATCCATTTGCCTGTGAGTTTCATGAAGTCATTGTTTTTAATAGCTGAGTAGTATTCCATTGTTTAAATTTATCACATTTTCCTGTATCCATTTCTCTGTTGAGGGACATCTGGGTTGTTTCCAGTTTCTGGCTATTATAAATAGGGCTGCTATGAACATAGTGGAGTATGTGTCCTTATTGCATACAGAGGAAGCCTCTGGGTATATGTCCAGTAGTGGTATAGCTGGCTCCTCCGGGAGTGTCATGCCCAGCTTTCTGAGGAACCGCCAGACTGCTTTCCAGAGTGGTTGTATCAGCTTGCAATCCCACTAGCAGTGGAGGAGTGTTCCTCTTTCTCCAAATCCTCAAAAGCAACTGTTCTCACTTGAGTTTTTGAACTTAGCCATTCTGAATGGTGTGAAGTGGAATCTCAGGGTAATTTTGATTTGCATTTCCATGATGACTAAGGATGTTGAACATCTCTTGAGGTGCATGTCTTTAATTTGAGTCTCCTCAGTTGATAATTCTCTGTTTAACTCTGTTCCCCATTTTTTTATTTTTTTATTTTATCAGATATTTTCTTTATTTACACTTCAAATGGCATTCCTTTTCCTAGTTACCCCTCCGAAAACCCCCTATCCTATCCCCTCTCCCCCTGCTTGCCAACCCCACCTCCTCCCACTTTACTTACCTGGCATTCCCCTACACTGGTTATCAAGCCTTCACAAGACCAATGGCCTCTCCGGTCATTGATGTCTGAATAGGCCATCCTCTGCTACATATGAAGCTGGAGGCATAAATCCCACCTTGTGCACTTTGGTTGGTGGTTTAGTTCCTGGGAGCTCTGGGAATACTGGTTGGTACATATTATAGTTTCTCCTATGGGGCTCCAAAACTCTTCATTTCCTTGGGTCCTTTATCTACCTTCTCTATTGGGGACCCTATGCTCAGTCTATTGGTTGGCTGTAGGCCATGGGTATTTTGATTCACCTTCTAAGAAGGAACAAAGAACTTTGGTCTTCCTTCTTCTTAAACTTCATGTGGTCTGTGAGTTGTATCTTAGGTATTCCAAGCTTTTGGGCAATATCCACTAATCAGTGAGTGCATACTGTGTGTGTTCTTTTGTGATTGGGTTACCTCACTCAGGATAATATTTTCTAGTTCCATCCATTGGCCTAAGAATTTCATGAATTCATTGTTTTTAACAGCTGAGTAATAATTCACTGTTTAAATGTACTATATATTCTGTATCCATTCCTCTGTTGAGGGACATCTGGGTTCTTCCAGCTTCTGGCTATTATAAATAAAGCTGCTATGAACATATGCTGCTAGCAACATGTCCTTATTACATGTTGGAACATCTTTTGGGTATATGCACAGGAGTGATAAACCTGGATCCTCAGGTAGTACTCTGTCCAATTTTCTGAGAAACTGCCAAACTAATTTCCAGAGTGGTTTTACCAACTTGTAATCCCACCATCAATGGAGGAGTGATCCCCTTTCTCCACATCCTCTACAGCATCTTCTGTGCCTGAGTTTTTGATCTTAGCCATTCTGACTGGTGTGAGGGGGAATCGCAGGGTTGTTTCATTTGCATTTCCCTGATGATTAAGGATGTTGAACATTTCTTTAGGTAATTCTCAGCCATTCAGTATTCCTCAGTTGAGAATTCTTTGCTTAGCTCTGTACCCCATTTTTTAATAGGCTTTTTGGCTCTCTGAAGTCTAACTTCTTGAGTTCTTTGTACATATTGGATATTAGCCCTCTATAGGATGTAAGATTGGTAAAGATCTTTTCCCAGTGTGTTGGTTGCCATTTGCCCTATTGACAGTGTCCTTTGCCTTATAGAAACTTTGCCATTTTGTGAGGTCCTATTTTTCAATTTTTGATCTTAGAGCATAAGTCATTGGTGTTCTGTTCAGGAACATTTCCCCTATTCCCATGTGATCGAGACTTTTCTCCAATTTCAGTTCTATTAGATTCAGTGTATCTGGTTTTATGTGGAGGTCCTTGAGACACTCAGACTTGAGCTTGGTACAGGGAGATAAGAATGGATCAATTTGCATTCTTCTACAAGTGAACTGACAGTTGAAACAGCACCATTTCTAGAAAATGCTGTCTTTTTTCCACTGGATGGTTTTAGCTCCTTCCTCAAAGATCAAGTGACCTTAGGTGTGTGGGTTCATTTCTGGGTCTTCAATTCTATTTCATTGATCTTCCTGCCTGTCACTAAGGAGACACCATGAAGTGCTGAGAAGAAGTTATATTCTTTTGTTTTAGGATGAAATGTTCTATAAATATCTGTTAAATCCAATTGGTCCAAAACTTCTATTAGTATCACTGTGTCTTTGTTTAGTTTCTGTTTCTATGATCTGTCCATTGATGAGAGTGGGGTGTTGAAGTCTCCTACTGTTATTGTGTGAGGTGCAATGTGTGCTTTGAGATTTAGTAAAGTTTCTTTTATGAATGTAGTTTTCTTTGATTTGGGAGCATAGAAGTTCAGAATTGAGAGTTTTTCTTGGTAGATTTTTTTCCTTATCTTTTTTGATGACTTTCAGTTGAATGCGCGTCAATTTTATCCAAAATTAGAATGGCTACATCAGCTTGTTTCTTGGTACAACTTGCTTGGAAAATTGTTTTCCAGCACTTACTCTGAGGTAGTTTTTGTCTTTGTCACTGAGGTTCATTTCCTGCATGCAGCAAAATGTTGGGTCCTGTTTACGTATCCAGTCTGTTATTCAATGTCTTTTTGTTGGGGAATTGAGCTCATTGATGTTAATAGATATTAAGGATTATTGCTTCCTGTTATTTTGTTTTGCTTTTGCTTTTGTTTTGTTTTTTTATGCTTGCACAACTAACTTCTTTTGGGTTTGTTGAAAACAGATTCCTTTCTTGCTTTTTCAAGGGTGTAGTTTTCCTCTTCATGTTAGCATTATGTGATGGGAGGAATTTCTTTTATGGTCCAATATAATTGTAGTTCTGTAGGCTTCTTGTATGTTTCCATTGTGTATCTCTGTCTTTAGGTTAGGCAAGTTTTCTTCTATAACTTTGTGGAAGATATTTACTGGTCCTTTAAGTTGGGAATCTTCAATCTCTTCTATACCTATTAGCCTTAGGTTTCATATTTCATTGTGTCCTGGATCTCCTGGATATTTTGGGTTAGGAGCTTTTTGCATTTTGCATTTTCTTTGACTGTTATGTCAATGTTTTCTATTATCTTCTACACCTGAGTTTCTTTCTTCTATCTCTTGAATTCTGTTGCTAATGCTTTTATCTATGACTCCTGATCTCATTCCTAGGTTTTCTAGCTCCAGGGTTGTCTCCCTTTGTGATTTCTTTATTGTTTATAATTCCAGTTTTAGATCCTGGATTTTTTTTCAGTTCCTTCACCTGTTTTGTTATGTTTTCCTTTAATTCTTTGTGTGTGTGTGTGTGTGCGTGTGTGTGTGTGTTTCCATTTTAAGGACTTCTACCTGTTTACCTGTGTTCTCTTGTATTTATTTATGTTCTTCTTAAAGTCCTCTATCATCATCATGAGATGTGATTTTTAAATCAGAGTCTTTCTTTTTTGGTGTGTTCAGTAGCCAGGGCTCGCTCACTGTGGTGGGAGAACTGAGTTCTGATGATGCCAAGTAGCCTTGGTTTCTTTTGTGTATGTTTCTGCCCTTGCCTTTCTCCATTTGGTTATCTCTGGGGTTAGCTGGTTTTGCTGTCTCTGACTGTGCTTGTCCCTCCTGCAAGCCTCTGTGTCAGTACTCCTAGGAGACCAGTTCTCTCTGGAAGGTATATATGTATGAGAGCTGTGGTACAGTGTCAGCTCTGGGGTGCAGAGAGAAACCAGAATGATCCTGTCTCCAGATATTCCTTAGTTCCTGTGCCCTGATGGCTCTGGGAGGGCCCTTCATGGAACAGGAATTTGAAGAGAGGTGGTGGTCTTATCTGTTCTCCCAGGTTTGTCAGCACTGCTGGGAGCCCAGCTCTCTCCTAGAGGTATTTGTGTATGTCGTGCTGTGGCATAGGATCAGCTCCGGGCATAGATGGAAACAGGAAGGCTCATGTTCCAGGCTGCTCCTCAGTTCCTGTGTCCCGAGGGTTTCAGCAGGAGCCCTCTGAGCAGCAATGGTGATTTTACCTGCACTCTCAGGCTTGTCTGCACTCCTGGGAGGCTAGCTCTCTCCCAGTGCTATTTGGGTATGGAGCCCTTTGGCACAGGATCAGCTCTGGCCACAGACAGAAACAGCAAGGCTCCTGTCCCATGCTGCTCCTTGGTTCCTGTGTCAAAAGACAGCATTTTCAACAAATGGTGCTGGTTCAACTGTCTGTCAGCATGTAGAAGAATGACAATATATCCACTCTTATCTCCTTGCACAAATGTTAAGTGCAAGTGGATCAAGGACCTCCATGTAAAACCAGATACACTAAAACTAATAGAAGAGAAAGTGGGGAAGAGCCTAAAATACATGGGCATAGAAGAAAAGTTCCTGAACAAAACACCAGTAACTTATGCTATAAGATAAACAATAGAAAAATGAGAACTAATAAAACTGCAAAGCTTCTGTAAGGCAAAGAACTCTGTCAAGAGGACAAAATGGCAAGCAACATATTGGGAAAAACTTTTTACCAATCCTACATCTTATAGAGGGATAAGATCCAATATATACAAAAAAAACCCCAAAACATTAAGAAATTAGACTCCAGACAATCAAATAACCATATTAAAAATGGGGTACAGAACTAAGCAAAAAAAATTCTCAACTGAGGAAACTCAAATGACCAAGAAGCACCTAAAGAAATATTCAACATCCTTAGTCATATGGAAATGCAAATCAAAATGATCCTGAGATTCCATCTCATACCAGTCAGATTGGCTAAGATCTAAAACTCAGGTGGCAGCAGATGCTGGAGAGGAAGTGGAGAAAGAGAAACACTCCTCCATTGTTGGTGGGATTGCAAGCTGGTACAACCACTTTGGAAATCAGTTTGGTGGTTCCTCGGAAAACTGAACATAGTATTACCTGAGGACCCAACTATAACACTTCTACCTCAAAGGTCTCCATAGTCTATAGCAGTCTTGACAATGTTAAAAGTCCAAAGTCATCCTATTACTTGACTGAATTCCCCAAAGCAAGAAAGGAAGCGAACTGAGCAAACTGCAAAATCTGCATCTCTATGTCCGATGTCAAAGTGGTCTTCAGATCTCCAACTCCTTTTTCATCTAAGTTGACTACAACAAACTTCTTTCACCTGAGCTGGTTCCACACATTGTTAGCAGACTTCCTCAGCAGATATTCCACTGCATTGGCATTTTGAATATCTTGGGGTCTCCAAGGCAACTTCAACATCAAAGCTTCTTGATCCAGTGTCTGGGATCCACCCATAATCTTCTGGGCTCTTACAAAGGGCTTGGGTCACATCGCCAGCTCTGCCTTCTGTTGCTCTCTGGGCTGTGATCGAATCCACTCCACTGCTGCTGCTGTTCCTCAGGATCATCCCATGGTACTGGCATCTCCAACACACTGTGCTTTTCAAAAGCAACTAGGTTTTACCAATAGCCTCTCATGGGCTCTCTTCATGGTGCTAAGTCTCAGCACCATGTCCCCTTCAGTCCCAGGCCATCAACTGCAACTGAGGCTTCACCTTCACCAGTGCCCTTCCATGGCCTCTCACAGTGCCAAGCATGTGCTCCATGACCCCTTCCTATCTTCAAATAAGTACCACATGGGTGATTTTTATACATTACCAAGTACAGCTGCAATTCAATGTATAAACTTGACAATCTCTAGAACAGAGTTTCTTTGTGCTCTCAGAAAACACTTCCCAGATTCCACTTTAGTGATGCTAGTCTCTTCTTAATCACTGTTAATTTCTTAGCTCCAGCTAACCAGCATCAATTGTCCCAGTAGTCCCTTCTATTCTAAACTCTAAGGCCAGAGCCACAGGGCCAAAGCTGACAAGTTCTGCTGCTTGCTGGGGCTGGAACATGACCCATCTTACTCTCTGATCAGCTTTCTGTTTTCTAACTCCCTCACTGTTCAAACTTGGCTATCCTGGAACTTGCTCTGTTGCTTGACCTAGAACTCAAGAAATCTGCATGGCTTTATCTCCTGAATGCAGGGATTAAAGGTATCTACCACCATGCCTTGATTTAAAATTTCTTCACTCAGAACCTGTTCTATCCTAGTCTGGCCTTGAACTCAGAGATCTGCTTGCCTTTGCCTCCTGGGTTAAAGGCTTGTACTACTATGCCTGGGTCTAAACTTAGCTTGGTGATATCCCCCCACAAAGTCACCACTTCCTTAATTGAATTTAATATCCTTGAACACGGGATTCAGCTCCATTTTAATTTCTGGTGCCCCTTTAATATTCAAAAATATATTTTATATTTTTTCTTTTCTATACCTGTTCAAAAGCTCTTCATAAGATTTAAATAAAGAACTGCTGGACATTTTTGAGACTTCTTTTGTCAATGCAATTAATAAGAATCTCTTTACCTTAGCCTTGTGTAGACTCTTCAGACAAGGGAAAAAGGCAGTCACATTCTTCATCAAAATATAACAAGAACAATCTTCCAAACACTTATTAAAATTCTTCTCCTCTGAAACCTCTAGAGCCAGATTTCCAGAGTTCAAATAACCCTTAGCAACAAAGTCTTCCATATTGCTACTAAGATTAAGATTAACATTAAGCCCCACTTAAAGCAATCTACTGCTTTTCAAATCCAAAGACCCCACATCTATCTTCTTCCAAACAAAAGCATGGTTAGGCCTATTACAGAAATTCCCCATCCTTGGTACCAACTTCTGTCTTAGGGATTTACTACTGTGAATATGACCAAGAAAATTCTTAGACAGAATTTAACTGGGGCTGGCTTACAGGTTCAGAAGTTCAGTCCATTATCATGGAGGCAGGAGCTTAGCAGTCTCCAGGCAGGCTTGGTGCATCATGAGCTGAGAATTCTGCATCTTCATGTGAAGGCTGCTGTGAAAGGGCTGGCATCCAGGCAGCTAGAACAAGAGTATCAACGCCCAGCCCACAAGACCACACCTAACTCTAACATGGCCATACCTCCTAATAGTGCCACATTCTGGGCCAAGCTTATACAAACCATCACAGAAGAAATAGGGAATTATTTATGTATACAACATTTCAGACTAAAAGATCTGAATATCAACTACAATGAGAGTTAAACAATTTGTATGATACATAAAGCCACCAAACATAAAACTCAAAAATAGCTCAGTGATGAAGTTTGTGTGTGTGTGTGTTTGTGTGTGTGTTTGTGTGTGTGTGTGTGCAAACCATTTTAAGAAGTAAACAAAATAAAGACATAAGAGATGGAGATCTTACACAATTATTAAGACTTTTGAAAAGACAAATTATAGGATGTTGGTTTTAAAAATGTTAAGATTATTAAGTTTCAGGTATAATATTAGAATACAGATAAAGAAATTGAAGGAACTGTGTGTTGTAAATTGCAAGGAGGCAAGAAGTGACTGTTCACACGCAACATATATTTATATGTACACTACATACACCTAAAGAACAAGCCAAGAACAAGCGAAGATGTAGTCAGACATTCAGTAGTTACTCAACTCCCCCAAAAATCATAACAGGAAGAACAGAAAGAATTGTAGGCGATTACTTCACTTGAAAGAATCCATTTGAAGATCACCTGTGTTCCAAGGTGCATGTTCTCAGTTTATACAATCCTAACAATGTCTATTAAAAAAATAAAATAAAATAAATAATAAAAAAGGATTAAACATAAATATATATATATATATAAATCATATTCAAGGATGTCTGAGTTTCTCAGGAATAGAATATACAACCCTTCAGGAGGAAATATGAGGGAAATATGCCTCTAAATTTCTACATTTCAAATATAATGTAATAGGCTTAGGATGAGCACACATAGAAGATTATTTCCTCTAAGATCCATCTCCATCTTAGCCTATAAAATCATATGTAGATAGTGGCAAATGAACAGTGAGAAAGAAGGATAAGAATAGAAATTTCAAAATACCCCTTAGTTTTAACCACAGTGGTGGTTATTAAATACAATACAGACATAAAGGGACATCCATTATGGAAGCAGAGAGTCTCAATGGTGTGTCCCCCAAATCTGTCATAATTATGACTGAAGAGCAGAAACCAATTCAGAAGTCTTGGGACTTAGCTGTTTAGATACAATCTTGTTACATTTACATTTTTTATGCATCAGTATTCACATGTCTAATATCCAGAGATAAAGGTATTTAGTTCATAGATTTCAGAAGAAGAGGCTTTGAAATGAGACTATTAAAATAATGTAGTTTTAATTCTTATAAATAGGGGAATGATTGCAACATTAACATTATTGATAATGATGAGAATTCATGGTACTTTTAAATTACCTTTGTGCCAAATGAAACTCTAAATGGTTTATCAATATGACATTATCTAATGTGCCCAACAGCCCTTTTAGTTAGGTATTGCCATTTCCCCCCTTTCTTCTATACTCTTGTGAATAAAATGAAGGAAAAAGACATGGGGGTAGCTAAGGGCCAGTGTGAGGATTCTAGCCCAGACAAGTGTCATCAGAACCCATGGTGGTGGCACAAGTGTAAAATGGAGGGGAAGAAGTGGTCCTACATATGTATTATTAGAGCAAGCCAAATTTAGCATAAATCTTGTGAATAAAATATGAAAAACTGCATACAACACATAAGTGTATATTAATTGTCATTCCTTGATTGCTCCTTAACTCGACTTCAGCTCTTATTCTGTCCAGTTTTCAGACAGAAAAGGACAGTTATGGTACACACCTGACATCCACAATGTTGGAAGGGAAGGAGGCTGATTCAGAATATCACTGAGTCTATAACAAGCTCACAGCAAATCTAAGCTACAGACAACCAATTCTCAAAAAACTAATTTTGAAAATCTCATAAAATGAAAACTAAAAACATGCTTTTGGACAAGGAAGTAAATGAAGATTTTGATCTACTTGGTACAATAGAATTTCATTTTTGTACCTACCATGTTCAATCTGAAGGTATGCATATTAAATCTGGGAAGAAAGGAGAACCATAGATAGATTCTGTAGAAGACAAGTCATGACTGGAATAGGCAGCAGTTAGGCAGAATAAGAAAACAACTTGATCTATCGTAGAGACACGGGTAGACCCATTTTAATTTCCCAACCTAAAAGCCAAGCAGGCTCTATAATCTGTGAAGCCATCCCAACACGTCCGGAAAATAGAAACAGAGAATTATCACCACTCCCTTCCAAGGAGAAAGAACAACACTGATAATCCTCACAGCTACAATTACAGTTTTTCCAGTGCCATTTCAATTATTTCAGTTTCTACAGAGAAGCTTAGTGTAGTCCAAGGAACACATTCATTTATTACATGATATATGGACAAGCATGGGAACAAACTCAAACTCTGGAATCTGTCAGAGACTTCCATGATGTCTATAGCAAATCAGCCCTATGTTCCTCAAGCTTGGTTCCCCTTACTACCATGGTCTTTGCATTCTACTTACCTAGTTGTGCTACATTTGTCTTTTACATTGTTTTTACTACTTTGCTTAAAAGCACCATTAAACAAGTATTGGAGCCTCCTGCCCCGTGATCTTGGATGGACTCCTGCCCAATGATTTTGGAGGACTTAGTAAATCTTAGTCCATTTATTTGACTTCATTATTTGTTTCCCAAATTCAATTAAGGCTTAAAGTATGAGAACTGGTTCTACACTATAATCATCCTCTTGCGGCTTTAGTATCTAATGAAGTTCTAGTTGCCAACTGGAAAATCAGATGTTTCCTTATGTATGTATAAGACTCGATTGCCACCCTCATTTATTTTATCCTTCGGTAATTGCTAAGTTTTTGTATTTTGATTTGGATTGATTTGGGTTTTAGTTTGGTTTCGTTTTCTTTTTTATTTTTTTTTAATTTTATTTTTTTTAATTTACATTCCAAATCATTTCCCCTTTCCCGTTGCCTCCCTCCCCAAAAGTCCCATAAGCCCCCTTCCCTCCCTCTTTTCTCCATTCAACCCCCTCTCATTTCTCTGTCCTGGCATTCCCCTACATCCAGTCTTTCCAGGACCAGGGGTCTCTCCTTCCATCTTCTTAGAAATCTATTGCTATGCGAAATGTGTCTAGGGTATTCCGAGATTCTGGGTTAATATCCCCTTATCAGTGACTGCATACCATGTGTGTTCTTTTGTGATTGGGTTACCTCACTAAGGATGATATTTTCAAGTTCTGACCATTTGCCTAGGAATTTCGTGAATTCATTGTTTTTAATTGCAGAGTAGTATTCCATTGTGTAGATATACCACATCTTCTGAATCCATTCCTCCGTTGAGGGACATCTGGGTTCTTTCCAGCTTCTGGCTATTATAAATAAGGCTGCTATGAACATAGTGGAGCATGTGTCCTTATTGCATGCAGGGGAAGCCTCTAGGTATATGCCCAGGAGTGGTATAGCCGGATCCTCCGGGAGTGTCATGCCCAGTTTTCTGAGGAACCGCCAGACTGCTTTCCAGAGTGGTTGTACCAGCTTGCAATTCCACCAGCAGTGGAGGAGTGTTCCTCTTTCTCCACATCCTCGCCAACAACTGCTGTCTCCTGTGTTTTTGATCTTAGCCATCCTGACTGGTGTGAGATGGAATCTCAGGGTTGTTTTGATTTGCATTTCCCTAATGACTAAGGATGATGAACATCTCTTTAGGTGCTTCTCAGCCATTAGATATTCTTCAGGTGAGAACTCTTTGTTTAGCTCTGTACCCCATTTTTTAATAGGGTTACTTGCCTCTCTGGAGTTTAACTTCTTGAGTTCTTTGTATATATTGGATATTAGCCCTCTGTCTGATGTAGGGTTGGTAAAGATCATTTCCCAGTTAGTTGGTTGCCGCTTTGTCTTTTTGACAGTGTCTTTTGCCTTGCAAAAACTTTGTAATTTAACGAGGTCCCATTTGTCTATTCTTGACCTTAGAGCATAAGCTATTGGAGTTCTGTTCAGGATATTCTCCCCTGTGCCCATATGTTCAAGGTTCTTCCCTAGTTTCCCTCCTATTAGTTTCAGTGTGTCTGGTTTTATGTGGATGTCCTTGATCCACTTGGAATTGAGCTTAGTGCAAGGAGATAAGAATGGGTCAATTTGCATTCTTCTGCATGTTGACCTCCAGCTGAGCCAGCACCAGTTGTTGAAAAGGCTATCTTTTTTCCACTGGATGGTTTTAGCTCCTTTGTCAAAGATCCAGTGACCATAGGAGTGTGGATTCATTTCTGGGTCTTCAATTCTGTTCCATTGATCTACATGCCTGGTTTCGTTTTCAAGACAGGGTTTCTCTGTACAACCTTGGCTCTCCTGGAACTCACTTTGTAAACCCAGCTGGCATTGCGCTCAGAGATATGTCAGTCTCTTCCTCTCCAGAACTGGAATAAGGGCATATGCCACTACTCCCCAGCTATCCTTCTGTAAATATGTTCTAAATATGTCCATGCTGTACACTATTGATTTATTATGCGGTATTCTAGTATACAGGTGCAGCTCTGCAAATTAGGATATATGATCTTCGTAAATGATTGTCAGATTGATTTTTTCCATCTTTTAGTGGGTTTCACTGAAGAGTATGTTGAAGTACATCCTACTTGCTTTAACCATCAGATCTTTCTGTCCAGTTTTAGATCATTATACCAATAAAGTAGAATTTATGAAGGTGTGAATGCATGGGATAATCCGCAAACAATTAGAAGTACAAGGATAGCAAAAGAAAATATACTTTGAAAATTTTTATATTAATGTATTTTTAAAAGTTGAAATAATGCAAAGAATTTGACAAATGAGAGAAACTAAACAATTCACATCTGAAAAACACTTTCTATATTGTCAAATAAGTTCACAATTTAACATGCAAATTTTTTTCTCGGATCTTCTAAGAATATCAAAGCATCTGTCAGACATATAAACAGTAGATATATACAGCCATATTTATCATACTATACAAGGGAACAAGACCAGTATTGATTTTCTACTTTTTGTTAAGTCACCATGAGGGAACAGGATTTGGCTTGAAGCAGATTTGGAATGGTCTCAGCACACAGTTTACACAAAAGAAAAAGAAAAGAAAACTTAATCAGCATTTATTCCTTAAATATACTCATCAGAAGAATGGAACTGTCCACTACATTATAATTTACAGGGGATTTGTTTTTTTATGATATGTGGGAAATGCATTTTAATGCATTAAAAACATTGTTTTGTGACACCAACAAATGAGTTACATTGCTCTTTACGAAATGGTATTTCAATTTGATGTACAAGCCTAAAGTCACTGAGGTAGAAAGGATAAGCAGCTTCTTCAAAATCTTGCTGTGTATTTCCAGAGTTCCTTTTCTTTCCATTGGGTAATGAGTGCTGCCTAGCTCATTGCTGTCTTCCAGTTCTTAGAGTTTAAATCTTATATTTAGTATATCTGCAAAAGGAAACTTTAGACAGATTAAAATAAGTAGTTACTATTCCAAACAGACATATGGAAATGAAGAAGAATTGAAAAGAAAAAAAATGCTTGGAAATAAAATTTGGAACACTCCCTGTTTCCCCTCATTAATTGGAAATATAAAAGTAATTCATCCTCCACTCAGACAATACCTGAGATAACTGTGTAGATAAAGTCTTCCATCAAAGACATCATAGGAAATTAAGCTCCCAAATAGGCAAAAGAGCCCTTCTTACAGTAAAGTTTATCAGCATGCTCACAAAGGATCATTTTCTGAGAGGGCCCTTTGTTGCCATCTGTTTTAGTCTCTTCTTCAGAAGGCAGCCACTTCCCTTCTAAGCATGTCCCTGAGGTACCATCTCTCTGTTTATCCATCTTCTTATTGCAGGATACACATTTATCATACTCTTAACAAAGACAATAAAAGATCACTGGTTATTCTGAAAGTACTGTGAACTCTTATCAGTCAAGAGGAAAAGGACACATGCCTTCCACTGGGAGTCTGCAGGACTCATTGTTTTTGTAGGTCAGCCAAAGAGGAAAGAGTTTGCTTTCAGATGGTATCCCTTGTTGTTCAGAGGACTCCAGCAGAGATAGAGAAAACCTCTGAGAGGGAAGACACCTCTGAGCCATGTGTTCCTCTCCCTCCCTTTCTTCTTCAAGAGAAGGATTTGCAAATACAAATGTCCTTGAGAGTTTTGTCCAAGGCATCTTTTGACAGATGTTATCTGAGAGAGGGAAGAAGAGAGAGTGTTGTACAGCTCTCAGACATTACAGTGGCCAACTAAGATGTAGGATGCATCATCCGGATGGGAAGGTTCATCTGTGCTACCTGCAGAGGACTCCTCTAGAAGAGTGAAATTAAATTACTCGTGTACTATCTGTAATGCCATCTATCTGCCGATTCGGGTTACTTTTGTTACTGTGATAAATACCAAGACCAAAAGCAACTTGGAGAGGAGGGTGATTTATTTTATCTTACAGCCAAAACAGAAAATTAAGGTGGAAACCTGGATGCAGGAACTGAACCAGAGGCCGTGAAAATAATGCTTGGAAAAATCGGCTTGCTCAGCAGAGCTCCCTCAGTTGGCTCTCTTTTCCAAGTCAAGACCCCCTGCTTTTCCAGACTCACTGCACCCGCAGCTGGCTGAGTTCTGCCATATTAGTCGTCACACTGTTTCGCTTGAATATCCATAAGTCACTGCAATAAAAGCAATGCCTCATTCCAGGTTCCCCTTTCCAGGTTTCCTGCTTGTGTCAAGTTGATAAAAACGAGTCGTCGGCCCCACTGATCCCTTGTTTTATATTCCACGAGCTGAACCAGCAGTGTGTAGGCTTTTCTACCATCAGGCACTAAGCTATAGGCTATTCGCTGCCATTTCAGTCTTCGCCGTCTCCACGACGGCACAAGATGCACTCCTTTAGAGCATTTTGCTGTGTCCCTCTCTGGATCCTCCAGTTTTCATTTAGTTTCTTGCACATTGCATTCTGGGACTCAGACAAAGCATTTCCATGTGGTCTTTCTTCTTGGCTGCAGTGGCTCTTCACTAGTTAAATAAAACCATAACAGGTACCATTGAGCTCTTACTTGGGCAAGCAACTCTGCTATGTAATCGACAAATAAGGGCTCCTTAGTTAAACAAAAATAAACATTACAATGCTTTAAGGCTGGTATTGTGGCTCATAGTAATATTTTTGCCACTCTTCTGAGATCTTCTCTGAGCCATAGGTGCAGGAATTGGGATATGGAGGTTCTGATTGTGGTTGGGTTCCCACAATCTGTTGATCACTGCATTGTGTGTAGTTGTGGTCTCTTGGAAATGACTACATAATTAAGCCTGTACCAGTGACAATATCAATGGGGATGTTTACATGCAAGGAGGGATATTTCACAGGGACTCATCCTTAGACAAAGTGTCAGAGGCAACTATTGATTTTGGAGGAGAATTAGCGTCTCCCATGGATGTGTCCCTTCATTGATTGACTAGTGCACATTAGTCCACCATAAAACCATGTACACACAAACCACAACAAAAATGGACTCAGCAATATGGTGTGTGTATGTGTGTGTGTGTGTGTGTGTGTGTGTATGTGTGTGTGTGTGTGTGTGTGTGTGTATGTGTGTGTGTGTGTGTGTGTGTGTGTATGTGTGTGTGTGTGTGTGTTAAACAAAAATAACCATTACAATGCTTTAAAGCTGGTATTCTGGTTCATAATAATATTTCTGCCACTCTTCTGAGATCTTCCCTGAGCCATAGGTGCAGGAACTGGGATAAGATATATATATCATATGAAGTATATGTATGCTTATGAACATATGCTTACATAAACATGTAATCAATATTCTGAAAGAAAAAGGAGTCTGTCTATCAGTTGAGAGTTGTAGGACATTATAGATGCTGGAGGAAAAATATGGGGGATGTATGATAATTCTCATTAAATTAAAAAACATTTAAAATATATGAGGATTTTTTTTTACTAAAAAGCCTTTTTTTTTTCAGTTAAGAAATATGTACCAGACAGTAGTAATCCATCTGTAAGTAGTGTGGACTATGAATCAGAGGCATCATAATCACTAGGTTAGTCTATGAACACTAGACTGTAAGAAGGGCCACTGATGAGCATAAAGGTAACGAGCAGTCCTGCAGTGCCATTCATCAATTCAATCAAAAAGAAATGCTTAGCTGTGGGAAATAATCAATGCATTTGCCAATCCGATAAATAATCATGATGGAGAACATTGCAGTAACATCAGAGGGGCTATGTCAGCACTGTAGGCTATTGGTAGGATACTTACCTATTATGTACAAGGCCCCAGGTTCAATCTATAATAACACACACACACACACATACTCATAGCATCATGGTTCACCACTTTCTCACAAATTTTAACAGTCACCTACTTATATTTACACAGTCACTTGCTCATAATTAAAAGGGACACAGAGCTCTTGTCATAGAAATGTAGAAAGTTTCTAGGTGGACTTGAATTAGTCACAGACTATGTGATTATATTGTGTACTTTTACAATGTGTATGTGTGCATAAAGATATAATAGCTACATGCAAATCATGTATCAACCTCTTCTATTTCTTTGTAGAGTGCTACAAAAACACTTTGTTATGGGAATTTAGAAGTTATTTGTATTATTACTTAGTACATAATATGTCCGCCCAAATATACAACTACTCAAATGATTGAAATACCTGACATATTTTTATTAATGGAAGAGAATTGCTATTGTCTCATGTTCATCATTACAGACAATAAAAGATATTTTGATCAGAGATAATAATATTTATGTAGTAATAATTTATGTAATTACATATAAATATGTAATATTTATAACATATAACTGCCATCATACATTGAAAAATGAAGATTTTCTTTATTCAGTGTAGCAAATGGTGTGAACATACTCAGTTTAGGTGACTTAGGCATGCTGGTGAAGCTAATGGGAAGTCCCTGGAGTCAAGGTTATCATTTGATGGAAGATGTGGTTGGTCCAATCACAGGTCTCCCTTGGGATCAGACAAAACAGAAGCCAAACACTTGCCAAGAAGATAGATCTCTGATAAAGTTTATTTGTATGAAGTGACTTTTCCAAGTGACTTCCATCCAAACAACTGGCATGTGGCACATTTTGAAGATGGATAGTCAGCTATGCCCCCACAGCTGTGAGAGTTTGGCACACTGGTTCCCCAGCTAGCTAGCAGGAAGACAGATAATGTCATTTGTGGGAATGGATCACCCACAGATGTTTTGGGGAGGAGAAGTGTGTATGTCCTTTGGCAACTGTATCAAAATCAACTTTAGCCCACAGACACAGAAAGAACTGAAAATCCTGCCCAAACTGCTACCATATTACCCAGCACACTCACATACTGCCATTCATTCATCTTTTAGTGGAAAATAAATTGTCTGAGATGACTCTTTGGCCCTGAAGCAGATAGTACAGGCCAGTGCCTTGTGAAGAAACCCCAGTACACCTGGCTTTCTGAGTGCAAAACTGTTTTATAGTAACCTACTTCTTTGGAATGCCAAGACCTACTTTTAGACTTAAGAACTTCAGATGTGAAGTTACTGGTACCTTATGAGAAATAATGGTGGTGGTGGTTGTTGTTGTTGTTGTTGTTGTTGCTGCTGCTGCTGCTGCTTCTGTTGCTGCTGTTATTGTTTTCCCTCTGTAATCTGCCCCGGTTAGGCTAGGCTTCCATAACAGGCATGTATATGACTGATATTTCCCATATGTTTACCACATTAGCCTTGTCATCTCAAAGAAACAGAATTGTGAACAAAGATATTGTTTCAAATTCTACATTTAAGAGGAGAAATTGGACAATACATTTCCACAGAACATGCTAATGACTTAATGACCTTGCACAGCCACAGTTAACATTATAGTAAAACTGAGAGGCAATGAATGAGGTACCTAATAATTGCAGTCTTACCTACCTACTTACAGCCTAAAATTCAGTGGTGGTTTAGTAGCAGGTAGTCATGTCTGATGGCCAGAAAAATAACATCGAAGAAACATTTCTCTTCAGTCCTCTATGATTCAGTGTTCTACTTCCTATATATTTTTCCGTTCACATTAACCATATCCCAAACCAGTTAGTCAATACCAATTCTATATTCAATATGATCCATTGTAATTGACCACTGAGATGATCCTCCAGCTCAATAGAAATGATCAGAAATTAGAATTTGATTGGCTCATTCTAATTAGCTATCGATCAGGTTTTTAAATTTTTTTCTTGGTCAAGTGACCTATCTTAGCCCAAACAGAAGTATCTAAGATCATAAGAGAATTGTGTGTTACAATCCTGGTATAACAATAACTTTAGTTTCTACACTTCCATGATCTAAAGCAGTTTAGCTATAAGGTATATGTGACTACTAAACACTCCAAAGACCACCAGGCCAGTGGGCAGCTCTTTAAACAGAAAACACACTTCAAGTTCAAAGAATGTAATAAAAGTAAGATAAAAGGTAATGGGCTAGAATGTTTATATCATTGCACACTGAAAAAAGCATAGTTTGGATATATTATATTAAGCAATTTATATCATTTACATTACAAATATTTTTTTTACAAATATTACAGGTAAGTAAGATAGATGCCCAGAGCATGAGATGTAATCAAGGATGGTGATGATGTTAGTATAAGGGCAGTAAGAAGGATGCTTTAACTCACAGGACAATAGTTCTTCAACCACAGTCATAAACCCACACCAGGTTATCTAACTACATTAGGGCAGGTTTACACCCTAAAATGAGTAAAATTAAACTGTAAAAATTAGAGTAAGATCAGAGGAGGCTAATGAATGCTAATACCTTCTTTGCATATACAGTTCACATTATAAAATTCTAACTATAAAAAAGCTGAGTAAAAGGTGCAAGAATGTCACTATATTAGTTATTACACACACGTACACACACACACACACACACACACACACACACACACACACACGGAGGGAGGTGGGCAGAGATTTGGAAATTAAACTAAATGTACAATAAACTAACAGAAGAAGAAATGAAAAACAAAACAAAACAACAACAAAACATTCCTGGAATTAGGAAAGAATGGGAAGCTAAGATGGTTTGGTGGTCTACTCCCTTAATCCCATCATTGTGGAGTCAGAGGCAGGCAGATCACTGAATTCAAAGTCTGCCTGCAGACAGAACCTTTTCCCAAGAAACTCTTTCAATTAAATAAAAACTAAGTAACTAAGTAATTATATATGTACAAACATACATGCATACATACATACATACATACATACATACATACATACATACACAAAAATAATGAGAACTAAATGGCATGGAGCTGCGTACAGAATTTGAATGTCACCTACCCAGTCCACCTATATCACATGCCTGCACTATCATGTATACACAACATTCATACACAACATACACATATACAGGTTCCTACTCTCTCACCAATGCATACAGACAATCAGACAAACACATACTCACTTACGTGCATGCAACACACACAAGCACATGCACAAACATACACATGTACATGTACATTTTGAAATTGAATTAAATAGACACTAAACATATATATATGTATATATAAATATATATGATGTTAAGATACAATGTTTTCTTTTCATTTTTTTCTAGAAATGTTAAATTATCAAATGAAACATGCTTAATATTTTTACTCAGTGAGGAAAATCTGTAAAAATATAAAATAAAAAATATATGTAAAAATATATGTCCTATTTTCATGAGATAAGAAATTGGTGATGATTCAAATTGACTGTTAAACAAGATTTAGAATCATCTAGGAAACAAGCCTATTGATGAGTCTATGAGGTAAGCTGCAGATTACCTTGGTCTCTGAACAGGTCTACAAAGAAATGAGGTGGAAATATCCACATTAATCATGGGTGGCACTGTCCCCAGGAGGTGGGATCCTGGATTGAATAGAAAGTAAAAATGGAAATGAGTACCTGCAATCCTTACTCTCTATTTCAAGATTTGGATGTCAATGACTAGCTCCCTCCATGCCTGCCTTATTCCAATGAATTATATTCTTGCATTAGGAAATAACCCTTTCTTCTTTGAGTTTTCTTCTTTAATCAAAGCAACAAGAAAAGCAACTAATCAGCATTTTTTGTTTTATTGTTCACCTTTGGCTACTTTATAAACACAATTGCAAGTTTCTTCATAATGAGGAATCTTCATACGTCATCGATGGAATTTCTACGTATTGAATTCAGAGAACACTGGGCAGTGTTTGGCCCAGGGTTAATGTCAGTAAATCAAGATGCTAAAACGAAATCAACAACCAAAAATAAATTTCTCCTTAAAGTTCTAGCAAAGAGGAACCCCACTATCATCTCTTAAATGCTACTTTTGGGATGCCCCTGCAGTTCGAGTCTCCTCAGTATGAGTCTTTTCAGGAGCTTTAGTGGGATTCCTGGAGTCATGACCCACACTGGACATTCTTTGCGAATACTTCAGCGGGAGAAGTTGCACAAAGCCATTCTGAAGCAGCTAAAGCTTCTTTGAAAATGGCTAGGATGCCAGTGTTGATTTCTCTGACTTCATCGTAATCCCACCTTAAACCTATCTGCTCATGTTACTCTTAGGTTTCTCCATCGAGGTATGATTGTGGTGAATTCACAGGCAGGAATTTTCTAACAGACTGCCTTATGTTTCCCTGTAAATCTCATAATACTAATCTTCAAAAACTTCCCTGTACAAGGGAGCTTAGAATTTTCAAATGATTCTGACCAACACTCATTTCTGTTGGACTAAATGATGCTTCTTTTTTCAAGAAGCTACTGCAATTCATATGCAGTGTGGGTAAAAGAGATGTTGGTGTATCCTGTATACACCTTGATTTCTAGCAACTAGCTTCATTTTCAAATGTTGTTAGTCCTAAACACTGAGTTTTTATCTTCTATGTCTTGTCATCTCCATCTCTCTTGGAACAGTGTTTCTAAAAACAATCATAATCATATCAGCAAAGAACACTAATTGCAAAGATTTCTTACCTATTATTTGACTAAAAGACATCTGTGCTAGCTATTTATTTCTTTTTGCCAACTTTATACAAGTTAGAGTCATTAGGGAAAATGGAAACTGAATTGAGAAAATCCAGGCAGAAGTATAAGACATTAGATTGTCTAGGAGTCATTTTCTTGATTAATGATTGATGTGGTAGGACCAAGCCCCCTGTGATGGTACTAACTCGGGGGAGGTGGATCAGGCTCTGTGTGTGTGTGTGTGTGTGTGTGTGTGTGTGTGTGTGTGTGTATGAGGGGGGGAGGGAGGGAAAGAGGGAGGGAGGGAGGGAGAGAGGGAGGGAGGGAGAGGAGAGGAAAAGGGAAAGAAAGAGAGGGAGAGGAAGAGAGGGTGAGAGAGAGGGAGAAGGGGAGGGGGATGGAGAAGGGGAGAGGAAGGGGAAGGGGGCAGGAGAGGAGGGGGAGGCAGAGGGAGAGAGGGAGAAGGACAGGGAGAGGGAGAGGGAGAGTGAGAGGGAGAGGGAGAGGAAATCCTCTCTGGCCTCCTCTTCAGTTTTCTTCTTCCAAGCTCCAGTCCTGCTTCAGTTACTGCCTTACTTTTCTTCTTTGTGGACTTTTTTCTGGGATGTATAAAACAAATAATCCCTTTCCACAGCACATTGCTTTTGGCCATGGTCCTTATCATAGTAATAGGAAGTATATACGGAAAACATCTTTGAATACAATTAATTGATCCCTACTTCTTAAATCTGAAATACTCTCTGTAAAAATAATATAAAATTCCAAATATCATCTAGTAAATAAAACACAAGAAAACAATGCTAAACATAGAAAGGGAGAAAGAGCACTAGGTCTCTATTTTACACCAAGAGCAATAGGCAACTGCAAAAGTAGAAAAACAAACAAACAGACAAACAAACAAAAAACAAAACAATTTTCCACAGGGAAAAAGCACACCAATTAGTTTTCTAACACCTAGTAGTCTCAAAAACAAACATACAGATAACACTATATAGACTAAACAGGTTTTATTCATTCATATATATGTATATGCATGTAACAATAATCATAGAAGAGAGAGATCATGGATTTGAAAGAGTTCAAATACAGATGTATTGGAGGACTTGGAGGGGGAAAGGGGAAGGAGGCATTATGTAAATATGTTATAATCTCAAAAATAAAAAAATTAAAAAAATAATAGTAGGCACCAGAGGAGTTAATATTCATATCATATCATGAGACTCAAGGCTGATTCAGTTCTTGTGTGTATCAATTTCATAATAAGGTGCATCTTATGTGAATTAAAACTTACACCTGCCAGGGTAAGAGAAACATTTCAAGGTATATGCAAATTGTCAAGGCTGTCTTAACTGACAGCCTTTGTATTTTAAATTCTCTGACTCCCCAGTAACTGATTAATGCTAGCTATTCAACCATCTGGTACATAATGACACCCTTGGTTAAATGAAGAAACTGTTTTTCCCTACAATTCATGAGAGGTCAACACCTGGCCAACCTTGAGTAGAGTAATACTCAGTGGCATGTGTTGTGGTTGAAACAGAAAGACCACAGAGGGCCACAAAGTGGGCCTGTTACCAGGCAGAAGGTAAGTATCATGTAACTGCATAACAGAAGGGCAAAGAAGATAGAGGTTTGAATAGAGGGAAATCACACCTGTTGAGTGTCATTCCGTGGCTGGAATTATAACTATTTGTTTTCATTTCTCAATATCTTCATGAAATCAGCAATTCCAATTCCGTTGTTAGATAAATAACTGAGACTAAGTACATATTAACTCATATTTATTTTATTTTTGAAAATAGAATTAAACTATTCCTTCCTATTTTTCCATCACTCCAAACCTTTCCATAACCCCTTTGTACTGTTTCAAGTTCATTCTTTGTTAAGTCCTATCATCTTCATATACATATGTGTGTGTGTGTGTGTGTGTGTATATATATATATATATATATATATATATATATATATATATATATAAAACTTGATATCTGCATAACTCCAAAATGTTCTTTCTTTTCCACAGTGTTTCATGTGAACACTGTTAGCAAGTTTAGACTTTCAAGAAGGTAAAGGGTAGTTCTGTATCATGACTGTGAAGAAAGTGACCACAAAGGGGATACAAAGGAGGTAATTGTACAATACAAGAGGCAGGATAGAAATACTGGTAGGGACTTAAGAGAAAATGAGTATGCCAACCTCCATAGTGTGATGTCCTTCTTATCCCATAGGCCTGACTCTTAAATGCTTCTCTTAATTTCCTATCTAATATGTACATGTATGTATGTATGTACGTATTCTGGTGTTCTGGTATTCTGCTTTTCAAACTCATTTGGATGCAGCAACCGTTTCATTTTGCCAGAGAGTCAAACATTCATATTTGTGAGGAGGTATCATCCAACTTTATATACACATCCTCTCCTATGGCCCAATATGGCAACAGTGTTTGACCTTTTGTCTCTACATCCTTGCTCATCCACCTGTCCTTTGAAGAAGGCTTTTGACCTTCTGTGTTGTGTTCATTTGTCCCTGATATGTACCAGCGTGTCTGACCCTCTAGCTTAATCTGCTGCCGTGCACTCATAAAACCTGGAGCATTCCTATAGCTTTAACTTTGAGCATCATTTACCATCCAGGTCTTGCTCTGCACTGAACTCTTCTGGTCATTAACCTTAATTGAAGTAAGCAGAAGTCACAAAGTTTATAGTAGAGTTGGTTTCTCTAAGGAGCCACATGAATACACTTCCCCCATTTGCCATCATCCTTTCTGCTTTATCCTCTAGTGTCAATTTTTTTTTATGTTTTTTATTGGATATTTTCTTCATTTACATTTTAAATGTTATCTCCCTTCCCTGTTTTCCCCCTCCCAGAAACTCCCTATCCCATACCCCTCCCCTTACTTCTATGAGGTTGTTTCTCTACCCAGCCTACTCCCACCTCCCTATCCTCAATTCCCCTACTCTGGGGCATCTCTCAAGCCTTCATAGGACCAAGCACCTCTCCTCCCATCGATGCCTATCAACACAATCCTCCGCTACATGTGCAACTGGATCCATGTGTACTCCTTGGTTGATAATGTAGTCCCTGGGACCTCTGGGGCATTCTAGTGTCAATTCTTACACATGAGGTGGAAATCCTAAGACTAGGAAGCCACACTGAGCAGTCAAGTCAAGGCCAGCAATAAAAGCCTTGGCTTTAGAAGACACCTGGAATATGTTAAGACCTATGTTAAGATGTGTTATTCAGATGTCAGATTGGTTTCTATTGCCTGGTTCCAGAGCGAATTTTTATTTCAGAATACGTTCTTCACCTAATAAACATCCATGAAATGCTCTTCTGAAAGAGGAGCCTGCAAGTCCAAGTCTTGCCAATACCCACAGGTGTAGTGGTACACTGTCACCCTGAAAGGTCCCCAGGATAATTACTGGGAGCTTCCCTCACGAGTTTCGTCAAGTCTTGTTTTTGTCTCTTGGCTCCCTGCTTTAAATTCCTTTCTATGACTTCTGACTTTAACCTTTTGTCTAATTTCTACCATTTGTATTCTCTTTGCCAGCTCTGCTTTAATCTTTTCTGCACCACCCCAGACAAAATAAGGTCTTGTATTTACCCCAATTTATCCACCATGTAATCACACCACTGTATCTTCCCTGGTGAAAGCAAAACAAAAATAAAAACAAAAATAGTGAAATAATTAAAAAACAAAAAAGAAAACCAATAAAATAATAAAACAATAAAAAACAAAAAGATAGTAAAAGAAAACCTGGGAAGGAGGTTCTGTTTTGCCTGAGCCATGGATAATTTTTTCTTTCTTTGTCCACATATTGCAATTTGAAAGAAAAACAGAAAGGTATCAGTGATATAGTTTTCTTTTTCTTTATCGCAAACCACCTTTTTATCCTATATTCTTTTTCCTTGGTCTTGTAACTTGAGTTATTGGATCTAAAAGTCCATAATGAATTTTTCTTGGTCTTAATTAGATCATTAAACAAGAAGTTGAGATCATAACATGTCATGCTAATGATATATATTTAATCAAAATGTTCGTTTGTTTTTATCATGCTAGATTTAAGAAGCAATTCCAGAGTGCTTTCCAGAGTTTTAATTGGTCTGTCTGGGTCTTTTGTTTTTAGTTGCAGTGGACAAAGTGATTTCATGAGGTAAGTTACTGACTTGATTGGCCTCTGTTCTTCACTGTTCAACATATAGCTCTGACTTTTTCTTTCAAAAAATTTATCAGTAGTCTGTGGTGTATATATACCATCTCATATATCTATGTAAAATTAAGTATATAAGAGAAAAAACTGTGCTAGTTGTCTTTCTGAATCTGCCTTATTTATTTTAATAATACAATATTAATTTGTACCCTTTTTCAAATATTATAATTTCCTTTTCCATGGCCTAATAAAACTCCAAAATGCAACTAAATTTGACTTTGACAATGGTACCTGATGGTGTTTCAATATCCTGGGACATCCCTGGATATACCATGCTTCTCTCATCAGCAAAATCGACAATAAAGACAGTTACTTCTAGCAGATAGACAGTGGTTTTTCACAACAGCTTCAGTTTGC
This sequence comes from Tokudaia tokunoshimensis, assembly GCA_036184795.1. Lineage (NCBI taxonomy): Eukaryota > Metazoa > Chordata > Mammalia > Rodentia > Muridae > Tokudaia > Tokudaia tokunoshimensis. The sequence goes on from BTHU01000017.1 coordinate 18,925,895, forward strand.
TACATCTAGAGCAATTCTCTGAGTAGTGAAAGAGCTTCCCAAACTGGATGACAAGTGAGCTAATTACATAGCCAAGACATAGCAAACGATACCTAGGGTCTTTAAAAGTTTAATTATTAGCCAGTAGTGACATCATCACCCAAGAGTTTCAAACCAAACGTACAGAATCAGATACTATTAGATGGCTGCGGGAATTTCTGAACCAAACATTAGTCTTGAGAACAAATCTTTAGAGGACTGCAACTATTATCAATCACTTTTGGTAACTTGAAGTATTATACGTACCTTGCCTTACATATAGTAAGTACTAGGCAATTACTGACCAGTCTTCTAGCTATTATCTCATTCTAGTGTTCACTCCTCAATTACCTACTTCTTCTCAATAAGCAATCATGGCTGGACTTCCACAGGCAGGATCCTTATTAAAGGCTATGTGTGGATGTAGGGGAACGCCAGGACAGAGTAATGAGAGGGGGTTGAACGGAGAAAAGAGGGAGGGAAGGGGGCTTATGGGACTTTCGGGGAGGGAGGAAACGGGAAAGGGGAAGTGATTTGGAATGTAAATTAAAAAAATAAAATTAAATTAAATTAAAAAAAAAAAAAGGCCATGTGTGGCCTCATCTTATCCATCTTGCTTGTGCTCTTTCCCTGGGTTTCCTAGTTTACATATTCTATGGAAGCAAGCAGGAAAATCTTACATTATGAGAAAGGAGGCAGTCCTCATACAATCACCAGCAAGGTACAGAGGCTATATAGATCAGAGGTATTTGAGAAATAGTGCTGCCAACAACAACACAGATAAAGAGGAAATTATCTTTTTGCCCAAACTAAGTCTTCAGATCAGCCTGCAATGTTGGCCAAAAGTCCTGTAAAAATATCCTAAAATAGAGGATCAGGTTAGATTGTGTCAATATCCTTGACCAAGGTTTGAGACTATAAATGTGTGTTTTTTAAATATTCTGAGAACTTTCTTACTCCAGAGTAGAACATGCCCACACACATGCACATGCATACACACACACACACACACACACACACACACACACACACATACACATCATTACTAAAACATGGTGATATGATTGGTAAAAGTTGGGGAACAATACTGTCTGTTGCTTAACAATCAAATATGAGTCAGAATCTTCAGTCAAGCATATAATTTTTGTGCCAATATGAATGAATATGAATCATAAATCTTATTCTGATAAGAAAAGTTTATACTGAATACAGAGCTTGTTTTCAACATTTTATTTTATTAAGAATCTCATATATATATGTCATGTGTTCTGATCAACCTTCCCTCTGTTTTCTCTCTCCAATTCCCCACCTACTCTGACACCACTTTTTCTTCCAATGTTTTGTGCTCAACTTTTAATCCTACTGAGTCTTTCTCAATACTGCCTGAATGTGCATAGGTAACTTATGCAGGTTGTTGCAAAGCCATGTTAGGTTATCAGTGTTCAGTGTGAGCAATGAGTTTAGTTGTTCTTTCTGTTTTTGCAGTGGAATCCATGCATCTGGAGTACTGATGTTCATGGTGTTTCTTAATGTGGACATATTGCTATACATGCAGATTCCTGCCTCATTAACCCCTCATCACAGAAGCCTATCTGAGTAGATAGTAATTGACATAGATAGTCACAAGTGGATGGTACGCAGAAAGCAAAAGTAATCAACCATAAATGGGAGTACTCAGGCATAAGCTGGATGTCTTCGTGTTGTCCTAGCCCTCAAGGCTCAGGGATCTCTAGAGAGGAGAGAAGACAGAATAACTCTAAGACATGGTATATGTCTCCAAAGATAAAGCATTTTGAGATGTAATCAGACTCGTACACATATGAACTTACAGAGACTATGACAGTGCACACAAGATCTGTACAAGTTAAAATCAGACAAAACCCCACAATGGATAAAGGAAGGGAGACACAAAGTCACAGTGTATTAGAACCACACTCTCAGGGCAGGCCTTGCCATGCTCAGGAATAGTTGGCTAACACACAAAAAAGGAACATTTGGGGCAGGGGTTATTTTTTCACCATTTTAAAAAATGTGTTTATATGTGTATATATATATATATGTTTTAAAAAGGGAATCCTACAGATCTTTAGGTGTGAAAGATCTTTCCATCCTTCTAATATCTTCCTCAGTTTCTTTCTTCAGCAACTTGAAATTCTTGTCATAAAGGCCTTTCACTTGCTCTCTTTAGAGTTACACCAAATTATTTTATATTATTTGTGCCTATTATAAAGTTGCTGCTTCCATAATTTTGTTCTCAGCCCAGTTATCATTTTTATAAACCAAGGTTACTAATTTTTTGAGCCAATATTGTATCCAGACACTTTGCAGAAGGTGTTTATTAGCTATAGGACTTCTCTGGTAGAATTTTTGGGGTTGCTTATGTACACTATAATATTATATGCAAATAGCAATACTCTGACTTCTTCCTTTCCAATATATGGAATTATTGCCCCATTAATTTCTTTCAATTGTTGTATTGCTTTAGCTAGAACTTCAAGTCCTATATTGAATAGATAGTAAGAGAGTGTGTAGCCTTGTCTTTTCCTCAGTTTTAATGGAATAACTTTAAGTTTCTTTCCATTTAATTAGGTGTTGGCTATTGGCTTGGTGTATATTAATTTTCGTATATTGAGGCATGCACCTTGTAGCATGTTCTCTGTAAGAATTTTTAACATGTTTGTTAAGGGCTGTTTGGTTTTGTCAATGTAATTTTTTCTTTCAGTTTTTTTATATGGTGGATTACGTTGATGGTTTCTCATATATTGAAATATCCCTCCATCCTAGGGATCAAGCCTACTTGATCAAGATAGATGGTGCTTTTGATGTCTTCCAGGATTTGTTTTGCAAGTATTTATCCATCAATCTTCATAAGAAAAATTGGTCTAAAATTTTTCTTTGTTGAGTGTTGGTATGGTTTTGGAATCAGGGTGACTGTGGCTTTATAGAATGAGTTTCGCAGTATTACTTCTATCTCAATTTTGCAGAATAGTTTGGGGAATATTGATATTAGTTCATTTTTGAAGATATGGTAGAATTCTGTACTAAAACCATCTGGCCCTGGGGTTTTTGGGTTGGGGGAATTTTAGTGACTGCTTCTATTTTCTTAGAGGCTATAAGAATGTTTAAAATAGTTTCCTATTACTTTTAAGTTAGGTCTTTTCATGGTATCCCAGATTTTCTAGATGTTTTGTGTCAGGAATTGTTTTAGGTTTAACATTTTCTTTGATTGATGTATCAATTTCTTTTATTGTATCTTCTATACCTGAGTTTCCGCCATCTCTTGTATTCCATTTGTGAAGCTGGCAGCTGTTATTCCTGTCCTCTTGCCTTGAGTTTCCATCTCCAGGACTCCTTTAGTTTGTGTTTTCTTTATTATGTCTATTTCTACCTTTTGATCTTGCACAGTTTTACTTTTTTCTTCATCTGTTTAATTTTATCTTCCTGTATATCTTTAAGGGATTTGTTTCCTCTTTAAAGATCTCTCCCTATATGATTACATTTTCCTGTATTTCTTTGAGGAATTTATTCATTTCCTCTTTAAAGGCCTCTATCATCTTTATAAGATTGGATTTAAGGCAATTTTCTTGTGCTACGGTTGTGTTAGGGTATACAAGGTTTGCTGTAGTAGGGTAGCTGTGCTCTCAAAGTGTCATGTTGCCCTGCTTCTGATGATTGTGTTCTTTCAAGACCCTTTAGCCATCTGGATGACTTTAGTCCTTGGATGTTCATGTTGTAGTAGGAGATGGGAGGAGCCTAACCTCAATAATCCTGGTGTAGAGAGTTACTGATAGGTGACCTTGGACTGTTTGGTTCCAGATCAGCAGGATAGATGAAGGGAGGCTGAGAGGTGGCTGGACAATGTGGGTTCATCTGAATTAGCAGGCTTTTCATGGCAGCTGGGCATCCCCCAGAGGACTCTATGTGCTGGGAAGATTGGTACAGAAAGGGAATCAAACCAGTATGCTTCCAGATCAGCAGGTCTAATGAAGGTGGGAGGAGAGGTGGTGGGATATTGAGGCCCACTGGAGTAAGATGGCCTATGGTAGCTGGGGGTGACAGAAGAGAATCAACAGGCAGGGTAAAAGGGTCCAGGCCATTTTAAAAATACATTGAAAAATAATGAAATAAAATGAAATAAAAATATTAAAAGAACAACATTAACTTCTTTTGACCAAGTCCATTCATGAGATCATCTGGGATTGGCATGTATTTAAATTGATGCAGACTTATGGGGCGGGGGGGAACAGACTCTTTGGCTGTATCCTATAAAGATCAATCTTTAGTATTGAAATAGGGCCTAGAGTCCCACTATGGTGACAAAAATCTGTAATACTGGCACTCAGAAGGCTAAAGCAGGAAGATCATGAAGAGTTTAAGGCTGTCCTGAACATCACGTTAAAAATCATTTTTGCCAGGTCTATGTATAATTCCTTGTGTCCAAAACCCAGGAGCAAGGATGGAGGAGAGAACCAGATTCCTTCCTGTTTACTAATTTTCTTTTTGTCACCAATATTTCAGTTACTGTTGTTTTTTAACATGAGGAAAATTCATTGGCAATTTGATATAGTTAGTTTTACTTTAAAGCAAATGACTTATGATCAATTAAATTTGGGGTAAATAATAGGCTGCATTATTGTTTTCAAGATTATACATACTGTTTCCCAGAATGAATTATACATCATCTGTGATTCTTTCATTGAAATATAATATATGCTGAAGCTTTATTTGGAAGAATTGAGATTGTAGTATTGAGATAAAATTGCCTGGTATTAATTAGGTTTTGGTCATATTTGGTATCACTTGGACTAATTAAAGAACACTGGTCTTTACTAACTGGGTGAGCAGAGGTCAAGAGAACAGGTGGTGGAAGCCAATTTCGTAAGCATCTGTTTAATTTTTGGCTCTGTAAGTTCCCTGAAGTTGATCAAAGTAGAGCTATGATCATTACCCAAAGATTGCTTAGAGAGACTGAGCCTTGAATGATGGGAAGGAGCTAATTAGAATCTCACCTTTCCAATCTGGAGAGTGATAAAGTTTAAATAAAATTGGCAACTAACAGGCTGACCTGAGGAAACCAGTCTCTCACCACGATCCTTGTTCCCCTTACAACCAACTCTTTTTTTTTCTGTCCAAGCTTTTCCTAATTCAATTATATACTTTCTCCAAGAGCAGTTACATTTTTCTATGTCCATTCTCAGCTATTTTTTGAATAATTTTATTTCTCATCATCAAGAGTTATTTTAGAATCCAAATAGAGCATATTCTTGAGTTACTCTGACACTTACACAGATGTATCCCTTTAAATATCCCTACTAGATTTTTTGAAAAGAAAAAAAAATATAGAACTCATACCGCTTTGATTTGCTAGCCATAGAGTCTGTCTTGCTGGGAAGAATGCCATAATGGTATATGTGATTCTCTTTAGGACAAAGAACTTCTTTAGTAATAAAAAACAGGAAGATCTGAGTCCAGAATTCAGAACATTATGTTACTTAGTGATAAAAGTTTTTTTTTCCTTTAGCTTCAGAAGCTGGATGAAGAAATATTTTAATTAATTTTTTTAGTATTATGAAAGTGTGGCTCATGATAATCTTCCTTGAATCACAAGATATGGGTTGACAACTACTTTATATTTTTTTCCTGGAAAAAATAGCAAAGAGTAGAGGTTTCAGACATCATTGTCACAGCCTGATATTTGTGCTAAATATTTTAATTATCTCATAAAGATATTTCACTTGAAGTTTTTGAATATATCCTATTTAACCTTTCAGGACATAAATCATCAAACTGGGAAATGAAGAGAGGGAACTACTAAGTACAGATATGTTGGAGCCTGTAGCAGGACAACTAACATCTGACTACAATCAAGAAAGCGACACGTTAGAGCACACACCTAGCACCATGAACTTCCTGCAGACGATGAACGCTTCTCCTCTCCATGTCCTGTGAGCAAAGCACATGTGGATTGCAATAAATATTCATAGTAGTTTATTCTATTATTTTCTGGATTCTCACCAGAATATTCCCATATAGAATTAATGATTATTAACTTTGGAACAGCACCAGAAGAAAGTTATATATTACATCATAAAACCATCACTAAGTACTTCAATTCATCTCTATTACAACTGCTTGAAAATCATCATAGAGACTATTTGATCTACTGTAATTAAAATGCAATTGTAATGTATTTGGGGGAATTGAGACTTCATCTGGGACCATATGCTGGCTTCAGAACACATCCTCAGCCCTTCTTCCTGAAACCCATCATCCATTTGTGTTGAACAGTTATCAGTGCAGAAGGACTTGGCAGCTCACAATGGCAACAGATCTGACTTACCTCTAGAAACAAAGTTAAAGTAATTCCACTTCATTTAGACAACATCTCTGAAGTTCCCAATTATTACTTTCCAAATTTTCATACTGTCATTAATGAAATGAGTGACAGAATGAATGACAAGTTACAGAAATAAATGACCCTGGGTCTTAAGGTACATTTTTAGATGTATCAACATACATGATATTTTTTTTCCTCTAAAGCTGAGGATGCTATGTCTAATAACTGCTCTAATGTGATATTATGATAGATGAACCAACATGCAAAGCACTTGGCATGAAACAATCTTAATTCATTTTTCACAGTGTATTTCAAGTTTAGAGTTAACACTTTATTGCACACACAATAATCAGACACTATATTGAGCTCTCATTTTCATGTGCCTTATCTTTATAATTTAATTTTATATTCTAAAGGTAACAATTATACACACAAGTATATACATGTACATAATTTTGTTATCAAAACACTCTTTATGAACACCAAACAGCTAGTGAACGTATTAAGTAAATGAGCTTATATCTGTGAAGAACTGGCACTTTTATCACAAGTAACTTCTTGGTATTCTAATATTCTAATTCTAGGCAATGTCAATCAAGATAGATACAAATCTAGCTTATCACATATTTATTCAAATGGACCCTATCTCATTTAGAATATCTGTTTTAGAAGATAAGTTCAGTTTGCATCCAAGCTTGACACTTTTATTGCTTAGTCCTATTTGAGCAACACTAAAACGGAAAGGCCAGCTTGTAAGATCCAAGTGTGAGAAAGAATTGCATTCTGATCAAAATTCTGTTAGAGTCTTTCAAATTAGCCTGCTAACATTTGGGAAATCTTTAAAAATTACTTTATATATATTTTTCCCTTAACTCTTTATCTTTCTAAAGACCATCTCAATATTGGGTCAGATTATGCATATTAAGGGATCAGTAAAGCCAAACTAATTTAAGCTGAAAGCATTGAGCATTACAAATGACCCACAGTGGGAAAGCCTGTAAGATGTGACTTATCAGCTCCCCAAAACTCAGGATATACTTTTCTAAGTTTAGAAATTAAGTCTAAACAATGTACCAAAATCGGTTTTATAGAAAATGTTGAATAACATCATGTGACTACAATAGATACCTAAACACTTTGGGCTTTCCCATTGTTTAAATTGTCATAAGACCATGTTGCTAATTTCCTTTTATAAATCATCAGAAAAAAATACTTTACGTCCAAGGGTGCCGCCATGCTTGTGGTATTTATAAGTAAGGTGATAAAATTGTGGTTTGATGAAAGTTGCTTCCTCTCACAATTATTGGATAATAGACTCTAGATTGGATATTAGTAATTTTTAGATTGAACAGATAAAACAGATAACAGGGTGGTATAATAGTCTCAAAAACTTGTAATGCTTCAAAAGTGACTGGAATGGAATTTTCATAATACTACCAAAAATACTCAATGAATTTAAGAATTTCTTTTAAGTTCCAAGAGACTATTTCTAAAACATTATTATATTTTGATTCAGCTGTGCTTGTAGGAAAACATACAGGGACTTAGCACTCAAGAAATACTAATCAATTTAAAGAGAGATTAGGGGCTAGAGAGATGACTCTGCAATGAAAACATTTGTCTTGCAGGTATGAGGAACCAAGTTCATGCCTGTAATTCTAGTGGTGGAGAGATGGAAGATAGATACAGGAGGCTCCCTGGAGTTCACTGACTAGCTAGCCTTTCAGGACAGAGAGAGACTATCTTCCAAAATGGTAGAAGACACATGAATGCTAACAGCCAACATTGTCCTCTGGCCTCCACACACATGAGCACACAAGTGTGTTTGCACATGGATACACACAAATACATATATACACATAAAACAAAGACATCAGTTGGAAGCTAGAGATATACAATGTATAAAAAGTGACTGCTATTCTTCTATTATAATATCTGCAAAATCTCATTTGAACTTGATTATGTTATAGGAAGTAGGATACAAATTAAACTAAAGCCCAGTGGGACAGGAGACATACTTCACGTGTATAGAAAACTTCAACAGGAGGAAGGAAATGAGCTTGGCATTCTAACATCAAAGCTAAACCAATGCTCTATCCACGGAAACACATGCTCCAGTTATGATGAAGGAGGAACCAAGAAAGAAGATTTCGGTCGAAGATAATATAGAAAGAAGAAGAGATGTCTGTTCATGGTGAACGAAAAGTACAGTAAATTGGTTGAAATGAAAAGGTCCTAATGAAAGAAGAACTCTTACTATTGAAGGGAAACAGCAGCTACAAAAAACACCAATGAGGCCAATGAAGTAAGAGTTTGTGAGCAGTATAGACACCAGAGAATTTCCCCTTTAGAAGATACTGAGTAAAGACAGTAGGTACTTTGCTCAAGGAAATTTCAATCCCGTAGTTTGAAGTATTACTCCCAATGTTTCTTTTATTTTTACTTAAAGCAGGCTATTCTTCAACTCATGTATGCTTAAAATAGCCCCATACTTATGCTTCTGAAGCTCTTTCATCTTTAAGTGTCTGAAGGTGAGCTTGAGCTCAAATTTTCACTTAGCCACTTAGCCTGCTGGAAGATGGCAGAAAATGATCCTTGGACTGTTTGGTTTATAGTTTCATCCTAGAAGGTAGAAGTAGTCAGATTCTAATAGTAGACAAGGTGTGAGAACGAATCCCAGTTTCCTTACCATACAGTTATGGACACTTCATCCACTCCAAGTTACTAGCAGCTGAACGGTTTATTGATAATCAGTTGCAGATAGGCCTAAGGGCATCCAGTCTGAATTATCAAGTTGTAACTTAGGATTCAAATTGGGTTGGCTTAACTATACTTATGGGTTCTCATTTCCCACAGCCTTAGGCTGGACTTGTCATTGTCCCTTTCTATCTCATGAACAAAGAGGGCTATACTAAAGAATATAAGATGTTATGGAACACCACTTAAGCTCTGTTAGAGACTTTTGAAAAATTTGCGGTGAAAGGGTCTCTCTCTCTCTCCCTCTCCCTCTCCCTTTGTGTGTGAGTGTGTGTTAATCAAGCCAACAAATAAAAATCCAAAGGCTTTGAAAATATTGAGTTTACCATCGTAGAAGCCAGATTATAAATAGAGTGTAATTCCTAGAATGTTTCTGGTGCTGCTGTGTAAACCTGATGATCCTTTTCCTGCTAGCACTGTATGCAATTGTTAAAGTGAAATAAAAAGAAAACGATATACATACACCCAATCTGATTAATGATATACTATAATTATAGTTTTTCTACCTGGTTTTTACTGTTTCTGGCAATATTCCTGTTTCTACCAATTAAGTAATGGTTTCACAGCTTTGTGGATTCATTGCAAGTTTATGTGGTTGTAGGGAATTGGTTCAAGACCACTTATATGCCAGGCCAGGACTCTACCATCTGAACTATATGTTGAACATTGCTTGCTATTTTCGTTTAGTCTCCCCTTTAATGGAGACGCTTCTCTTTCAAGCCTGAACTTTATATGGTGTTGTGTTGAATTCACATGCCCCAGCATTACACAGACTCCACAGAAAACATGCTTTCAGTTCCATGTATTCCCACATGAGCTTGAGCTTTGGATTGTGAGGAAGGCATAAAAAACACATTGTACTGCTGTCATGTGCTTTGAGGAGTCAGGCCTGCCTACTTCCTGTTTTAGATCATCCTTGACCATAATATTTTTCTTTCTTTTTTTACAACATCCAAACATCACCCATTCTTAGTTGAAAAACAAGACACTACTGAGTTTGGAAAACAAAAACAAAAACAAAAAATAAAACAAACAAACAAAAAACCTCCGTTCTACCATATACACTAATAGAGTCAATCTGTCCTAATTCCTGCAAACCTCCTCTGCGGATAGAGAAAGCAGAGACATAAGAAAGGGGTGGAGACAAGGGGGGGTGACATTTTATTCCCAACAGGTAATATTCCAGATGCTAAAAAAAATAAACAACTGAATAAAACTTCAAAAACAATTACACTTTAAATGTATGTAAGCAGCATCACACATGGTTGGAGCTTAAAACAAAATCTTGGGTCATGAAAGCAATTGCAACCAGGGCTACAATACATCAGGTATATAGAAGCTTAGCTTCCTATGTGATCAGTATGATGGGATATTAGTCATATTGCAGTGTTTCTGCATCATTTAGTGTCATAGAACAAACCCTTCTTTTCATCTTTTCCTGGGGCACACACTATTTTTAATATTCTAAAATTTTACAAACATCTAAAGTAATAACAGTAACTTAAAACAGGAAAGAACATGAAATTCACTCTACATGCAATTACTGTTATTTTTGTTTTAAGATGGAAGGCATCATTGTGCTTAAATTGGCCAGACAGCTAACATGGTTGTAGATGCATTGATTGAGAGGCTGGAAGCTCTTGATTATGATGCACAGGCTGTCACGTGGTTAAAATGAGATTGCTACTTTCTTTTAGTCAACCTAGACTCCATGTGGGTGCTGTGTCATCTCCACAAATGATGTTTAGTATGAACATACTATTCCTGACAGAGTACATATCAGTGAAATATGAAGCTTGACAATTGTCCTAAAATTACTAAGGCTCATGTCATGTGACCTCTAGGAAGATTAAATTATGAATTCCAAGCTTTCCTGAGATATACTTCCCCAGCTTCCCCCCAGGAACCTTACTTCTTGCCATCTCTCCAGCAGCATAAGGCCCACCTGTCGGCTCACCTGGCCCTGACACTTATTCAAACTGTCTTTCTGTCACTTATACAACACTCTTGATGGCATTTTCTGGCAGCTTCTATCGCTCAGTGTATCACAGCCTGGAAAACATTAGACGCATGGAAGGCTGCCTTGAGTCTCAGGAGCTGCTGTTAAGTGCTTGGCAGTGTCACAAGGCTGAACCACCTGCCTGGAGGAAGTCTTCCTCACCAGCAAATTCTACCCTCTCTGTCACCTCCAAAACTCACATATTCATAAATGCTACATTGCTTCTGTGCTCTATGCATGGTGGTCTGTGTGAAAATCAAGGCATTTAACAAAACAAACCCAAAGCAGTATGGAGAAATCTCAGACATCTTAATCTCCACTTTATTTTCCTCTGGATGCCTGCCTTCTACCATCCTTTCAGACATGGACCACCTGATGGTTATGTAATGATGAACTCAAGTGGAAACATTCTCATTCCTAATTCTCCTCTGCTCCTCAAAGGACAAAAAAAAATGGAAATAAAGCAAAAACGTAAAGATGAGTCATAATTATAAAAATCCTAATATCTATAGCAGAGACTTAATTCAGACTGAGGCAATTCACTAGCTCTTCTTGCCAAATCTTTCATAATTATTTGCTTCACTGAGAAAATCTTGCAGATCAGAGATTTCTGTGTAATACTGTACATCCTAAAGAGGATTGTATGGAATTTCAAAGAAAAGGGCAGATATGCTTTGAAGCTCAGAACTCTCTGGTTTCATTAGGAAGGAGCTGACAACAGAGCCCAACATCAGAGGGAAGTGGAAGTAAGCATTTTAGAGCTGGATCACTGTGTAATACTGGAAAATTAATTTGTGCTCTGCAGACACCCTACAATTGCTCTTCGCCAATGCCACTGCAGGTAGAGAATCAGTTCATTAGCTGGGCTGCAGAAGATGGCCTAGCTTCTCAGCAGGGCATCTAAACTCTTTCCCACATGACCAAGGTCTCCCAGGGACTAATTTCACACAGTTGGGAAAAAGGGACAGTCTGAAAAATAAGTTTTGTGCTTTGTGTCAGGACTAACAGAGAGGGAGGATGACATTTGAAATCAGGCCGGGAAAGGGAAGGAAACAAGGTTTCACCTCTTTGAGTGTTTAATGTTAATGGTTATTTTTAACTGGAGAATGTACACTCCTTGAGAAAACCAAGCACTCGGAACTGTGTTATTTCTAGTGGGGAAGACTGACAGCTTTATCTGTAGCACACTATCATTTAAATGGGAGGGATTTTGGAGGATGGGAGGGTTTCTATAGTCTAATGGATCTTTTTCCAAACTTGGTTCTTTTTCAAATGTAGAGAAAACCCCAAGACCTGCGATGATGCTTTCTTTCAATCCACCTCATCTACCTCCTATACCAATTGCCACTCCTAAAGAAAGGAAACCATATCACCCCCTCCTGTCCCTGTTGCTGCCATTGCTAAGGGTTAGGATGGCTCACTACATTTTTCCCCTTTTTATACCTACCTCAGAGTGCTTCCTTTCTCACTGTAACTTAAAAAAATAATAATAATTTGAAGTCTTATTAAAACCTTATCAGTGCTAACAGGACAGCTCAGTAGGAAAATCTCTGACTTGGAAGCATGAGAACAGGAGGAGGGATCCTCAGAACCCGTGTAAAAGCTAGGTCTATCAGTATGCTCAGTGGCTCTACAGCAAGATGCAAGGTAGAGAGAGAGAAGAATCCTTAAAACACCAGGGCCCAGTTCACTTGACATGGGGAGTAACATTCATTAAGGAGGAGAAGAGGAATGATACCTCCAGTTGTCATCTGGTGTCAACACACACACTGTGGTAGGTGTGTGCAAACACAGTCAGTATACACACAAGCATACACGACACATAATGGGCTTCCTTGTAGCCTGCTTACTCTCCCTTGATGTGGCTGTACTTTCATTCTGTTGTGAACAAGTGTAAGTAAGGTAGACGGTAAGAGATGCTCACTCAGGTGCCTACATCCACATCTGCACGTCTACAGCAGCCCTGTTTGCTCAAGGTCTTGAGTCCAAGTGCCAAGAACACAAAGACTTGGCCCTAATATAACTCCCCTGCCATGACAGCTGCAGAAACAAATTTCTAAATATTTAAGTTTGATTTCTGGATGCATTATTTCATAGAACCATAGCTAGGCTTTGTATTTAGTTTCCATGGTGTTATTAGGACATTACTATAGTTCAACTGCATTGTGACTGAAATAGGCTTTTGTGGGTGACTGGGGAACTGAAACATATTTTGCAGGGAAAGAAATGGACTTATAAATCAAGCTTCTTTTCAGTGCATAGTAAGGAGAAGATTGGTAATAGTAGGTATTACGTTTTTATTTGAATATATCTTATATTACAAACTTGATGTCAAATGCAAACGGGTAGAACTTTCTAAAATCATTCTATAACTCTCCTCCATGCAGCCTCCAGCATTTATCCACATGCCCAAACTCATATGTTTGTATGAACCTGTTCAGTAAATATTAGTTAAAACTGATTTACTAAGCATTCCGGACCTGCCTTTTTCTTTTACTTAACTCACTGGCTCATCAAAGCAAGTTTGTTACCGATTACTTTTTATTGAAGCTGCTTTTTATTTCTCAGATTTATTACTTATGGTTTTGAATATCCAAATGGAAACAAATATCAACAACAAATCCCTGTGTGGTGTATTAGTTAGGAGCTTGTGGAAGAAAAGCAACCGGAGGAGCAAAAGGATGGTGATAAGCCCTCTGCAGCCTCAACACTGGCTGGGCTAAGAGAATTGCTCGGGATTAGTCTCCTATGGGTGGGGATATTTCATTCCTTGCTCTTTTCAAAAGGGCAGAGCCATCACTGGGGGTCACTTCTGACAAACCTGTTTGTTTTCTCTCTACATGTGAGAGCCAGTTTCACTAGCTTCCCTCTGCCCCACACCACCTCCTGCCTGCACCCTTCCCTCCTCCTCTTCCTTTCTTTCTCCTTTCTCTTTTGAAAACTCTAATGACTAGAATAAACTAAAATGTCAACATTTGCAATTCTGGAGCTTCATTTGAGCAATAAAAATAATAATTAAAAGGGTAAAAACCTTAGAGAGAGTTCTTCATTTTATATGGTTTGCCAGCAATGATGCACATTCAAAAAAAAAAAAAGCCAGTAAAAGAATTAATTAGAAACAGACTAAGCTCAACAATCTCTGCAAGTTAATGAAGCAAAGAGGAAAATGTCATCTGTGAGACCCAGAGCTGTGCGGGCTCAGATAATATCCACTCCTGCCTTCCTCTCCTAACTAAACCTCTAATCTCTGCTGGAGAAATCAATGCTAATGACGTGGATTTACCAAGAAGTGACAGGAGCATAACTCCAGGAAAGCTGCTCCCATTCTGAGGACCTGCATTCTGGTGGGAACACTCAGTACTTTAGGCTGACAGCGCATTCCTCTGCATGCTTCATGTGGGACTCCACATAATGGAAGAGTTTCATTTTAGTTTATTTTATTACTGTTCTTCTGTTGTGAGTTGGCTTTTATATTGCTCCCTCTACCCTCTCTCCAAAGCATCATTGTCTTCTCTGGTCATAAGATTCCCATCATTGCCATCAATGGCCACATACTATAACCAGGGCCTATTTCCTCTTTCTTTAGAACAGTTCTCTGTGGCTCAATGAGCCACGTGGCTTTGAGCACACAGGTCCTTGTCCTCTCCCTCTTTCTCTCCTTCTCTCTCTCTTTGATACTCATATAAAATAGAATTTATATGCACATACATGGTTATAAACTACATAAAGATGTTTTATTTATGACATGCACAATGTGTGGAAGTGGTCTTGTAAGGTGATAATAGAAGTGAAAACTTTCCTATGAGACATATAATTACCACATTTCCACAGCACATGGGCTGTCTACATGAATCCCATCTGAAACACACTGTCCATTGTGGTATCTGATTGTAACAGGGATGACAAGCAACTAGGATTCAACTTACCACACTGTATTTAAATATTTTAAAGTTTCCTCCTAACTTTAAAAAGGTTAGTTATAAGACAGCTTTGAGAAGTCCCTTGGAGGTATTCTTAAATACATATCAATTGAAGGAAACAGAGTTAGGTGAACACGTTTGCAGAAGAACACCCATGAATTCAGCTCCACAACTCTTACTGCAGTGCTTGGTTCCATGAATGCTTAGCAGGTTTTGACTTCATTGAGAACAGTGGCAGGGACAGATCTGGGAATGATAACTTCCTTGGAGGCTTGTGACAGGATTCAGAACATGAAAAGAGTAATAGTGATGACCCAAAACCTGCCTAAGATCAGACTAATAAGTGGGTTTATATCTTAATTATTAATGAAAAGTTTAAAGGTAAAAGCTACAGACATATATATATATATATATATATATATATATATATATATATATGTTTCTAGGATAGAATGGAAGGAAGGTAAATATAAACAATAGGATAAAGTTGTTGCCCAGAGTCAAAGTTTGTTTTCAGATTTTGATTGATATATATATATATATATATATATATGTATATATAGATAGATAGATATAGATATAGATATAGATAGATAGATAGATATAGAGATAGAGATAAATAGATAGATGAGATGGAGATGAAGATGGAGATAGAGATAGAGATATCAAAATATAAAATCAAATCTAATCAGGCATCAAATCCAATCAGAAGGTCACTGTCACTGGTCATTCTCACAACAATAGTGCTACTATTGCATGAGTAAACATATCTTTCCTGGCAGGAGAAAGACTGGCATGTAGGATTTATAGCTGGCTAAGAGTTTTAATGATATCTTTTCTCCCCCTGCACCCCAGGATTCTGCATAGTATTTTTTTATCATTATCAAAGGTAGTTAGCAGCTACGAAGCCTCCAGTTCACATCAGTTTGCAATCTCAGTACGTTCCAATAAAGTGTGTGTTACCTCCAGCAACAGTAACTGATCAGTTAGTGTCAATGGGTAACAAAGAGGAATAGCAAGGAAGCCATACTACACCTGGAACTGGACCAATAGTTTTCTAACCTATGGCTTTTGTGTAAGCATCATAATTTTGCCCTGTTGACCATTCTCTCTCTCTCTCTCTCTCTCTCTCTCTCTCTCTCTCTCTCTCTCTCTCTCTCTCTCTCTCTCTCTCTCTCTCTCTCTCTCCTCTCCCTTCTGCTTACAAACTAGTGTGTTTCCATATAGCTTGTTCATATAGCCTTCCTTTATGTTAACCCTCTCTCTCTTTCTCTTTAACTGCTACATCCCAACTCACCTCATACCTTCCTAATCTTTCACCCTTCTGTGTTTTCTTTTCAACTATTATATTGTTTCTTTCCTTCTGTAAGACAGGCATTACCCATCCATAATGATCCTTTACTTTCATGACTTCTACATATACTCCAAAGTAAACACAAAATAAGTATAGATGCAATTCAGTAATCTACCTATGGAAGTGAACATATACAACTGGTCTTTCAGGGCCTTGACTACAATGCTCAAACTTCGCAAATCTCATTTTTCCTTATGGTGGAATAAAATTCTATTGCATATATATATCACACCTTTATTGCCTGACAGCAACTGATAGATATATAGACTGATTGTTTGGCTATGAGCACAGCAACATTAAAACCATTTGTGCTAGTGTCTCTGGCATATCGAGCCTCTGTATAGATTTCCAGGAGTGGAATTGTTTTATATATATATATATGTGTGTGTGTGTGTGTGTGTGTGTGTGTGTGTGTGTGTAGATATATAGTATATTTCTAGCTTTTTAAAGAATTGTAAATTGATTTTGATAGTGGTTACACTAATTTATACTCCTACAGACAGTGAATAAGATTTCCTTAGTCCTCACTCACTGGTAAAAGCTGTCATAATTTTTCATGACAGCCATTCTGTCTGGAGTGAAATAGAATCTCAAAACAATTTAACTTACATTTTTCTGGTGGCTAATGATGGTGAGTACTTCTAAAATTATATATTAACCACTTGTTTTTTTTCTTTAGAGAATTATATGTTAGGGAGACCCAGATGCCTTCTAAATATCTATATTTAGACCCATAGACAAATACTATGCTCTGCCTTGATCAGAGAAATTTCTCTTTGTAATGAAAGGCAGAATTACTACGACACATGGCTGCTCAAGTTACTGAGAAAAATTGTTTGAGTGCTCAGTCCAAACAGAATATTTGCACCAACCCACCCAAGGCTTTCAAAAGAGAAAGCAAAAAGTTTAAAATACAGAAGATGGGGAGAAGGGTTATAATACACTATTTTCTGGGCATGGTACAGCTAATGAAACCATGTTCTTATAGTGGTTGTGATTTTCTGCTTTGGGTATGCACAAGAGTCTCTCTCTAGTCAGTCATGGCTCAAGGAAGGGCTCACATAGATCCTGTCTCCTTACTTTACTATGTGATGGATGCTAGAGGAGGAGCAGTCATTGTTTTTAATTCTGTACCTTCTAAGGTATCCACCAGGTTCCAATCCACCAGGCTCCATCACAGTGATGGTCCCGATTAAAATCAGGCAAACAAAACAAAACAAAAAGAGATTGATTGCAGAAAGAAACTTGTATACAAAAGAATGGTAATAGTGGTATGAGGAAGATAAAAGAGAATTGGGTCTGGAACCAGAATTACTAAATACACATATGAATATCAAACAACAAAACAAAGAATGTATGTTTAGGTTCAGAAGTGCTTGACATACTCTTACAATGTCCACATGTGCCCAGCATAGAGACATGATGATACAGGTTGTAGTATCAGAATACCACACTGTGTCACACAGCCTAAGTGTATGATACAGGATGCCATTCAAATTGGTGTGATCACATGCACTGATGTTCAGACAACAAATTAATGACATATTTGTCAGAATGTGTTCTTGTCATTAAGAACACAGTCTGGCGGTTCCTCAGAAAACTGGGCATGACACTCCCGGAGGATCCGGCTATACCACTCCTGGGCATATACCCAGAGACTTTACCTGCATGCAATAAGGACACATGCTCCACTATGTTCATAGCAGCCTTATTTATAATAGCCAGAAGCTGGAAAGAACCCAGATGTCCCTCAACGGAGGAATGGATTCAGAAGATGTGGTATATCTACACAATGGAATACTACTCTGCAATTAAAAACAATGAATTCATGAAATTCCTAGGCAAATGGTCAGATCTTGAAAATATCATCCTTAGTGAGGTAACCCAATCACAAAAGAACACACATGGTATGCAGTCACTGATAAGGGGATATTGACCCAGAATCTCGGAATACCCTAGACACAATCCACATATCAATAGATTTCTAAGAAGATGGAAGGAGAGACCCCTGGTCCTGGAAAGACTGGATGTAGGGGAACGCCAGGACAGAGTAACGAGAGGGGGTTGAATGGAGAAAAGAGGGAGGGAAGGGGGCTTATGGGACTTTCGGGGAGGAAACGGGAAAGGGGAAATGATTTGGAATGTAAATTAAAAAAAAATAAAATAAATAATTAAAAAAAAAACCACATGACTGCATTTGTTTTTTGATTTAATTAGTTTCTTTGTTTTGTTACTAGACCTAGATTTGTCAGATATTATTAAAACATGTCTATAATACAAAATTTACTTTCCGTATCAATATTTACATTTATTTACAATTACTCACATGCAACTTTAATTTGCCTATGATATTCTGTGATACATATTCCAAGAACATTGTACCTGGGAGGAACTGTGGACAGAATGCATCAATTGCTTGTGCGTTGCCGTGCTTTAGGGGTTGTGAGAAGTAGTTTCAATTTTTATGAATTTCTTTATTTGAAATAAAATTATATGGAAAATAAATATCATACCTTTTCTGTATTTGAGAAGTAATGCGATTGAAAGTGTTGGCCTCCTGTGACCTTCTTCAACCTTCTTCTTTCTCAATCTAGTGCCTTATACATAAGCAGTATATAGTTCACATCTTGTTTACATAAGAGCATTCCATCTTTCAATGGTACCCATTTTGAATCTATTGGCTTGTTTTGTAGGGATAAAAATCTTAGTGCAAGATTTACTAATAAGTATAAAACAACTATCAGGACACTTTTAATTTGCAGCTCATTGGGTAAAAATGAACGTCTATGGATAAATAACTAGTGCAAACTACAATCTTTGGTGGTTAAACCTTTACAATATTACTAGATGATACAGGTTTATGGAGTTCAACACATAATTTGGATATAAGAAAGAAAGAAAGAAAGAAAGAAAGAAAGAAAGAAAGAAAGAAAGAAAGAAAGAAAGAAAGAAAGAAGAGAGAAACAAAGAAACAAACAAAAAAACAAAGAGAAGAATGCAATAAAAGAACTGAACATAGCTCTGAAAAGGTTTTTAAAAATTAACTGCACTATGTTCAAAGAAAACATTGAATAATCTGACTTTTACTCTATGTACCATATATAAGGACCTGGTTATACAACACATACAAGTATATATAATCACATCTATACTGTACACAGTACAGAAAATATTATACATTTGGAAAACATGCATACCCACAAATGAATTTGTATTGTCACATTCACACAAAGACAATATCTATATCCTACCATATATAGAGACACATTTTTTAATTCTTTAAATTTTAGTGGGCCAAAATTTTTGTTTTCTTAGTGAAGCAAGAATTCAGACTTTCTTAACATGAATTCAATTCAGTTTTAGAAAAACAAACAAACAAACACAAACAAAACCCCCAAAACTTTCATTTTGAAGACCAAACATAGGCACACAACACTGGAGTCACATGCTTGAATAAACATTTATTATTTTAAAAATGTTTATATGAAGACAAAGAAGAAACAACTTGGTAGCTTTGGGTGAATTTTTTCTAGACAGATAATTGGGTCAGAAGACGGACTTTTTAAAATAGTGGTTCAGGAAGAGGAAACTTGAGTAGACTTTGGGGTTAGAAGTATCAGCTATGCCAGGAATCTGGCAGAAGAGAAATCCACTAGAAGGGGTATGGACTTAGAGCAGTTAATGAAAGTTAAGACTGAAATAAACATAAGGTAGAGGGCATCTAATGAGATGGGAAATGTCCAGACTAGTCAACAGAACATGTCCAAAAGAAAGCCAGAATTGTCTCGGCTTTGAACGTATGTTGAATTCTATAGGGCTCATGGACTTTTCACTTTCTTCCTGAAACTAAATAAAGAAGAAACTTATGAGAAATTTTCAAATCAACCAACCAAACCAAAAAAAACTTACTCAAAATATTGGCAAATACAAAATTTGCCTATGATAGAAAATACAATGTTACTGGAGATTGGAACTATATGGAATTGTCACATGGAAAAAATATTAAAAGCATTAAGACAATAAATTCTAAGAACTTTGTGATACAATATCTTGCTACATGCCAATAATGTGTTATTCACAATGTAAGGTGAGCAAAAGAAGTCCTATGAACACACTAGTGGTGCCAAGCAGGGAATTTACTCTGTATTGTCCATGTTTTCCTTTAGTCAAAAGAAGTGGTAGATAGTTTCCTGGATGGCTCAGAAGGTCCCAGAAGGGCAGATGGTGGAGCTTATTGCAGCCAGTTCAGAGGATATCCCTTAAACTAAATAACCTCATGTTTTTTCAGCTAGCCTTCCATAGAAGTTGGCAGAGTACCATGATACACAAGGCTCTTAGGAAAAAATCTAGCTTCCTCTGCAAGCATCAGGTTTTAAAGTTGTAAAAGGAAAGGGGTGAAATCAAGATCCACAAAGTTGACTATGGCTAAGAGAATGGCAAATGACCCATTACTAGGGCCTGAAGGCAGCAGACAGGTCACCCAAATAAAAACATAAGCTGTTTAACTTTGTTGGGTATGTGGGGTGTATCATGGGTATTCTGAACTTTATAGCTAATATCTACTTATAAGTAATTACATACCACACATGTCATTTTGGGTCTGAGTTACCTCTCTCAGGATGATATTTTCTAGTTCCATCTATTTGCCTGCAAAATTCATTATGTTCCTGTTTTTAATAGCTAAATAGTCTTCCATGTGCAAATGAATTACATTTTCTGTATCCATTCTTCAGTTGAGGGACATCTGGGTTGTTTCCAGTTTCTGGCTATTATGTATAAAGTGAACATAATGGAGCATGTGTCTTTGTGGTATGGTGGAGCATCTTTTTGGGTATATACCTAGGAGCGGTATATCTGCATTTTCAGGTAGAACTATGTCTAATTTTTGAGAAACTGCTGGATTGATTTCCAGAATGGTTGTTCAAGTTTGCAATCATACTAGCATTGGAGGAGTGTTCTCCTTTCTATACATCTTTGCCAGCATGTACTGTCCCTCCAGTTTTTGATCTTAGCCATTCCTACTTGTATAAGGTAGAATTTCAGGGTCATTTTGATTTGTATTTCCCCGATGACTAAGGATGCTGAATATCTCTTTAACTGTTTCTCCATCATTCAAGATTCCTCTGACGAGAATTTGATGTTTAGCTCTCTGTACCCTGTTTTTAAATTGGGTTCTTTGTTTTGTTAGAGTCTATCTTCTTGAAACCTTTATATATTTTGTATATTTGCTCTCTATCAGATGTAGGGTTAGTGAAAATCTTTTCCCAGTATCCAAGTTGTTGTTTTGTCCTATTGACAGTGCCCTTTGTCTTACAGAAGTTTTTTTATTTTCATGAGTTTCCATTAGTTAATAGTTGATCTTAGAACCCATGCCATTGGTGTTCTTTTCAGGAAATTGTCCCTGTACCAGTGCACTCAAGACTACTTTCCACTTTCTCTTCTATTAGATTTAGGAGTTAAACAAGAAGTTAGGCCTAAGGGTAGGGTGCTTGAAACTCACATAGAAAAGGAAGCAAAATAGTCATAGAAGGCAGAGAGAGGGAGGGGACTAGGTGGAAGAGGGGAAAGAAACAAAGAAAGAAAGAAAAAAGAGAGAAACAAACAAAGAAAGTTAAATTATGTTGAGAAAAGACAAGGTAGGATTATTCTCCCTGGACAGTGACACCACATGTAAAGTCATTGCCAGTGCGGCCCCTCACCTAGCACACTGTGGAATCAGTTTTAACCATGTGAAATCACAGTCTGAAGTGGTAACAGCAGTAGTCTTGTACTATTCCAGGTCTTTCCTCAATGCAAATTCATTCATTTAATTCTTTATGTGTGTATGTGCTAGTTCATATACATACATATACATATATATATATGTATATATATGCATATGCATGTGTGTGTGTGTGTGTGTGTGTGTGTGTGTACTACATGGAAGTCTGGTGCCAGTGGAGGCCAGAAGAGATTGTCAGATCTGCTAGAGCCAGAGTTAGATGCAGATCAGTGGATCTGAATATTTGGAACTGAACCCTGATCCTCTGGAAGAGCAGCAAGTGTTCTTAATAGTGGCATTTCTCCAGCTCTGATTTTTCCATATTGCATATTTAGAAAATAAATATAATCTGTTTTGGCCTCTCTATTATACAATCATAATTACTACCTAAGAATAGGCACTAGATTTTCTTTCAATAAAGATATACAGAGATTAGAGTTCAAGAAATTGACGTTTTTAATAAAATAACTATAGAAACAACCTTTAGAATGATATTTATTGAAATATTTTTAAAATGTATAATATTGTCAATCTGTGTATAACTTCTTTTAAATTATAGCAGTTTTTCACTAGCTTTATTTTATTTGGTCTTTAACAACTGAGTCGAAGTAACTCAGCATGACTGACATCACTGCCTGCATTTAAACTGATGAAGAAGCAACTATTTGTTGACCATATGGTAACCTGCTCGAAATTACACTCATTAAGATATGAAAGCTTTCTTCAAATTTCAGAAGTTCTTCTGTTCTTCTCATCAACTGTCATCTCAACAATTGTACTAGGTGTGCAGTTTAATACAAATTCACAGCTTGACTGTTTGAATATGATTGATAAATGATTGACACGTTTTGTACTCTTGAATATATTAAAAACAAATACGGTATTTCCTATGCAGTTTCTAATATAATAGATTCATATAAAATACATGAGTCTAAGAGGAGTAATTAACCAAAAGTAAGCTTTTTGGGGAGGTTGTTTGTATTCCTCTTTGTGTTTTCGTTGATGTCTACTTTGCATCCCTATCAGTCTAGCAGCTTACCCAAATATTCACAGGAGTTATGCACAAGCAGCCACTAGATAAATATCTAAATTTGGTTCTCAAGTAGAGCACCAGCACCTCATAGGATCCTTTCCTCATGGGAACTGTCTTCTGTTTCTTAAAAAAAAAAAGATAACTCTTCCCATCCTCTCTGGTGTCACTGGTGTTAAGCTTTGTATAAGAGCAGCAGGATATTTCTAGGGAAGACTGATATTTCTGTGGCTCAGGTTTCCTCTTATGGGAAATCAAATAAAGAAATAAAAGATGGTGTTTTATTTTATGTCGAGTTTAGGACCAATATTATCATTTCTCCCAAATAGTGATACTTTCAGAAATGATGGTTGTGAAACTAATTTACAAGGACATAAGATAAAGTTTTAAATAGAAAAATTGAAGGTGTTAGGCCCCTGTAAAACCTGCTTCTCTTCCAAAGAATCACTTTGTGAATCTTACCATGTCGTGTATGTCTTTCCCCAGTTCTCGATAGTGTCTCTCCTGGAGTCACCCTTTGGTCTCTCTCACACTCTAGCATTATATTAAAATGACAGTTCACATATACAAATGAATCCGGAGGAGGATGTAGACTACAGCCAAAGGCCTGTTCTCTTCCTGTGACACAAGGCTTACTTGAGGAAACAGATAATCAACCCTTTAAGGAGATTTTAATATGAAAAAATTGCGGGGATTTCATTGCAAGATTTGAGAATAGCACTTGTTTTTACAAAATTAACCTTTTGATTGCATTTCTAGGATTGTGCTGGTTGCAAATGGAAAGGTTCAACCATGTCAGAATGTCAGAGAATTGTGTTATGTTTCCAAACATCAAAATACTAAAAATTTTAAATACATATATATTTTTGGGAATTTCATAAATGTATTTAGAGAGAGAGAGATTATAATAAATTACATCATTTCTGCCTCATTTATCCCATCCTAACACTTACATACACTATACCCTGATTTCTTCCCCCCTCACCCTTTCTTCCCCCTCTATCCCCTCTCTCTCATATATATATATATATATATATATATATATATATATATATATATATATGATCTACAAATATGTGTGCATGTATAAACATGTATATATGTGTATAGTATTTCTAAATACATAAATGCAACCTTTTCAGATATATAATAGTATCTATATGTGTATGGTTCCAGGGACGACCATTTGCTATTGCATTGTAATTTGGCTTGCATCTTATCAACTGTGTTTGTCATTTCTACAATAGTGATGAGTGAAAACAGGCATGTTTCTTCATACAATGCCCCTGCTCTTTGCTTCGTAGCTCATTCAGCTAAATGCAAAGAAATATGGCATAGACCTCCACACTTGTCTAACTGCTTTCATGAGGTCTAGTGGCTGCCTCTTGATTCAGTTCCTTCCTTATTGTCTTCTTTGCGAATTTTGACACTGTTGATAACTGCCATTTTCTTTCAAGAATTTTCTCAATTAGGCCCTTATACCTCAAAAATTTCCAAAAAGTTATCCTATCAATATGCCATCTGTCAATTTGCCTATCATATCTGTGTGTGTGTGTGTGTGTGTGTGTGTGTGTGTGTGTATGCCTCTTTCTGTCAATTTGCCTATCATCATCATCTATCAATTAAAAATCATTCAGTTGTCTACGATTCATCATCTACTATTGCCTTTTTGTAATCTTCCTTTCATCTATCAATAGTTTACTTACCTACTTCTCGATCTCTTAAATGTTTCTTGCTTTACTTATTTCTCTGTCCCTTTGAATACTGCCACACTGCATTTTTAAAAATACATTATTACAGTTGGAGAATTTGATCCATCCATCCAATTTATTTGGTCGTATTTGTCCCCATTCCTGCAGCCTACTGCTCCCGGGTTCACTTTCTCCCATTCTTCCAGTCTCTCTTCTGTTTACTTTTCTTTCGTAGCCCACTGATTCCAGTTTCTGTTGCCAGTATACTTGTGGGGGACCATTCACATGGATGTTTCATTTTTCCTCCTGTTATTTCAAACGATTTCTTTAGACAATTTTAGTTCAACTCCCATTGAAATAAGGTGTTGCCTTTATTAACATTCAAATATCTCTTCTAAAGTCTGATAATTTATGAAATAAGTATCTAAATATTATGAAGTGTACTTCCTCTCCATGGAAAACATTATCTTTCCCTTCTGCTTTGACTGAATCCTAAAGGATAACACAGTTTTCCACCCTAATATTCCAGTAAAAACCTTGATGAGGTTTTCCAACCCAAGTTACTTCTAATTCAGCATTGTTGCTTTGACGTCTTTACTGTTTTATCCTAAGTCTGTCTCTCTCCATCTCTAGGTGCGCCCTTCAGTTCATATCTCCTTCATAGGAGTTTATAGGAGTTCATTGGGACTCCTATAAAGTGCCCACCATTTTTCAGTGTCACAAAATGACTAGTAAAATTCAGGACAATTTATGTTTGACAATGTGTTAAAATCTGTTTGTGTTGCTCCCCACTCTGCAGAACTGGGCCTGGACTCTTGCCTTGATCTTATCACAGCCACACTCCTCTCTCCATTCAGACTCAGCACTGGCGTAGATATAGCCTGCTTCCTTTCATTTCTAGGTTACATATCTTGCATTATCTTCCATGGCCCTGCCCTCTGTTATTAGCCCCATCCACACACTCCATGCTTCTCTTCATTTCCATCCTGCGATCTTCTATTTTCTGTTCCATCACCCTAAACCATCCCATAGACACTCTCAGGCCTTCATAAATATGTCTTCTCCATCAGTCCTGTATCAGGCTTCCATAACTCTGTGGTGGTAAATCTTATTTGATATCTTTCCACTATATATGGATGTCATGGTTTAGGTAGAAGTTTCTGGCATGCAGTGGGAAACTTACACAAAATAGATCACAGGAAAAATTGACATCAATCACTGAAACCTTAAATGTTTCCCCGTGGCTCTGTGGTTAAGTATCTCTGCATACATGACAAAGACATTTTATAATGCACTGGCTGGTATGGCAGTGTCATTACTGTGGGTCACTTAATCAACTAACAGTTATGTCTTGATAGAGTTTCAAGTCTGCCCAATATTCACAGCCACAAATATTTCATTCCTCATGTTTATTTGGTGAGAAATAGATATTTATCAGCATTTTTCTTTCCTTTGTGAGCCTTCAACTTACTTTACAATTGTTTTCTCAACATTTGTAAACTAGTAGGAACGTTGTTAGAGGGCTAATTTGAAGGCATAAGATAATAGGCCTGGTACATGAGCATGTGGATTAATGTGTACAACCGTGTAGGCATAAACTTATAGCCATGTATGTTTAGCATTGGCATTTGAATATGGGCAGGTACATCATAATATATAAACATTATGAAGATATGCAGGCAACTCAGCATCTGTAAAACTATAGGAAAATGTAGACATATTTGTAAGTATATAAGCACATACATGAGTATGTAGATTTGTTGGTTTGTATAGGCCTGTGTGAAAGGACTGAGACATGTAAGCATGTGTAGAAACATGGAAAATTTTTGGCATGAATTGTATGCATTTTGACATATACTCCGGCATGCAGGTATGGATATATAGGCATGAATGTGCAGGCAGGACATGTCTTATTGACTTAAATGGGAATATATGGTTCCTTGTTTCTAGAAGTTTCTTCTTCTGAATCCATTAACGACAAGAAAACCACCATATTCTTCATCTTACATTTTATTTCAGTCAGAACATTTATCTGCTTCTGTCGTTGTTCACTTTGATGTAATTCAAACTGTTGTTAAAGTGATTACCAGAGGAGTAGTCCTGCTTTAAGTTTCAGTGAAGAGGAACCTTTTTCTAACTCTGCATTTTCTTTTTCTCTATCATAACTCAGCTTTTATCAGAGAATTCAATAATTAGAACTTTGTAGACCATGAATTCTATTTTATCCTTCTTATTTCTTACTCTTTTTTTTTCAGGCATATCAGTTTATAAATTGTTCATCCATTACAAAGTGAGTATACCTTAGGAACAATTTACACAGTAGAAAGATGTTAAGTTTTATGAGGATGTAAAAGGATGCATAAGGATGACTCACTGCCTTCTTTGCTCACATTTGAACTGCTCTTGTCAATGGACTTTTGACCTTATCCTTCATAAGACTCCTTTCTGTAACTTCCATTGACTAGACTGCTTAGATTTGTTCTTTCTTTCTTTCTTTCTTTCTTTCTTTCTTTCTTTCTTTCTTTCTTTCTTTCTTTCTTTCTTTCTTTCTCTCCTTTTATCTCTTCCTTTCTTTGGCATTCATGTTTATTACTTTTTTGTCCCCTAATTCATTTTTCTCTACCTCTATCCTATAAGGTACACTTATTAGGAATCTGTCTAGAACCAGTTCTTGTTTCACTTCCTGTTATTCTTATTTATTATGCTTCCAGTTTTCTTTTAGTTTGGCAATGGAAAATTATATGTAATTAAAAAGAAAAGAAAAACATGTGTCCATTTCTATATATTCATATTTCTCACCTCACCTACCCAATGCATCACAGATGATCTGAATTTTATGTTCTCTAAAATATGCAAATTAATCATATTGTCTTTCTCTTCATCATCACTAACTAACCTCAGGTCATTGAAGTCTGTTCCCAAAACAATTTCAGTGACCTGGTCAGCACCTGGCTACGACTATTTCTATAGTCTGCAAATGCATTGCTAAATACTGGAATCTGAAATAAATTCTAACATAGACTCTCTTCCAATGTATAGATTCTTGTACCATAAGTCACACTCTCAATTTCATTGTTAGCAGCTAAATGGCATAAACTGACATCCTTAATTCACGTCCTTAACGTGAAATAAAGGTGAGCGAGCTAGCTATTTCTAGCATCCCTATGCTCCCTGGTTTTATGTCCATCACACAATCTATAGTCACTGGAAAGGATGAAGCCTTAATCGACAAAATGCTCCCCTAAGGTCAGGCTATAGCCAAACCTATAAGGGATTTTCTTAATCAGTGATTGATGTGGAAGGGTAAAGTCCATTGTGGTTGGTGCCACTCTTGGGCAAGTGATCTTTGATTCTATAAGACAGAAAGCTGAAGAAGCCAGTAAGCAGCCCTCCTCCATGACCTCTGCATCTGCTTCTAGTTCTAGTTTATTGTACTGTTTGAGATATTGTTCTGATTTCCTTTATGAACAGTGCTATGGAAGTAGAAACCAAATAGTCTTTCTTCCCTTCGTTGCCTTGGTCATATTTCATTACAACCATAGTAACCTTAGCTAAGAAAATCCCTTTGTCTTTTCTCATATTTTATCTATATTTTTGTTCTTATATAATACACTTATATTTTAATCAGATAGTTCACCCTCTTTGGTACACAAACCTTGTGAAATGTCCTGAATACTTTTTAGTTGTTTGCTGGTGGAATTATTGGAAAGGTTGATTCTTTGTTTTGTTTGTTTTGATTTGTTTTTGTCAAGATTCAGGTGATATTTCAGTTTCCTTCCTACTGATATGATAGAAATCATTTACTAAAAACAGCTTGGGAAGGACAGAAATTATTGTTTCTTACAACTTCCAGATCACACTCCATCACCGAGGGTAAGTCAGGTCAGGAACACAAGTGGGAACACAGAGGCAGAAATTTATGCTGAAGTTATGGAAGAAAACTATTGCTTACTAGCATATTCCTCATGGCTTGCTCAGCATGTTTTATTTTATTTTATTTCATTTTATTATTTTCTCGTATTTTATTTTATTTTTGGTATCCCAGGACTATCTCTCTGGGAGTGGTACCACCCACAGTGGTTGGATCTTCCACCTCAATCATTAATCCAGGGAACACCCTACAGGCTGCCTACTGCTCAGTGTGAGGGAAGCATGTACTCAGTCGACACTCCAACTTCTCAGATGATCCTGGATTGTGTCACGTTGACAAAACAAAAACACACTAAACACCACAGGTTGGTAGCAAATTGGAATTTCACTGTTTGATCTCTGTTCCACTGTGAACGAATTATTACTTTGTTTTTAACCTCTTTATTTGATGTGCACAGGAAACAGTATGAAACTGTACTCTTGTGGTTATGATTAACATCAACTGAATAGAGTCAAGTGGAGTTCTCAGAAACTGCCAGATGCTCCAAAGTTCCCAGTGGGAGCACACGCATGTTATGACAGCATCGTCTTTACAAGTATCATGTGTCATGATTTTAAGCATTGTCAATTGTCTTCTTGAGTATGCTTTAAGAAAAACATTTCTTGTTTTTAAAATTCAACCAGTATTTCAATTGTATGCTTCTGCTTCATGAACGTTGCATTGACGAGGTAAAAGCCATGACTTTGCCTTTTTTAGTTTATGTTATGATGTCAATAGTTACATTTTATCATATACTATATATTTTACAAAAGGAGAGTACATAAGAGACTCCACAAATGCTTATTAAGTTACTGTATATATAAATAAATGAGCCAGTAACTAATAAAAATAGTGACATACATTACCAAGCCAATGCAATATCAAAGGAAAATTGCAAAGTGTACTTTAAGAAGAATATTAAAAAGAGAGTAAGCACTGAAGATTAAACACAGAAATATTTGCTAATATAATGGGTATGTAGTTTGAACTATTGTTCTGCATGTGTCTTTGCACAGTTTGAGTGTACATATGTGTGTTTGCATATGCATGTATGATTACATGCATCCACATATGTGTGGATGCATTTGGAGTCCTAAATCTGACACTGGATATCTTTTTCATAAATCGATGAATTATATTCTCAGTCTCGAAACTATTTATAAACACAGTTCATAAAAATTTCCAGGGATTCTCTAAGCTAGATCAAGGAGCATATGCTGGTAATTTTAGCACTCCAGTGATAAAGACAGGAGGATTAAAGGTTTAAGGCTAGTTTGAGCCACAGAAAACTTTGAGGTAAGCCTAGGCTACACAGCAAGGGCACAGCTCGTAAAAAGCAGAAAACATTACATAGGCAATCCAAAGTTTCATATCAAATCATAACATTAAAAATGGAAAAAAAGCATTCTTCTGTGTTCAATCTTGGAACAAGGCAATAAACAATGGAAAAGGTTCTTTCAGAGTCTAGTAAGCATAAATAATTCAGTCCTAGAAGCAATACAATCTAAAACCACAAAAGTATAAAAATTTTGGGCATTTCAATCATTGATTAGAAATCCACAGATAAAAAGAACTTGAATATATAGAAAATGTTTAGTCTTCTGTTCCAGTTATGAAGAACGATGGTATACTATCACAAATTACAAAATGGCCTTCTGACTTGTCCTCACATGACTCATTTTAAAAACAAACAACAAAAGTGAAGTAGACACCTATAATTGTATGTGTATTTCCTTAGATACAAGCTATATATTATGCTCTATGTATGTTGCTAACATATGAATTTGATAAGAACACATTAGAATATGAACTTACCCATTTTAATTGGTTATATTTTGCCCTTTAATGGATTGTGTTGGGAATTTTGAAGGCTGGTGATCTCAAGTTGAAGACCTCAATTTGAATCTAAAAGAGCTGGTTTAAAATGGGTCTCTGACATGATTCAGGATGACCTTTCTGCTTTTCTATTTTCATGGACTACTTATCAGCAGCATCTGACCAAAGATGTTAATTCCTTCATTCCTTTCTTAGACATGTTCCCACTTTCTACATCTTTCTGATGAAGTAAAGTTGTTTAGACCTGAGAGCTATGGTACGTTTTATTCAATATCCTGAATTTATTTAAAAGGTATCAACCTTTACTTCCTTCAAATTAAGATACTCCTTGTGGCTCATTTTCTGTCATGGGTAACCCCTATCTCAAATCACTTTGCTGAGAACATAGGCATTTGATTAGTATTTTTGCTGGGAGCCATTATCTGGAAACTCAGCTCTCATCAGGTATTGTCCAACAAAAAATACGATCAAAGATTGAGGACTCGAGGGGTATCTGAGTCCTGAACTCATTAGCTCCAAATCCTACTATAAATTACCCAAATGAAGCACTTAGAAAGATTCTTACCTGATTGTGTTATTCAGGATGCCTCTATTTCAATTAGAGTAGCATGACATATGACAGCTGAGAATAAAACTAATAATTTCACTGATGCCAGGGAAGGTTGTGGAACTTTGTGGAATTATAGCAAGTTTCACAGAAAATGTGCATTTTTTTTTGGTCATTTTCAGTGAGAAAGCTTTTGGCTTAGTCTTCCAGTTTTTGTAGAGACATTAAGGACTGATCCTTGTACAGAAGTACAGTGAGGAAGAAAAATTAGTGTACTTCAAATTAAAATGGCCACACTGATGACACAAATACACACCAACAAAAAATAACAGAGATATACTTACTTTTATCTTAGCACTGGATATCTATGAATCATGTCAATCAAGTGACCATAATTATTGTTACAGTTGGTATGTCTTCCTAACTTTACAGGATCTAGGGTCATCGAGAATTGGTACGTCTGTGAGAGAGATCAGAGATTGGATTGAATACAGGTGACACAAGTCAATGGATTGGAATTCCAGATGAAAAATGTGTAGAAAAGAGGATGAGTGTTGAGCACAGGCCTTTACCTCTGTTTTATTTGTCTGTGGACATAATGTGATCAACACTGGCTTATGTTGCATTTTCCATGAAGGACTGTACCCTTAAAACTGTAAGGCAAAATGAAATCTTCCTTCTTTAATTTGTTTTCCTAAGTGTTTTGTCACATCATTTAGAATAGTAACTAATACATTGAACAACCCAACAGAATTTCAAAGTCAATGAATAATGAACTTCCACTCTTTGAAGACCATTAGAAGTCTTGAGGTTCTAACAAAATGTTACATTAGGAAATATGGTTTTCCTGAGTGGATCTGAGAAATGTGTCATCACAGGTGCCATCCTAGCCTCCATGACTTTCAAAATTATTCACAAGATACATACTTCTGAATCTTAGTTTCCCTTAAGCAGAACAACCCATTTCTCAAAGCAAACTCTGGCATTTGAGAAGATAGACCACATACCAATAGAAATCACATACGTTCAGGTGTGTGGCTCAGTTTAAGTATCAATGCTAAACTCCAAGTTAGCCAGGACAACCATCACGTGTGTCATAAACTCAAAGACATTCAAAACCATCTTTGTGTACTGACTGGAGTAATTGCCAACTGAATGCTTTGGCCTTTGTTTTTCTGTTGATATGATTTAAAATGCATTTTGTTGGAGTTCTTTTTTTAATTAGGGCTTCTATTGCTATGAAGAGACACTAGGACCACAAGTTTTATAAGGAAAACATAGAATTTGGGGTGGCTTACAGTTTGAGAGGTTCAGTCCATTGTCATCATGGAGAAAGCATGGTGGTGTGCAGATAGTCATGGTGCTGGAGAAGGAGCTGAGAGTTCTACATCCAGATCAACAGGCAATAGGAATAAGATGCCACATTGGTGCTGACTTGAGCATCTGTGACCTGAAAGACCAACCCCAGGAACATACTTTCTCCAACAATGCCACTTCTATTCCAAGAAGCCAGCGCACTTTGCATGAACCTATGACAGCCATTTTCTTTTAGACCACAAGTTCCTTGTAGGAATATGGGTGAGGAGTTACTTACAGAACAAAGAAAGGATCTAAAATTTCTACAACACCAAAGACCACTTTCAGAAGCATGACAGTTCATGAAAGCCAAGAACAGGGGCACACTGCACAATATGAAGACAGTTCATCAGGTTGGAGAGTGTCTTTTGTAAAAAGGCCCATTCTCTGAGTCTTTTCCAGGTAAGTTAGTTGGTCTTTGCTTCTTTTGAGCAGCTAACTTCAGCAATCCTTACTGTAGACATACATAAATAAAAGTATACATGCATACATATATACCCATAGATCCATGCACACACACAACATAGATAGGTAGGTAGGTAGATAGATAGATAGATAGATAGATAGATAGATAGATAGATAGATAGATAAGCACACTTGGGAATGAACCTGGTCAATTCATAGACTACCTGAAGCCAGTGAGTTGTTTACCTCCTGAACTTAAAAAGCTTCTCTGCAGACTGGAATATTTCCTCTCCCTTTTGAATATACTATTTTACCTTTCATTTAACATCCCAAGTCTTAATAAATGTCACTCCAATATGGAAGGGTTTAGTATAAGAGGAAAGGGTTATACAACAGTTAATAAGTTATTATGCTCCAGGCCAGGCTACCCAAGGTAATAAGATATATATTTACGGCTGGAGAGACGGGTACCCAGGCTCTCCCCCCAATATAACGTCACTTGGGACACGGCCTGTTGGGGCTTCCGTCTGTGCCCAAGGGCGGGTTGGCGCTGTGGTCGTCTGGGTGCCAGATCGGCGGGCCATCGTGACTACAGGGTGAGCGGCACCACGGAGAGTGCCCTCCGCCATCTTTGCTCCAGTGACCAGGTAGTTGGGACCACCAGGCTCAGAGACAGACAGGCATAATATCGCTTCGGTCTCAGGCAGCTTGTGTGTAACCTGCTCCCAGGTGCTGGGCTGATCTGCAGTAACCAGCGCGCCAGCTCTGCTGTGGGACCTTCTGCCTGGTGGAGGGACCCCCGCGCTGGGAGGGAGCCTGCCAGCTTTCCTTCCACGACCTCTGTTCCCGCGGACTGCACTGGAGAGACGGGTACCCAGGCTCTCCCCCTAATATAACATCACTTGGGACACGGCCTGTTGGGGCTTCCATCTGTGCCCAAGGGCGGGTTGGCGCTGTGGTCGTCTGGGTGCCAGATCGGCGGGCCATCGTGACTACAGGGTGAGCGGCGCCACGGAGAGTGCCCTCCGCCATCTTTGCTCCAGTGACCAGGTAGTTGGGACCGCCAGGCTCAGAGACAGACAGGCATAATATCGCTTCGGTCTCGGGCGGCTTGTGTGTAACCTGCTCCCAGGTGCTGGGCTGATCTGTAGTGACCAGCGCGCCAGATCTGCTGTGGGACTTCTGCCTGGCAGAGGGACGCCCCCTCCCCCCCCAGGAGAGATCACACACCCCT
Organism: Tokudaia tokunoshimensis; assembly: GCA_036184795.1. NCBI lineage: Eukaryota > Metazoa > Chordata > Mammalia > Rodentia > Muridae > Tokudaia > Tokudaia tokunoshimensis. The sequence continues at coordinate 18,960,050 of BTHU01000017.1, forward strand.
GCACAGGGCAGGAGCCTGCCAGCCTCCCTTTGGCGACCTCTGCTCCAGGAATCCACTAGGCTGAGCCTTTAGATGTGCAAGGCCTCCCCAATATAAGATCACTTGGGGCAAAGCACATTAGGGCTCCAAAGTCACTCAGGAGCAGGCAGGCCCCAGAAATCAGTGCCAGGGGAATCCTGGTAATCCAGGGGGGGCAGAAATAGCTTTGCAGGCTCACAGGAGGTCCAACCAACAGCCAGTGGCAGCAGGACCAACTAACACCAGAGGTATCCAGATGGCAAAAGGCAAACGTAGGAATGTTACTAACAGTAATCAAAGTAATGTGGGACCATCCGAACCCAACTCTCCAACAGCAGCAAGTCCTGGATACCCCACCACACCCGAAAGACAAGATCTGGATTTAAAATCACTTCTCATGATGCTATTAGAGGATCACAAGAAGGACACAAATAAATCTTATAAAGAGTTACAGGAGACCATGAATCAACGGTTAGAAGCCCTTACAAAGGAAACACAAAAATCGCTTAGAGAAATGCGGGAGAACATGGATCAAAAGATGGAGGCGCACAAGGAGACAACACAAAAATCGCTTAACGAGATGAATCAATGGGTAGATGCACTCACAAAGGAATCACAAAATTTGCATAAAGAAATGCAGAAGAATATGGGTCAACAGATGGATGCCCATAAGGAGGCAACACAAAAATTGCTTAAAGAAATGAATCAACGGTTAGATGCCCTTACAAAGGAAACACGAGAACTGCTTAAAGAAATGCAGGAGACAATGGATCAACAGATGGAATCCCATGAGGAGGAAACACAAAAATCGCTCAGAGAAATGCAGGAGAACATGGGTCATCAGGAAGAAATCCTGAAAGAGGTATTGCAAAAATACCTTAAAGAAATACAGGAAAATACAAACAAACAAGTGAAGGATCTCAGCAAATCCATCCAGGAACTAAAAAAGGAAGTAGAAACAACTAAGAAATCACAAAGGGAGACAACTTTGGAGATAGAAAACCTTGGGAAGATATCAGGAGTCATAGATGCAAACATCAACAATAGAATACAAGAGATGGAAGAAAGAATCTCAGGTGCTGAAGATTCCATAGAAAGCATCGACTCAACAGTCAAAGAAAATGCAAAATGCAAAAAACACGTAACCCAAAACATCCAGGAAATCCAGGACACAATGAGAAGACCAAAGCTAAGGATTATAGGTATAGATGAGAGTGAAGATTTGCAACTTAAAGGGCCAGTAAACATCTTCAACAAAATTATGGAGGAAAACTTCCCTAACTTAAAGAGAGAGATGCCGATGAACGTACAAGAAGCCTACAGAACTCCAAACAGACTGGACCAGAACAGAAATACCTCCCGTCACATAATAATCAAAACACCGAATGTTCTAAACAAAGAAAGAATACTAAATGCAGTAAGAGAAAAGGGCCAAGTAACATACAAAGGAAGACCTATCCAAATCACATCAGATTTCTCACCAGAGACTATGAAAGCCAGAAGATCCTGGGCAGATCTCATGCAGACACTAAGACAGCACAAATGCCAGCCTAGACTACTATACCCAGCAAAACTCTCAATCACCATAGATGGAGAGACCAAGATATTCCATGATAAAACCAAATTTTCACAATATCTTTCCACAAATCCAGCCCTGCAACGGATAATAGGTGGAAACCTCCAATACAGGGAGAGAAACAACACCCTGGAAAAAATGAGATAATAACCTTCTTGAATCAAACCCAAAAGTAGATAACCACTCAAACATAAAGATAGCGTCAAGAATGGCAGATGGCAATAATCACTATGCCTTAATCTCTCTTAATATCAATGGTCTCAATTCCCCAATTAAAAGACATAGACTAGCAGACTGGATACGTAAACAGGACCCAGCATTTTGCTGCATGCAGGAAACGCACCTCAGTGTCAAAGACAAACACTACCTCAGAGTAAAAGGCTGGAAAACAATTTTACAAGCAAATGGCCCCAAGAAACGAGGTGGAGTAGCCATCCTAATATCGGATAAAATTGATTTTCAACCTAAAGTCATCAAAAAAGACACAGAAGGACACTACATACTGATCAAGGGAAAAATCCACCATCAAGAACTCTCAATTCTGAATATCTATGCTCCAAATGCAAGGGCACCCTCATTCGTAAAAGAAACTTTACTAAAACTCAAAGCACACATCGCACCGCACACAATAATAGTGGGTGACTTCAACACCCCGCTCTCTGAAATGGATCGTTCAGGAAAGCAGAAACTAAACAGGGACACAGTGAATCTAATTGAAGCCTTGGACCAAATGGAACTAACTAATATATATAGAACATTTCATCCTAGAGCTAAAGAATACACCTTCTTCTCAGCTCCTCATGGTACCTTCTCCAAAATTGACCATATAATTGGTCACAAATCAGACCTCAACAGATACAAGAAGATAGAAATAATCCCATGCCTCCTATCAGATCACTATGGAATAAGGTTGGTCTTCAATGGCAACAAAAACAAAAGAAAACCCACATACACATGGAGGCTGAACAATGCTCTACTCAATGATAACTTGGTCAAGGTGGAAATAAAGAAAGAAATCAAAGACTTTTTGAAAGTTAATGAAAATGAAGGCACAACATACCCTAACTTATGGGACACAATGAAAGCAGTGCTAAGAGGAAAATTCATAGCCCTGAGTGCCGCCAAAAAGAAACGGGAGACAGCATACACTAACAGCTTAATGGCACACCTGAAAGCCCTGGAACATAAAGAAGCAAATACACCAAAGAGGAGTAGAAGGCAGGAAATCATCAAACTCAGGGCTGAAATCAATCAAGTAGAAACAAATAAAACCATACAAAGAATCAACAAAACGAGGAGTTGGTTCTTTGAAAAAATCAACAAGATAGATAAGCCCTTAGCCAGACTAACCAGACGGCACAGAGATAGTATCCAAATTAATAAAATCAGAAACGAAAAGGGAGAGATAACAACAGAAACTGAGGAAATTCAAAAAATCATCAGATCCTACTACAAAAACCTGTATTCAACACAACTAGAAAATCTTGAGGAAATGGACAATTTCCTTGACAGATACCAAGTACCAAAATTAAATCAGGATCAAATAGACCATCTAAACCATCCTATAACCCCTGAAGAAATAGAAGTTGTCATTGGAAGTCTTCCAACCAAAAAAAGCACAGGTCCAGATGGTTTTAGTGCAGAATTCTATCAGACCTTCAAAGAAGACCTAAAACCGATACTCTTCAAACTGTTCCACAAAATAGAAACAGAAGGAACACTACCCAACTCGTTCTATGAAGCCACAATTACACTAATATCAAAAGCACACTAAGATCCGACAAAGAAAGAGAATCTCAGGCCAATCTCTCTTATGAATATCGATGCAAAAATACTCAATAAAATTCTTGACAACCGAATCCAAGAACACATCAAAACGATCATTCACCACGATCAAGTAGGCTTCATCCCAGGGATGCAGGGATGGTTCAATATAAGGAAATCCATCAATGTAATCCACTACATAAACAATCTCAAAGAAAAAAACCACATGGTCATCTCATTAGATGCTGAGAAAGCATTTGACAAAATTCAGCATCCTTTCATGCTAAAGGTCTTGGAAAGATCAGGAATTCAAGGCCCATATCTAAACATAGTAAAAGCAATTTACAGCAAACCGGTAGCCAGCAACAATCTAAACGGAGAGAAACTTGAAGCAATCCCACTAAAATCAGGGACTAGACAAGGCTGCCCTCTCTCTCCATATCTTTTCAATATAGTACTTGAAGTTCTAGCTAGAGCAATTAGACAACAAAAGGAGGTCAAAGGGATACAAATTGGAAAGGAAGAAGTCAAACTATCACTATTTGCAGACGATATGATAGTATACATAAGCGACCCAAAGAACTCGACCAGAGAACTCCTACAGCTGATAAACGACTTCAGCAAAGTGGCCGGATATAAAATCAACTCAAGCAAGTCAGAAGCCTTCCTATACTCAAAGGATAAGCAGGCTGAGAAAGAAGTAAGAGAAATAATACCCTTTATGATAGCCACAAACCATATTAAGTATCTTGGCGTGACGCTAACCAAACAAGTGAAAGATCTGTATGACAAGAACTTCAAGTCTCTGAAGAAAGAAATTGAAGAAGACCTCAGAAGATGGAAAAATCTTCCATGCTCATGGATTGGCAGGATTAATATAGTAAAAATGAGCATCTTACCAAAAGTAATACACAGATTCAATGCAATCCCCATCAAAATCCCAACTCAATTCTTCATAGAGTTAGAAAGAGCAATTCAAAAATTCATCTGGAATAACAGAAAACCCAGAATAGCTAAAACTATTCTCAAGAGTAAAAGAACCTCTGGGGGAATCAGTATCCCGGACCTCAAGCTGTACTACAGAGCAATAGTGTTAAAAACTGCATGGTATTGGTACAGTAACAGACATGTAGATCAATGGAACAGAATTGAAGACCCAGAAATGAATCCACACTCTTATGTTCACTTGATCTTTGACAAAGGAGCTAAAACCATCCAGTGGAAAAAAGATAGCCTTTTCAACAAATGGTGCTGGCTCAGCTGGAGGTCAACATGCAGAAGAATGCAAATTGACCCATCCTTATCTCCTTGCACTAAGCTCAATTCTAAGTGGATCAAAGATCTCCACATAAAACCAGACACACTGAAACTAATAGAAGGGAAACTAGGGAAGAACCTTGAACATATGGGCACAGGGGAGAATTTCCTGAACAGAACTCCAATAGCTTATGCTCTAAGATCAAGAATAGACAAATGGGACCTCATTAAATTACAAAGTTTTTGCAAGGCAAAAGACACCGTCAAAAAGACAAAGCGGCAACCAACTAACTGGGAAATGATCTTTACCAACCTTACATCCGACAGAGGGCTAATATCCAAGATATACAAAGAACTCAAGAAGTTAAACTCCAGAGAGGCAAGTAACCCTATTAAAAAATGGGGTACAGAGCTACACAAAGAGTTCTCACCTGAAGAATATCTAATGGCTGAGAAGCACCTAAAGAGATGTTCATCATCCTTAGTCATTAGGGAAATGCAAATCAAAACAACCCTGAGATTCCATCTCACACCAGTCAGGATGGCTAAGATCAAAAACACAGGAGACAGCAGTTGTTGGCGAGGATGTGGAGAAAGAGGAACACTCCTCCACTGCTGGTGGAATTGCAGGCTGGTACAACCACTCTGGAAAGCAGTCTGGCGGTTCCTCAGAAAACTGGGCATGACACTTCTGAAGGATCCGGCTATACCACTCCTGGGCATATACCCAGAGGCTTTACCTGCATGCAATAAGGACACATGCTCCACTATGTTCATAGCAGCCTTATTTATAATAGCCAGAAGCTGAAAAGAACCCAGATGTCCCTCAACGGAGGAATGGATTCAGAAGATGTGGTATATCTACACAATGGAATACTACTCTGCAATTAAAAACAATGAATTCACGAAATTCCTAGGCAAATGGTCAGAACTTGAAAATATCATCCTTAGTGAGGTAACCCAATCACAAAAGATCACACATGGTATGCAGTCACTGATAAGGGTATATTGACCCAGAATCTCAGAATACCCTAGCCACAATCAGCATATCAATAGATTTCTAAAAAGATAGAAGGAGAGACCCCTGGTCCTGGAAAGACGGGATGTAGGGGAACGCCAGGACAGAGTAATGAGAGGGGGTTGAATGGAGAAAAGAGGGAGGGAAGGGGGCTTATGGGACTTTCGGGGAGGGAGGAAATGGGAAACTGGAAGTGATTTGGAATGTAAATTAAAAAAATAAAATAAAAAAAAAGATATATATTTACATATAATGGAGTTTTCATTTAATCCAGCAAGAAACTGAACATATATGAACAAAAATTCAAAACTAAAGTACAATGAGAACTAGTCTTCCTTTACAGTTTATAAGAATCATGCTTTGTGTTCAACTATTCCTGAATACATAACTTGACTAAGGACAAGAGACAGACAAGCCAGCCTCAAATTCATGGGAAGTCTCAAGTCCACAAACTGACAATCCTAAAAGACTGAAAAGCCTAGAGGTGTGCTACACAGATCAGAGCTCACCAAAGAGCCTGGGTGAGAAAATTCATTGTGTTTTTTTAAGTTAGATTCTGAGATTCAAGTAAGAACTTAGAATATTTGATAGGCAACACTGATGGCAATATTGCATTTCTGATTTTGAAAATTAACTATAGTAATTCTGAGTATTTGTCTCAGGAAAACCTGGATGTTGGTAAGATGGAAACTTCTGCTAATTATACTGCATGCTTGGAATTCTAAGTTTATCCCAAAGTTTAAATAAATGTTTATGAAATAAAACCACAATCATACCTCAGTAAAAATGCATGGTTGTTTAATGTTACAAGCACAGCATCTCATCACAGTTTTAAAAGGAAAAATGCTCTCTCTGCAGAGAAGAAGGTAGATGCTTTTTATGTAGTATTCCCCAAGACCTACTTCAGATGGTTTCTCTACTTCTTCACACCCCTCTACAAGCTCAGACCACCTGGTGCCTCCTTACTGACTTAGGATGAAGACTCCATATTTTCCCATGATGAGTAGATTCGGAATATCTGAGGCTTAGAGTGCACACAGCCTTGTATGACAGATGATATTTTCCTGGTAGGAAACAAACACAGGTGTGTGTTTCTCCAGCAACAAGTGACAGACAGATGGAATGAGGAGGACCCAGTGGAACCAGAGCCATGTGAATACACACACTAAGGGTCTGTTGTATCTGTAGACATTTTCCTAAAAGACATAGGCTTGATTTTCAGTTTATGTGCATTTTACATAAATGCTGTACACCAGCTACTTAACACAATGTAAGTGAAAATGCTTTCATCCATTGAACTGACTCCTTTAATCACTATTCTCTCATTTTTGATATTTGCTGACATTTAATAGAGAGTTTCTGCCTGGGCATGGTGGCACACAATTGCAATCCAAATACTCAGGAGACACAAGCCATAGGAGCTTGGTAGTTTTGTAATATCCAGGGCTATAAAAATAAAAGCCCCATCTTAAGGAGAAATTCAATACAAATGTATATTAAATGGATCTGATTTCATTTTTTTTATCTTAACCTGCTGACAGGTCTTATTCCCTCTTCACTTCCCATTCTACCTCTGTCCTGACTGAATAGATAGATATAAGAAACTGGTTCTCCAGTTCAGTGCAGGCTACAGCTGCCAATCAGAAAAGCTGTTCATATTGGCTGCATTCTCCAAGTCAGAATTGTTTCCTTGGTATCTCAGTCTTTTCCCAAATTCATCCAGGAGCCATACAACCTTCCTCAAAGACCCTCATTGTATGAGTCAATAATCTTGCTGTCTCCTGTTGTGGCTGGTTTTGGTGGTTTCAGGAAATGACATGTACGGTGTGGTTTGGTGTGTCATATGTGGTATATGTGGTGATGATGATTCATGTGCATCTGTGAAAAGGTTATTATGTTCACATAATAATAATGATCACAGCTTTCCTATAGCAGCAGTCAAAAGAAGTATTCCATTTAATACATAGGTCATAGACAAAGACCTGAAAGTAGGAATAATGAATAAATAAAACAAAGCATTGGAATGCTCCTGACAAACCTCTGGCTCCACTGAAAGACATGTCTACAGCCTCTCCTTAGGGAAACCTCCGTGGATAGCAGCTCTCATTGCAGATACTTTGCTACATCTCGCTAGATTCCTTCTCAGTGAACTAGTATTTGTTGTTTACATAAGAAATTCAAGTTCTTCATGACTACCAAAACAGTTTACTTTTGCAGACTTAACCGATTGTCTTTCAGTGTATAAACTATCGGCCTGTACTACTAAAATCTTTGCTCAAGAAGGTGAGTAAAAAGTTTAAAATGCTAGAACATTGGATATACTTCTGTGTGGTGGTTTGAATAAAAATGGCCTCCATCGGTCCAACAAAAATACCACTCCTTAGGACACATGGCCTTGTTGGAGAAAGTATGATTCATTTACTTCTTGCTGCCTACTGATCCACATGTAGAACTCTAACTTCCTTCTCAAGCACCATGTCTGCTTGCATGATTCCATGTTCCCTTCCATGGTGATAGTGGACTAAATTTCTGAAACTGTAAGCTAGTCCCAATTTAATCGTTTCCATTATAAGTATTGCCGTAGTCATAGTGACTCTTCACAACAGTAAAACCCTCAGACTCTCTGTGTCCCATATTTAGGCTGAGTTGCCACAACAGATTTTATTTTATTGAATGTCATCAGTTGTACTATTTACTAGTCAGGAGAGCAGGGGACCTCACACACCCCACTGCTTCCTCTCTATTTGACTTCCTTCACATCAGAGTTAGAAGGCTTGAAAAGGGATTCATTCTCACACAGTTGGTGACCGATTAGTATTAAGTGTTATATGCATACATTCAATAAAATTACTTTCATCTCAGAGAGATGACATGGTTCTGTGTATGAGTCGGACATCATGTTGTTTTGAGTAAGTTTTAGAAAAATGTACATTTTTTGTATATTTTTATATATTTATAATGCACAAAGGATGATGGGAAAGCACTGGTAATATAGAAGCATGAATGAATGGCAATAGAAATAGAGACAGGGGAGATGTTACAAATGGCACAGTAGTGTTGGCGACTAATTGGCATTCACAGCTTCAACAAGAATGAAAGATAGACAACAGAGCTTATGAATTCAACATTGCACGTGAAAAACTTGGTGAATCATATAACATCAAAGTCCTCTCATAAATTAAAAACATTTAACAAATGTTAATGTGTGTTGCTTTCCATTTGCCCATCCTTATAATACACACATTAGAAAGGAAAGTATTTGACACTATAATGAGCAAGGAAGGGGCTTGCAGGCAAATTCTGAAAACATTACATTCTAATTGGTAACTGATAATTAAGTTACGTTTTTTTTCTTCCTAAAATAAGTTCTCATCACAGTGTTTAAGTAGCCCAAATAACTGACTTCTCCTTAAGTCAGTTGGAGGAGACAAACCTCAAATGTTTAAGAACATTCAAACTTTAATATCTAGGGATATGCCTCAGTTTCAAAGATAAAAACCTGGAGATAAATTTATACAAAATCTGGTGCCTGCTGCCAGTCACAGGAGAGGGAATAGAAGGACTTATATCTTTTTTTTTTCCTAGAGCTGTCCTATGAGGTCGCTAATGGCATTGTCAATTTGATTTACAAAACCTCCAGAAACTTAAGATAAACTTCCCTTGAACAATCACATTTGAAAAGAGACCTGAAGACAGTTTCCTAGCAAATCCCAGAGATTCTTAAACCAGCTAGCTAATTGTGCTCTTTGATTTATATATGAACGACTTTGTATTTATCCGGAGAAATACATGAACACATTTTGTTCCAAAGGGTGTAAGAATAGAGTAGAAATGTGTTGTGTCTTCATTACAGGTAGGGAACAAGAGCTCAAGCCATCTGCCATGTAACAGGAAGGCATGAATGAAGTACTTTACAAACATAGTTCAGCATGTGATTACATGCATAGTTACAGCAGGTTGATTACATGTGGACATCTACTTTTCACTATTATTCTCCAGATTGGACATGGTCATATCTGTGGATTGCATCTTACATTTATGCAATTTGTTGAATGGTTCATGCAGATATTTTATTGGTCACCGTGCTTTCCGTGATGATTCACTGATGTAAGTGTGAAAGCAGGCTTCAAAGATAGGTGTGGTCATTCTGGAAGAGCTTTCTTTGAAAAATGTGCTCTCATGTAAACAGAGCATCAATAACACTACGCCTTCATTTAGTTTAAGGCATTTGGAAATGGGCAAAACAGAGCTAATTTATTTCCTGTTCTTTAAATAAAGAAGAGATCCTTGTACATAAAACAAAATATCAGTTGTAAATTAGTGCCTGTGTGCCGATGCTTTGCCTTCATAAGACTGTATTGTGTTAGCTTTGGAATCCTGGCTAAAAGAATCATCCCAAACTATTACCGAGAAGTAACAATGAAGCTTAAGTTTTGATTTACTCAGGGCTCAACACTTGAGTGGTTGTTATTATTTTGATGTTTTGAATTTTTTATTTGAAAGATTCAGATGTTTTTAATTAGTGACTTTGGACCTTGACTATGGGTGTTCTAGACGTCACAAAGCTCAGGACACCCCAGGGTCTGCGCAATCAAACCTTTCACTCCTGGCACTGATGATCCAGAAGGAGTGAAAATAAATAAATAAAAACATGAGCCAGCTGCACGGGGTTCTGCGCTGATGGCAGGCTTGCCTCAGCCTGGGCCCCATCCACGTGTTGCATAGTTCGCTTGTTGCCACATGCCACAGTGCCTTTCTGTCCCCCATTCGTATGACTACTGCAAATGGTATCATTTTGCAACTAATTTACTCGCTTAGTTTTGGCCATTAGTCATTCCCAATATCCTCAATCTGCAGGTAATTTTCCAGATTATTAGTTACCCACCTGTCTTATTAGACTGGACTCTCTGAAACCCTGTGTGCCTGCATTTTCTGCACCTTTAGATCAAGCAAATAATTGCCTGTACCTGGATGGAAGAATTTAATAGGAAGATTAGAGTTGATTCCAAAAGTTAATAACTATAGCATCTGGTTTCCCTTTTTAACATTTAAATGATAAATTCAGTGCTCATGGAGAGCGAGAATGAGTTGGCTCACCAGAGTTGAAAATCTTTTTTTTTTCTAATCTTTTTTGGTCAGGTTGACTGGAGAAGGGGAAAAGGTATGTTTTAATCTCTCCACCAATGCTCATTAACTTTGACTCTAAGCGATCTACTTTGGTCATATTAAAGGAAAGGTAGTAGTTTACTAATGGAAGAATCACGTTCTGATAAGGAGAGTGTACAAGTCCTCTACCTGTGCAGAGATCTCTGATAAATTTGGTTGCTCTGGTAAGAGACTCCAGCTATTCTGAGCCTCTCGTATCTGTGCACATTTCCACAGATGCTTTTGCCTGGGATGCTTTTTAAAACATTTCTAAGTGACACTCAGATCATTATTTTCTGAACCAGGTCAGGAAAATCCAGCACATACACACACACACACACACACACACACACACACACACACACACACACACACATTCTGTACTCAGGAACAGGATTGCAATTTGTCAGGAGTCTAAGGAGAGTACCTCATTTGCAATTAAATTGATATTCATTTTTTATCAAAAATAAATGTGCCTGGACACAATATTTGCTTGGAGTTATAACTCTCTGTCTCTCTCTCTCTTTTTTTTTAGCTTGAAAAGAACTACATGTTTCCAGTAATAGAAACAGAAGCCAAACATTTCTGGAATAATACATATTTTTCTTAAACAATGCAATCATCAAACTCATACAAGTTGTTACAGAATGCATATGTAGGAGAGAAGACAACAGCTTTACAAACTTTGTGTGAATGTACTTCTGAGTATGTTTTAGCAACTTGAATTGTAAGTCCTTGATTCGCTTACATGTCTATCAACCTTCTCCTCCCTCCTCTTGTAAAGACAAGTAGGTCTTCTCCATAAGTTGACAGCACAAAATCAAAATTGAAGTTTTATATTACAGAAGAATGTATGAAGAAGGTAAATCATATAGTATTCCAGCCCTCCACAATGGTGCCCTCTAACAGCTGGTATATAATGTAATCCTCCTTCTTGGGTGCTTCTACTTCTACTACTTCTACTTGGGTGTTCATCCAGTGCATCATATCACAGGTTTCTTCTTGCCCCAAGTAATTTCCTTTCATTGTCTCTTCAAAGCCTTCCATGTTTCCTCAATTAGATTAAACTTGGGGGGGGAGGGGAGAGAAATCTAGACCAGAGGACAATAAGCTTTAGCTTGGAATAATCCACATGACTAACTATTTTGAAATAATCTGTGCTGCAGTGGTATATTCTAAGGTTGAACGTGTTTTTCACAACCTTATTGGCTATTTGTATTTCATAATTTTCTTTTTTCTCTCATACCATCAATGTTAGAGACTACAGAAAAGATCTAAATCCACATCTGTAACATGTAACAAACATTGGTTCTTAGTATTTTCAAAATTGCAATACCATGGGCCCTGATACCATATTGGCGTTCATTGATAAAAGAAAGAGGTAAATGAGTATTAGCAGTGTAGCTCTTAATATTAATCTTTGGTACTGAAAGAGTTCTGACAATGTCTTCAAGAAACTTCATCCATTTAGTCTTTGTCCATGAACATCAGATAAATTAAATCTTTAATAAGATACCTCATCCTCCATTTTCAACATCCACCTGTGATCTGATCCTCAGGGCCTGACCATATATAGGCAAAATATTTTGAAAGATCAGAGTCACATCTATAGCCTACTAACTACAATGTAGAAACTTTTGTATGCTTTCTCTCTGTTGAGATACTCTAACTCCACAGAAGTAGAAAGAAGGAAACACGTATCTCTTCCTTCTCACATTCAGAGAACTGTGAAGAGTGAAGGTACACATTTGTTCAGGCAAGTTCATATTGCTTGTCCAAGCCTCTCTAGAATGGAACAACTATACCAAGATAAGCACAAGACCATGATTCTGTCATACCTTCAGAAACCAGCTGAAATATCATTTGTTAGGGAAGGCATACAGAATGCCTGATAGATTTGCCCTTACTTTTTGTTAAGATTTATTTTTATTTTAAGTGTATGGGTATGTTGCTTGCATGCATGTCTGTGAGACATATGCATGCAGTGCTCAGGAGGTTAGAAGAGAGTGTTGGATGTGTAACTGGAGTTACAGATAATTGTTAACAACCATGTGGGTGGCTGGCACTGAGCCTGAGTCCTCTACAAGAACAATCAGTGCTGTTAGCTACTGAGCCATTTGACTAACTCCCTTCCTAGTGTAATAGGATCCTGGTCACCCCTATTCCCTCTCATCCACAAAGCATCAAAGCCTGAAAGCTTTCTTACTTCAAAGTATTCTACCATTCATTTTCCTAATTATGAAATGTTCATGCTTACATTAGAATCATTACATAATCCTGTGAACTTGTCAAGTCATTTGATTATTTTATTGAGTACCTCACACAAGCATCATTATTTATGAGACAGAGTTTAGATGCATTGTATGGCTTTTGTTGTGTTTTAGTTTATGATAATGGACCCATGCCTAGATGCAGAGATGGCACAGGTGCAAGCTTTATCCTTGTGCACACAGCAGATGGCAGGAGGTGGGGGAACCAAATGGCTGATAGTCTTTCTCAAGAAGTCTACATCTCATCAAAATTATGGCACCCATATTACAGATACTTCATTCTTCAAAATTTTTCTTTCTTTGACCATTTCTCCCAAAAAGGAGGCCACCTGTAGCAACAGACCTGTGAAGATCTGCTAGCAGCCAACCCTGAACAGCTGTCAAGCAAATGCAAGGAGGAAAGGAGCAGAAATGTGAAAGAGAAAGCAGTTGTCTGGGGCTGCTGGGAATGCACTGGCACAGAACTGGGTGAGCACAAATCCACAGGTCTGCTTCTGCATAAACAGGTGAAGGCAAGGCTGCGGGAGGCGTGAAAATAGCTCCTCAGCCACACTGCAATCTGCTTCTCCCAAGGTGCAGGCCAGCATCTGTTCTGCATTTTGTCAGAAACGCCTCTTTGGTGTGAGGTCTGCAGAATCACAGCCAGCTACTCTATAAACGGAAAAAAATCAGAATGAAATCTTGCTTGTTCCTCCTTCAGAATTAATGTATGATTCACTTTAAAATTTTTAGGTTTGTTTTCCACGTAATTTAGGTATAAGTGGAGAGATCAAAATTATTACCATTAAGCAGCATCGTGGGTAGAACTTTTCACCAAAACAAAAATAAAAGAAGGATGTACCCTCAAAGTTACATATCTTTACTCTAGAATACTGCAGCTCTCAGGCCTTATCAGACCTCATCAGAGAAGACCCGACGCCAACTCCAGTTAACATAAAAATTCATAACTCTTCAAAATAAAGATAACAGTATCTGTGGAATGCTCAGACACAAACAGGGCATGTTCTATTCTTAATTAATGATTGATGGGGGAAGTGCCACCCTTGGACTCCTGGTCCTATATTCTCTAAGAAAGCAGGCTGAGCAAGACATGAGGATCAGACAAATTAGCAGCAGCCCTCCATGGCTTCTACATCAACTCGTACCTCCAGGTGCCTACCCTCTCTGAATTCCTGTTCTGACTTTATTCAGTGATGAACAGTGATATGGCACTATAAGCCAAATAATTTCTTACCTCCCCAAGTTTCTTTGGATGTGATATTTCCGCAAAACAATAGTAAATCTAAGGAAGACAGCAGGTTCCCACAATATCTATATGTTGAGGACTCTCACAATGGAAGCACAGTACTATAGTGCAGTCAAATAATGATAGAAACAGAAAAAGGGAATTTACAAAAGACAAAAATAACTCAAATCCATCTTTTCTTCTTTTTTAGTATTGTATTATATGAATAAATATCACTATCACATTGGTCTAGTAAGAAAAGTTGATGTAATATGTATTAATGAGAAAACACAGAATAAGAGCTAGAAATAAAAGAGAAAGACGAGAGGGAAGAGAAGGAAGAAAGAGAAAGGAGAAGGGAGAGGAGGAGCACTAGGGAGAGATGAAAGAAGGGAAGAGAATAGTGAGAAGAAGGGGTAGAGGGAAGGAGGAGAGGAGGGTAATGGGGAAGGAGACCAGAAAGAGAGAAAAAAAGAAGCGGAGGAGAGCCAGGAAGAGGAGGGGTGTTTCTACAATTCAGCTTCTAGATAGAGCCCCTTGATAGGTCCATGCAACTAAGATTCCAAGGTTTGTTCTGAAGCAGTAATATGTATTGTCAGAAATGGACACATCTGAAATATTAACTGTGCTGATTGAAGTAGCAAGACTTCAATGGTTTTATTTTTCTTAGTCTTACTATTAAATGGAAAGTGCAGTCAGTGGGGCCTTTAAGCATTTCGGTTGATAATCCACAGTATGTATTCAATTCATGGTGCTTGGCACCTAGTTGAACACTTTTCTACTTTGCATATGAATGTATGATCATCAGGTGTTGTTAACATGCTGTTTCAAAGTCCAACTTGAACCACTGTGCTCTATAGTCTAGGGTACATATTTTCATAGTTTGTCTCCTTAACTGACCTATCCTTGGTATGGAAGCTTAAGGACAGATAGCATCCTTACATCCAACCAAAGAATCTCAAGCTTGACATTATCAAATCCAATTTTCTTTTATCAGTATACACCAAATACTATAAGACAATGTTCTATATTTTGTACACACTCAAATAATAGAAATACAGTACCAAGGCATAGGAAGTGTCTGAATTATTAATTATAATAATTGTTATAATTAGTAATAATAATAATAATGCTAACTGATGACATCCTTCAGGTAGCAGTTTGCACTTTATGTTGAGCTATCTAATCTTACAGCAGTGTAGGACTGAGATGTCCTGTTCATCATTGCTGACTTAATAGGGGCCTCTCACATGTTAACAAGCATCACATTGGACTTTGTATCCAAAAATGGAATGAGTAAATGTCTCCATCAACTCTGTCTCATTAATGCCAGAGGTAATATGTCCTAACCTGATAAACATGAGAATGTTGCTGCTACCATCCATGTGTCCAATGGTCCTTACACAAGCATTTCTAAGTCTAATCACCACCTACTTAAGAAAGTGTATATAAAGAAGACAATCTAAGTTGATTGAAAGTGGAATTATAAACATTTTCTGATAAAATTAAAAATTTACAAGGAAAATATTTCTGATAAAACTCAAGAAATATATAGAAAAACACGTTAAAACTGACTATTTCATGAAAAATTATACAGATAAGATAGTAGGCATAAAAATATTCCTAAATTGATTCAAAGTAGAAGTAAAAATATTTTCTGATAAAATTGAAGATTTACATGGAAAATATATCTAATAAAATTGAAGAAATTTATACAGATAAATTGGTAGGAATTAAAATATTCCTAAATTGATTGAAAGTAGAATTATAAACATTTACTGATAAAATTGAAGATTTACATGGAAAATATTTCTGATAAAATTGAAAAAATATATGGAAAAATATTAAAATTGAAGATTATCATAGAAAATTATACAGATAAAATTGTAGGCGTAAAAGTATTTTATCTGTATAATTTTTCCATGAAATGGTCAATCTTAATGTGTTTTTCTATATATTTCTTCAATTTTATCAGAGATATTTTCCATGTATATGTACACAATGGAATACTACTCAGCAATTAAAAACAATGAATTAATGAAATAATTCATGGGAGGGAAGAGGGCTTATGGGACTTTTGGGCAGGGGGGAACCGGGAAAGGGAAAAACATTTGGAATGTAAATAAAAAATATAGAAAATTTAAAAAAAAGAAATGTAAATGAAGATTATATTCAATAAAAAAAAAAGAAAGAAAAAAAAAAAGAAGACAACCATCCAGTGGAAAAAAAAGACAGCATTTTCAACAAATAATGCTGGTTTAACTGGTGGTCAGCATGTAGAAGAATGCACATCAATCCAGTATTATCTCCTTGTACAAAGCTCAAGTCCAAGTGGATCAAAGACCTCCACTTAAAACCAGATATACTGAAACTAGTAGAAGAGAAAATGGGGAAGAACCTCAAAAACATAGGCACAGGGAAAAATTCCTAAACAGAACATCAATGGCTTATGCTCTAAGATCAACAATAGATAAATGAGACCTCATAAAATTGCAAACCTTCTATAAGGCAAAGGACACTGTCAATAGGACAAAATGGCAGCCAACACATTGGGAAAAGATCTTTACTAACCCCACATCTGACAGAGGGCTAATATCTAATATACACAAAGAACTCAAGTAGCTAGACTCCAGAGAACCAAATAACCCTATTAAAAATGGGGTACAGTGCCAAGTGATGGGAATCTCTAGGGACAACTAGCACAAAGCACCGCAAGACAGAGGATGAGAAAAAACCCTGCCACAAGAAGCAGAAGTATGAGCTGGGACAGTCTGCTGCCAACACTAAGATTGGCCCTCTCTGAATATACACAGTCCAAGTTCAAGGAGGCAATAAGAAGTACCATGCCCGGAGATTGAATGTGGGAAACTTTTCCTGGGGCTTTGAGTGTTGTACTCGCAAAACAAGGATCATTGATGTTGCCTTCAATGCATCCAATGAGCTTGTCCGCACCAAGGTGCTGGTAAAGAACTGCATATTGACAGCATATGGTACCAGCAGTGGTTACGAGTTCCATTATGCATTGCCCCTAGGCCACAGGAAGGGGGCCGACTGACTCCTGAGAAGGAAGAGATTATAAATTATCAAGAAAATTCAAAAGAAACTCAGCAGTCTTCTGGAGCAGCGGTTCCAGCAGGACAAGCTTCTCACCTGCATTGTCTCAAGACCAGGCCAGTGTGGCAGAGCCGGCAACTGTGTGCTGGAAGGCAAGGAGCTGGATGGAGCTCTATCTACAGAAGATCAAAGCACGGAAAGGCAAATAAACCATCCTTCATAGCTCCTGTAATAAAGGTGTTTGCTGTTCTATTTTTATTCTTTGTGCTAAACAAAGAATTCTCAACTGAGGATTATCGAATGGCCGGGAAGCACCTGAAGAAATATACAACATCCTTAGTCATCAAGGAAATGCAAATCAAAACAACCCTGAGATTCTACCTCACACCAGTCAGAATGGCTAAGATGGAAAACTCAGGTGACAGCAGATGCTGGAGAGGATGTGGACAAAGAGGAACACTCCTCCATTGTTGGTGGGATTGCAAGCTGGTTCAACCCCTCTGGAAATCAGTCTGGAGGTTCCTCAGAAAATTGGGCATAATACTACCAGAGGACACAGCTATACCACTCCTGGGCACATACCCAGAGGATTCTCCAGTATGTAATAAGGATACATGCTCCACTGTGTCCTTATTTATAGCAGCTTTATTTAAAGTAGCCAGAAGCTGGAAAGAACCCAGATGTCCCTCAGTGCAGGAATGGATACAGAAAATGTGGTACATTTACACAATGGAGTACTACTCAGCTATTAAAAACAAGGACTTCATGAAATTCTTAGGAAAATAGATGGAACTAGAAAATATCATCCTGAGTGAGGTAAGTCAGTCACAAAAGAACACACATGGTATGTACTCACTGATAAATGGATATTATCTGAAAACTGCAGAATACCCAAAATACAATTCACAGACCACATGAAGCTCAAGAAGAAGAAAGACCAAAATGTGAATGCTTCGGTACATGGTATGCAGTCACTGATAAGGGGATATTGACCCAGAATCTCGGAATACCCTAGACACAATCCGCATATCAATAGATTTCTAAGAAGATGGAAGGAGAGACCCCTGGTCCTGGAAAGACTGGATGTAGGGGAACGCCAGGACAGAGTAACGAGAGGGGGTTGAATGGAGAAAAGAGGGAGGGAAGGGGGCTTATGGAACTTTCGGGGAGGGAGGAAACGGGAAAGGGGAAATGATTTGGAATGTGAAATAAAAAAAATAAAAAGAAAAAGAACTGTGAGATTAAAAACAAAGGCATTTTGGATGAAAAAAAGAAAAAGAAAAAGAAAGGGAACAAAAACTCATGGGAAGAATTATAGAGACAAAGTGTGGAGCAGAGACTGAAGGAAAGGCCATCCAGGGACTGCCCCACCTGTGGATCCATCCCACATACAGACACCAAACCCAGACCCTATTGCTTATGCCAAGAAGTGCTGGTTGACAGGAGCCTTTTATAACTGTCTCCTGAGAGGCTCTGCCAGAGCCTGACAAATGCAGATGTGGATGATTGCAGCCAGCCATTGGAGTTAGCACAGGATCCTCAGAGGAGGAGTTAAAGAAAGGACTGAAGGAGCTAAAGGGGTTCACAACCTTATAGGAAAAAGAACGATATCAACCAAGCAGAATCCCCAGAGTTCTCACGTTCTAAACCACCAACCAAAGAGTACATATAGAGGGATCCATGGCTCCAGCCACATATGTAGCAGAGAATGGCATTGTCTGACATCAATAGGAGGAGAAACCCTTGGTCCTGTGAAGGCTTGATTCCCAATTGAAGGGAAATGCCAGGGCGATGAGGTGGGAGTGTTTGGGTGGAAGGGTGAGTGTCCTCGTGGAAGCAGGGGAAGGGTGAATGGGAGAGGGAAAAACAAGAAAGGTGATGACATTTGAAATGCAAATACATAAAATCTCCAATTAAAAAAAAGAAAAAAAAAGACAAGTAACTTCTTAATATATCAGATATTTAATATTATCTCTCAAATGAATTCTCACTTCTTTGGTTGCTATTTGTTATAGGTAGACACTTTCCTCTAAGTCATTATCCTGACAACGAAGTAATAGTACCATGACTACATTGCTATGGTTAATCATCTTGGCACCTTGAGTACCTTATCTAAAACGATGACAAACATCCAAGATTCTGTCACCGCCTACTTTGAAGACAGCTACTTTAGCTGAGTGTATACAATTTGATATCTTGAGATTGATGGAGATACAATAATATAGTGATCAACTTAGGTTCTCTTTACATCAAAAACCTAGAAAGATGTCTTATCTTTGTCCAGGGAAGAATGAACCTGTGACAAGGTGACAAACCAGGTACCAGAATCACACATGGAGATATAACCAGTCTCATCCAGACACTCAGTGACAGTAACTCTTAGTTCATCAAAAAGGGATCCAAGCACCAAATTTCTTTTGGCTGAGATGAAATAAACCGAAATAGGGAATAAATGTGAGCATTCTCTTTGTGGTCCTACAGTTAGTACTGCTTGTCCTAAAGCTCCAATTTGGCAAAATACAAAGCCCTTACTTTGTTTGGACCAATACTTTTTCACTGTACTGACTAAAACAAAAACAATACATTTGCATTTCACTATTTTTCTTTAAATAAGTCTTTACTATCTCTGTCTGCCCCTTTCTCTTTAGCTCATTCTATGTACTCAAACATATGGCATTTCCACATTTTGATGGCTAGGCCTGGAACATTGTGTGCCTTAGCTGTATAGACTCAGAGTAAAACAATATAGACTGGATTCTCACTTTATCCCCTTTTAGTCTGTACTATTGGTAAGTCCCTTTGCCCTCCCATACTTCAAATTATTAATATGCTAATAATATCAAAACCACTTCTCAAATCAGTAGAAACATTAAATGAGACACTGTGGATGAAAACATAGACTGTATCATAAGATCCCTGAGGTGAAGAACTTTTAAATGCTACATTGTTTTCCATTGTTCTTTGTAATTACTTCAAGTTATTTACCTTCACACAAAGCATAGTCATTAAAAAAATGTTCTTCACCAAAATTAGACACCATTACTTTGATGTGAAGGAAATTGCAAGAAGTACTAAACAAGGAGAGAAAGAAATGTAAGTTCCCCTTCAGTTTCAGCTGCTGACTTAATCAAATTTGGGTTTTGGGTAATAAGAGCTATTTTGATTTTAGAAAGTGGAATCCAAGGCTATCAAAATATTACTCAACCCTCTAACTGGCAGATTCTCCATTAGACTCCTTTAGATGTTTGGCATATGTATTGTATGACTTAACCTAATCTTGGTCCTAAGGGATTCGTGTAAACCTTCAGAACTACTTATTTTGGGGATTTCCTGTCAATATTTGCTCTGTGTGAAATTTTGGAAGGAATATGAAGAAAAATTTGTCCTTCATGTCTGTTATATGGAAGAAATAAGAGCTGAACCCCTGAAATAACAACAGTAGCACTAAGAGAAAAATGTGTTAAAGAAAACTGTACAATCCACAACTTTATACAGGGTCAACGTCTCCCACTTTCCTCACAAGCACCTTTCCCAAGAGAAAGAGCAGAGACACCTGCCACACAGAGTTCAATAGGGGTTGCTGTATTGAGTGTCTATTTTTAGCTTTTCTTGGCCTCCAGATTAGATGATGTAATAATTCCACCTTTAAAGGAGAGAATTCTTCAGGGCCTTCTCATCCAAGGATCTGAGGTGCTTCATAAACATTAATTAATTCTTCTAACACCTCTGAGAGGAGAGGATTCTATTTTTTGTACTGTTAACATGCTAAAGAATTGCCAGGAGCACGTAGACAGGATCCAGGCAGCAGAACAAGTTAGGTCCTTTGGTGTTAAGGAAAAAAGTTCTCCTAATTGGGTTCATGTTCAAAAATATGAGGAAAGGGACAGAGGTATTAATTGTATCGTTGAGAGGTTCCCAGCAGGACCCAGTGACTTATTGACTCCAGTTGTAGAACGGAGCCTGCTGATGTCCTTGGTCAAACACATACGACCATGTGGTATGTCACAAAACATAATATCCCCAGTCAAGAGGGAAGTAAAGGAACAAGAGTTAACGTCTAGTTGCATTACAAAAGCTATCCTGTCACTATACATTAGAAGACTGTGATTGTTATAAATGTAGCCTGCAAACGTGTCTCTTATAATTCATCTCATTATACAAGAAAGCCTTTTTTTGGGTGTTTTTTTTTCTTCTTCTTAATTTTTTTCTCATCTTTGGCCCTTAGCCAAAATGACATGATTTTTTTTTCACCAAGTTGTTCACTGACAGTGTTACTAGCTTAGTTATTGCTACTGACACCACAACTAAATAGCTTACCTCAGCCAGTCACTGCCGACACATTACCTACCAATTCTCAAAAATCACATGAAAGATAGACATAACTCTAGTTTTAAAAATACTATTTCTTTTAATTTTTGAAAACACAATATTATTCTGTCAGTTCCCCTTTTTGTAGGTGGTTGGTCTGGTGCTGCTATGTATTCAAATGCTCAATGCTGATCCCCAAGTTCTGGTTGCCCTTAATGAGGAAATCCTTACATACACCAGTTTGTGATGTGTAAACCTTGCCCCATAAGTTATCACTGATTGGCTACTAAAAAAGCTAGGCTGACTGTAGTTGGAGAGAAGAGAGGTAGATGGAGCTTCAGTTTCTGGCCTTGGGGAACTTGATATAGGGACCATGAGGGAAAGAGGAAAGAGATCACCATGGGGCTGTGTGAATCATGAGCACATGGCCATGAAGGGTGATCTGAGAGAGTAAGAATGACCAGGCAGAACATGCCAAGAGATATTTCAGAGATCACCATAGCAAAGTAGACAAAATTACATAGAGAGTTGATATCTGTCCAGCTGTAGTGCTTTTAAGCATATCATAAAACTTCAAGGGCTGGAGAGATGGTTCAGCCAGAGGTCCTGCATTCGATTCCCAGCAACCACCTGGTGGCTCCCAACCGTCTATAATGTGACCTGATATGTGTGAAGGCAGCTACAGTGTACTCACATATATAAAATAAATAAATAAATCTTAAAAAAAAAAAAAGTCAAGTTTCTGTGTCTATTTTGGGGGAAGTACTAAATGATTTGAAGTGGGGTAAAAACCCCCTAATAGATATTTAAAGCAAAAAGGGAGTGCAGCAACCTTTAGAATAATATGTAACACAATAAATTGGCACCCCACATTAGACACTATTTGTAAAATGAATTATTTTTAATATAAGTATATGCAGTGAGTCAATATGCAGCTGTATTTCTTAGCCAGTTAATTCTCCAATAACCCCACAGAGAGACTAAGATTTATTAAAATTGCCTTGAGCCAAGGACTGAGCAATTATTACTTCATTCTAAGCCTTCCAGCTAGCCAGGCATCCTCCCAGACATGATTCCCATCTTACTTGCTTTTTTTTTTTGTCCTTTCTCTTCTGATGGTTTTTCCACCTCCCTTACTATTCCCTCCTTCACCTCCTCTGTCTTTCTTTACCCTTTCTAGAATCCAAAGTCCCATATATTCTCTCTAAAGTTCTGTATTGGCTCACTGGCTTTTATTGGCCCAGCAGAGAATGAATGAGGAACAGTGTTTATAGGAACTTAAGCTAAGAATAAGCAAAACCATGTCATGTCCAGACTGAAACAAGATAGGAAGGCAGAGAAATCAGCATTTGAATAACACAGTGTACAAAAATCCTCATGCCTACACCCTTTTCCTTCCTTGAGTGCAGAGAATGGATACTTAAATAAAGTGATTGCAACTTAAGCATGAGAAAATGAGGTTTTTATATATGGAAGATATATATAAGAGCTGTTGCAGTATGGTATGATTGTTATATCAACACTGAGGCACAGAGACAAGAGGATCCCTGAAGTTCCTTGAGCAGCAGCCAAGCCTTATCAGATAACTCCAGTCCAGTGAGAGACTATTTCATTGATACCAAGTAGGTAGCACCTGAGGTTGACCTTCACTTGCATGTGCATCTACAGTAATAATCACGTGTTTGATGCAGATTATGTAAATGTGAATGAGTATACATACCGTGAGATTAAAGTCAACACATAACTTTTAACGTTGACTCAAGCTTCTTCAATTTTGTCAGAAACATTTTCCATGTAGATCTTTATTTTATCATAAAATGTTTTTACTTCCTTTTTCAATTAAAAAAAAGAAAAAAAAGAAAAAAAATCCTCTGCCTCACTGCTGTTATTTTAATGGAGAAGCAATGCAAGATTTGAGAAAGGATCAAACTGAAAGCAATTTCCTCCTAAATGCAAGCCCACTCTGATTATAGCCACCTGAGTAAATCACTCCCCACATTATGTCTTGTCAGTTGAAACAGGAAAATATATTTTAAGTCACAGAAGAAATATTTTTTTTTAATATAAATGGAAAACATTAAGACTCATCACAGTTTTGGACTAAACAGAAGTTTCATACATGTAACAGCAAAATCTAAGTCAGGGATACCATTTATACAATGAAGAACTTTAATATACTAGGACCTGCCGTACATTCAAACACCAACTCCTTCACTTAGCACTCCTTGGTCCCCAGACTTCTCACATCCTCTTCTTAGTTCTAGCCAGATGAGTTACCCTTACTTGCCCCTCCCTAAAAACAATGAAACCCGTGCTTCCTGATATCTGTTTGCTTTCTTTGTTTGTTTGAAAGAGAGTAAGAAAGAACATGTTGGGAAGGTCAGAATGTGAGAAGGGATCTGAGATGAGTTGGAAAAAGAATTGAAAAAAAAAAGATCAAAATATATGAAAAAATATTTAATAATATAATAATAAACAGTGTAATGAAGTTAATGATGATGAAGCAAATGTAGTCATATGAAGAAAAATATTAATGTTAACAAAGAAAAATAAAGAAAAAAATGTTATGGGACACAATGAAAGCAGT
The DNA here is from genome assembly GCA_036184795.1 of Tokudaia tokunoshimensis. Classification (NCBI taxonomy): domain Eukaryota; kingdom Metazoa; phylum Chordata; class Mammalia; order Rodentia; family Muridae; genus Tokudaia; species Tokudaia tokunoshimensis. Next base: position 18,984,272 of record BTHU01000017.1, read on the forward strand.
GCTAAGAGGAAAATTCATAGCCCTGAGTGCCGCCAAAAAGAAACGGGAGACAGCATACACTAACAGCTTAATGGCACACCTGAAAGCCCTGGAACAAAAAGAAGCAAATACACCAAAGAGGAGTAGAAGGCAGGAAATCATCAAACTCAGGGCTGAAATCAATCAAGTAGAAACAAATAAAACCATACAAAGAATCAACAAAACGAGGAGTTGGTTCTTTGAGAAAATCAACAAGATAGATAAGCCCTTAGCCAGACTAACCAGAGGGCACAGAGATAGTATCCAAATTAATAAAATCAGAAACGAAAAGGGAGAGATAACAACAGAAACTGAGGAAATTCAAAAAATCATCAGATCCTACTACAAAAACCTGTATTCAACACAACTAGAAAATCTTGAGGAAATGGACAATTTCCTTGACAGATACCTAGTACCAAAATTAAATCAGGATCAAATAGACCATCTAAACCGTCCTATAACCCCTGAAGAAATAGAAGTTGTCATTGGAAATCTTCCAACCAAAAAAAGCACAGGTCCAGATGGTTTTAGTGCAGAATTCTATCAGACCTTCAAAGAAGACCTAACACCAATACTCTTCAAACTGTTCCACAAAATAGAAACAGAAGGAACACTACCCAACTCGTTCTATGAAGCCACAATTACACTAATACCAAAAGCACACAAAGATCCGACAAAGAAAGAGAATCTCAGGCCAATCTCTCTTATGAATATCGATGCAAAAATACTCAATAAAATTCTTGCCAACCGAATCCAAGAACACATCAAAACGATCATTCACCACGATCAAGTAGGCTTCATCCCAGGGATGCAGGGATGGTTCAATATAAGGAAATCCATCAATGTAATCCACTACATAAACAATCTCAAAGAAAAAAACCACATGGTCATCTCATTAGATGCTGAGAAAGCATTTGACAAAATTCAGCATCCTTTCATGCTAAAGGTCTTGGAAAGATCAGGAATTCAAGGCCCATATCTAAACATAGTAAAAGCAATTTACAGCAAACCAGTAGCCAGCATCAATCTAAACGGAGAGAAACTTGAAGCAATCCCACTAAAATCAGGGACTAGACAAGGCTGCCCTCTCTCTCCATATCTTTTCAATATAGTACTTGAAGTTCTAGCTAGAGCAATTAGACAAGAAAAAGAGGTCAAAGGGATACAAATTGGAAAGGAAGAAGTCAAACTATCACTATTTGCAGACGATATGATAGTATACATAAGCGACCCAAAGAACTCCACCAGAGAACTCCTACAGCTGATAAACGACTTCAGCAAAGTGGCCGGATATAAAATCAACTCAAGCAAGTCAGAAGCCTTCCTATACTCAAAGGATAAGCAGGCTGAGAAAGAAGTAAGAGAAATAATACCCTTTACGATAGCCACAAACCATATTAAGTATCTTGGCGTGACGCTAACCAAACAAGTGAAAGATCTGTATGACAAGAACTTCAAGTCTCTGAAGAAAGAAATTGAAGAAGACCTCGGAAGATGGAAAAATCTGCCATGCTCATGGATTGGCAGGATTAATATAGTAAAAATGAGCATCTTACCAAAAGTAATACACAGATTCAATGCAATCCCCATCAAAATCCCAACTCAATTCTTCATAGAGTTAGAAAGAGCAATTCAAAAATTCATCTGGAATAACAGAAAACCCAGAATAGCTAAAACTATTCTCAAGAGTAAAAGAACCTCTGGGGGAATCAGTATCCCGGACCTCAAGCTGTACTACAGAGCAATAGTGTTAAAAACTGCATGGTATTGGTACAGTAACAGACATGTAGATCAATGGAACAGAATTGAAGACCCAGAAATGAATCCACACTCCTATGGTCACTTGATCTTTGACAAAGGAGCTAAAACCATCCAGTGGAAAAAAGATAGCCTTTTCAACAAATGGTGCTGGCTCAGCTGGAGGTCAACATGCAGAAGAATGCAAATTGACCCATCCTTATCTCCTTGCACTAAGCTCAATTCTAAGTGGATCAAAGATCTCCACATAAAACCAGACACACTGAAACTAATAGAAGGGAAACTAGGGAAGAACCTTGAACATATGGGCACAGGGGAGAATTTCCTGAACAGAACTCCAATAGCTTATACTCTAAGATCAAGAATAGACAAATGGGACCTCATTAAATTACAAAGTTTTTGCAAGGCAAAAGACACCGTCAAAAAGACAAAGCGGCAACCAACTAACTGGGAAATGATCTTTACCAACCTTACATCCGACAGAGGGCTAATATCCAAGATATACAAAGAACTCAAGAAGTTAAACTCCAGAGAGGCAAGTAACCCTATTAAAAAATGGGGTACAGAGCTCCACAAAGAGTTCTCACCTGAAGAATATCTAATGGCTGAGAAGCACCTAAAGAGATGTTCATCATCCTTAGTCATTAGGGAAATGCAAATCAAAACAACCCTGAGATTCCATCTCACACCAGTCAGGATGGCTAAGATCAAAAACACAGGAGACAGCAGTTGTTGGCGAGGATGTGGAGAAAGAGGAACACTCCTCCACTGCTGGTGGAATTGCAGGCTGGTACAACCACTCTGGAAAGCAGTCTGGCGGCTCCTCAGAAAACTGGGCATGACACTTCCGGAGGATCCGGCTATACCACTCCTGGGCATATACCCAGAGACTTTACCTGCATGCAATAAGGACACATGCTCCACTATATTCATAGCAGCCTTATTTATAATAGCCAGAAGCTGGAAAGAACCCAGATGTCCCTCAACGGAGGAATGGATTCAGAAGATGTGGTATATTTACACAATGGAATACTACTCTGCAATTAAAAACAATGAATTCACGAAATTCCTAGGCAAATGGTCAGAACTTGAAAATATCATCCTTAGTGAGGTAACCCAATCACAAAAGATCACACATGGTATGAAGTCACTGATAAGGGGATATTGACCCAGAATCTCAGAATACCCTAGACACAATCAGCATATCAATAGATTTCTAAAAAGATGGAAGGAGAGACCCCTGGTCCTGGAAAGACTGGATGTAGGGGAACGCCAGGACAGAGTAATGAGAGGGGGTTGAACGGAGAAAAGAGGGAGGGAAGGGGGCTTATGGGACTTTCGGGGAGGGAGGAAACGGGAAAGGGGAAGTGATTTGGAATGTAAATTAAAAAAATAAAATAAAATTAAATTAAAAAAAAAAAAAAAAAAAAAAAAAAAAAGAAAAAAATGTGATGACTGCAAAGATCTGAAAGCACAGGAAATAAGTAAAAGCAGATGTCACATGGAAGGTTCTGGAGGCTGTAAAGCAGATTACTACTTTTTATTTAACAATAATAAGGAAATTATAGAGGTTATCAAAGTGAAATTGGCATATTTAATGAATCTGAAACAAATATTCTACTAGTGGCAATGCAAAATCCTTCCATTTTCAAGACAGAACTGATCGCACAGAAATTTTAGCTATGCTAAAGTCCAGCCACACTGATAGATGTTTAATAAATGGGATATTTTCCTCATTCTTTAAAGAGCATCTATAGTAACTACCAGCCCTTATCTGTGATCGTGTGAAGTCTTCCCTAAGATGGTGAATGTCACATGTTAGAATATGTCATCTTATTTGGTGGCGTATTTAATTCTAATTAAAAACCAGATGACAGCTTTAATTTTTCCTGACTGGATCTCATGGAAGGGTGGACCTTTGGTAGTGTGTCAACATCACTTTCTAGTCAGAATATGTCTCCTGTGGCTTTGAATAAGAATGCCCCTTAGGCCAAATTATTTGAATGATTAGTCATCAGAAAGTGTCATTACTTAAGAAATTATTAGATATGGCCTTGTTGGAGTAGGTATGAATTTGTTGAAGGAAATATGTCACTGGGGTGAGCTTTGAGGTTTCAAAAGCACAAGCCAGGCCCAGTTTCTGTTTCTTCTTTCTGCTGCCTTTGCTTCTGGATGTTGAAATCTCAGCTACTTCTCTAGCATCATGTCTGCCTGCATGCCAACATGCTCCAAACTATGTGATGTTAAAGGACTAAACTTCTGAGATTGTAAGCAAGTCCCCCCAAAATGCTGTCTTTTATGAGTTATTGTGGTCATGGTGTCTTTTCACAGCAATAGAACATTAAGTAAGACATCTCCATCCCCAGAAATGCAGAAATGCCCACTTAAAAGCATAGGATATGTGTTTTATTTATGAATGGATAAAATGATCTGGGCGGTGGTAGCACACAACTTTAATCCCAGCACTCACAGACACAGACAGGCTGATCTCTGAGTCTGAGGCCATCCTGAGCAAGTCAAGGTTAGGATGATTTCTTCATCTCACCTTGAAGTGTCTATGATATCTGGACTACTGACCCAATATTTCCTGTTTTTAGGAGAATGTCATTTCTACACTATAGAGGAATGGATTGCTCCCATACCTTAGTTTAATAAACTAAGAGTCCATCAATAGAAAAATAATCATGGTAAGAAAGCTAGTATTCCAAACACTAATGGCTTTAAAATGGCAACTAAACAAAAAGAAAACCATGAGGTTTAATCTCCCAATCTTGAAAGCATACTCTTATTTTTCATCTTCTTGTTTTTTTGAAAGTGGCATTTGGTTTGCTTTCTTTAATTAGCTTACAGACTAGTTTGAACTTTCAGACTGTTAAATAAGTACAAGCATTCATTATTTATATGCTTTTACAAGTAAATTGAATTAGATTGCCTTAGATATGGAAAAACACTAATAAAAATGTAAAATTTCTTTGAAATATTTGTTACTAGGAATAGCAGATCCAGAAATTGAATTATAAGAAAATATTAGTGCTTTTTTAAAAATATGACCAAGCCATTTCCAGAGCACATATTAGAAACAAGAAATGGGAAGAGGGATCAGAGAGTAAAGAGCTGACTTGGCAAACATGAGAACTTGTGTTTAATGTCTAACACTCTATAAATAAGAAAAAATGCTAGGCTTATGAGCACTTTCCTGTAATCCCATTGTTGGGAGAATGTAGTTAGGTGGATCCTAGGGAATGAGTATTGTCAAAACACTAGGTTCAGGTTTGAAGAAAGATCTTTCTTCCAAATATTAAGATAGTGAACATTAGAAGAAGATAGTTGGCGTCTGGCTCCCTTGTGCACATTCAGGCTAGTGCCTATATGTATGCACACCACATATCATTGAATCATAATTAAAGAAAGGAAAGAAAAGTATGTAATTTATAGCTTCAGTTTTTTCCCAGGTGTGGAAACTAAGGCCTTATGAGTTTTATGAATGTTTCTAAATTCATAGAGAACTTCTGGAAGCAAGTGGAGAGACATTTTATATAATTCAGAATTTTTTCATCTGGCTGAATTTCAATATATTGTTTGAAAGAAAGAAGGGAAATAAACTACAAAGATTCCTTTCCACTGTAGTATTTAACACTTTAGCAGTTAAAGAAACACCTGCCAATTCTTAGGTAAATAGAACTAGAAAATATCACCCTGGGTGAGGTAACCCAGACAAGAATGGACACAGATGGTATTCACTGATCAGTGGTTATTAGCCTCCAAACTCAGAATACCCACAATGAAACCCACAAATCATATGAAGATTAAGAAGAAGGAAGAACAAAGTGTGGATGTTTTAGTCCTACATAGAATGGGAAACAAAATAATTACAGGAAGTATAGAGAGGAAGGAACCTGGGAGAGAGGGGGGAGGGGAAGGAAAGGGGACTCAGAATCAGATATGGGAAGGAACAGGAGAGAAGTACAGAGGGTCAGGAATGGAATAGAGATAGAAGTGCCAGATGGAGAACTGGGGGTTGACACTAGAAAGTCCCAGACACCAGGGAAGCAAGAGGGTCCCAGGACCCAATGGGAATGGCATTTGCTGAAACACCTAACAAGGGCAATGTAGAACCTGCAGAGACCACCTCTAGTAGATAGTCAAGGCCCCCAGTTAAAGAATTGGGCCACCCACCCATCTCAAAATTATTAACCCAGAATTGTTCATGTCTAAAGGAAATGCAGACACAGAGAGTGGAGCAGAGACTGAAGGAAAACCATCCAGAGACTGCCCCACCTAGGGCAACTTCGCATCTGCAGACACCAAAGCCCTACACTGTTGCTGATGCCAAGAAGTGCTTGCTGACAGGAGCCTGATATGGCTGTCCCCTGAGAGGTTCTGCCAGAACCTGACTAAGACAGATGCAGATTCTTACAGCCAACCATAAGGCTGAGCCTGGGGACCCCAATGGAAGAGCTAAGGGAAGGACTGAAGGAGGTTAAGGGAATTGCAATATCAACCAACCTGACCACCCAGAGCTCCCAGGGACTAAACCACCAACCAAAGATTATACACGGGATTATTTACGGATACAGCTCCATATGTGGCAGAGGATTGCCTTATCTGGCATCAGTGAGAGAGGAGGCCCTTGGTCTGTGGTGGCTTGATGCCTCGGCATAGTGGAATGCTAGAGCAGTGAGAAGGAGTGGGTGAGTGGGGAGAGGAACATTCTCGTAGAGGCAAGGGGAAGGGTGCATGGGATGGTAGGTTTTCAGATGGGAAATAAGGAAGGGGATATTATTTGAAATGTAAATGAATAAAATGATAAATAATTAAAAAAAGAAACAGGAAAGAAAAATAAGAACACATTTGTAACTCAAGATGAAATAGGGTTCCAAGATGATCTATTCCCATGTTTGTCTGCCCATGTAGTATTTCATATCTACGTGTTTTTGTGATTTCTCATTTTCATTTGACCTGGTTTACTGACTCTTCTTTTGTATTGTCAAGAATTGACATCTGTCCTCTGTGGTCTTTTAACAACTAAAGCCCTCTGTTGGGTGCAGAAACACACTTCTATTAGAAATAAATCTCTTTAGTTCCAGAGACAAAATGATATTTCTTCATGGTCTTGAATGGTTATATAAAATAAAGTAAGCTTTCCCTGAAAACACCATTTTAAGCCTGATGGTTATTCTCATAGGTTGGGCTCTTAAACTCAAAAGACATAAAATAACTCTCTTGGCCACTCATGACTCAGTTTTTCTTTTAACAATGGAAAATATTCATTTTTTTAGATTATAATAAAATTGTGTTCCCTCCCTCCAGTCTGTTCTATACACAATTCTCTGCTCTCTTCAAATTCACTGCCTCTTTTTCTCTAATTGCTGTTTTGTATGTGTGTTTATGCATTTATAAATATGTTACGAAATATAATCTGCTCAGTCCATATAATGTTACACATATTTGTTTTCATGGCTAATCACTTGGTACAGGACAACCAATTCCTGTGGTCTTTCCTGGAGAAGACCATCTCTTTAGATCCCATCTTTTCTCAGTTACCTACAGTTCTTAATGTAAGGTTGAGGCCTTTTGGACATTTCCCCACTGACTTTGTCTTGTCCGTTGGTGTTATTCTTGTTAAGCTCACATTTGAACATTTTTGATGAGACTTTATGGGTATATAAAAAAATCAAGAAAGGAAATCATACAAGAAAGCTGACATTTAAAAACATAACCTGCAATACATTGAAACACTTTCAGGAGCGCTGAGTTAGTTTTCACTGCTGGTTATGAACATAAAATGAATGTGAAGAAAACTTATGACAAAAGCATTAGAACGTATTTTTCTGAAAAAAAATACACAATTGTTGAAAGGTGTGAAGTCATCAATGACTTTTTTGATATCTCAGTTAACAATAGTTGTGAAGGTACAGCTTAAACCATGATGAATTGGTGCATAAATCACACATGTATTTTCCATTTTATTGAGGTGGAGAAAAAAACAATATTGTGTCCACCGTAAGTTTTATGCAGAAGACATTTTCTTAGAAGAAACTGAAAAGCAAACTCAGAAACCGAATGGAGGGGTGTGAACAGCTCAGAGTAGAAACTGGGAGAACTGATTTTTCACAGATTGGCTTTACTCTCTATGATCACACAAGTCTCACCGAGCTTCCTCTCCCCTCCAGAATGTGCAGCATTTTGGACCACATGTATTAAAGGGGGAAAATAAATGAACATCTACAGAATAGCCTGCTCACAACTCCCTAGGTATGCTTTGTACAAAAGAAATTGGCCATTTCCACACTTGCTTTGCAATAATAATAAAAATTATAGGTATGCAATTTGCTGTGTGTTGTGTAAGAACATATTAATACAAGTGATTCATTACCATAAATGGATGATCTGCACATGAGACTGACAAGAAACTCTTGGCTCTAACCAGTCTTCTGAGGTCCTTTGTTCTAATGCTTTCTCTGTCCACTTCTATTTGGCTAACATTTGGCAGGGTCAAACTCTTATCTAAGAAAACAAGCTCCCAAGAAAGTTCAATTTGTAAGCAGACTTATCTATTCTCTAAAGGATTATAATCACCCTGACTTCATCTGATTCACAATCTTGTGCATTTCTGATTCATTAAAATATTGAATAAAGCATAGTTTTGCACTGACATTCCCCCTAAATGCAAATATTAGTAATTGTGGTCAATCATATCTCTTTACTCAATTTTAGTAGAAATTGACTCTTTCTTAAAATTTCTGAATAATTTTAGACTAATTGGCAAGAAAACCATTATAAAACCCTATATCACACAGTGATTTAAAATAGTGTTTCACACATTTTCTCTTGCATCAGTTCATTTTGAAGTCATTTAACTAACACTATATATCCTCTAATTTTCCCCTCCTTATAAGAGTGTGCTTTTATCTGTACGGTTCACTCTGTGATTCTTTGCTGCCCTGTGTTAAGTTAAATTATAAAGCAAATTCATTTCAAAGATTCATCTTATTTGTATTGATGTACACATGTGTATATGTATGTATGTATGTCTTCCACTGCTGGTGGAGGCCAGAACTGGGCTTCAGGTCTCCTGTAATGGCAGTTACAGATGGTTGTGGGCTACTAGGCTATGGGAACTAACCTGAGCTGACATAGACTATGACTAACATGTACTCTTTACTGGAGAGTCTTCTTTCTAACATCTACAGTAAATTCTTCCTTTGGGATTCACAAGCCCCCTCATGGCTACTTTTAATATGTCTTTTTAAAAATTCTCAAAAACCTTCCAGTTCTAAATGCAAAGAAGTTAAGAGTCCTTATTATGGGGGTTCATTGTTCATTTGAAAATACATTAGAGACAATGTTGCTCATTCATCCACAGGCCCACAAGTCTTTAAACAGTGCTCAGGCATATGTCCATTGGAAACTCAGTTAATATGCTCTGTTTCCCCACCTATTTGTTGAATTAAATGATTATGAACAGTGAATATAATTTTCTACAGTTTTTCAGGTGTGATAACCATTGAGCAACCCTATTGCTCCCTGAAATTGAAGTCACAATTTCTTTATTAGAAACTGAGACAGAATCTGTAAATTTCCACAGCTATCTGTACCATTCTGCTGTACACTTCTGCCCCACATACCCACCCCTAATTCAATTCTGTCTTTTGTTCTCTGTGTTTCAATTCTGTATTGGTTTTCCTCTCTCAAAAGCTTGATTCTGACTGTCCAGGAATTTTTTAACTTCTTCCCTTAGCTTTAGGTTGTGCAGATTCTGCCAAGTCCCTAATAGTGGTGTAAGGAACTGCTTGTGTTTACATATATATGGAATTCATGTGTAAGACTATGAGTATTTAAGTATAAGTGCTGAGTGTTTGAAGTGAAAGTTTCTGGTTGTCTTATATGAGGCAGTCTCACATGGTGTTTTGCTGAGACAGACTCAAGTAATATTTGGAGAGAGTCTGAGTGGGATTCAACAGACAGTGAAAGGGTGCTTGCATATCTACCCTTGCAACACTTAATTGATCTCAAGTATTTGTTGATCTTCACTTCCTTATGAGAGAGGCACAGCAGAGAACATCTCCTGAAGTCTAGGCTGTTCCTGGAAGCTCCTGCTGACTCATCCCTATTAGGTGGAGGCCTGGTTGTTTCTGCTGGATTGTGCCACCACTGTTGATTATTGTTTGGTAGCCTGACAGAACTAAACTGGACTGTTGGCATCTGACCACAGAGATTAGATTCACCTCAGAGAACTACTTCTAAACAGGCCCACATCTCCTTGTCCTATTTACGATATTTTCTCTCCTATCTTTGGACACTGGGCTAGAAAGGGGTCTAAAGTGTTTAAGATCCTTATTAAAGTAGGTTTTGAAAAGTCTAAGTCTACAACTGTTGATGTTAATAATTCATATACCACATGCCTTGAAAAAATAATAAGCCTAGTGTCATAGAGAAAAGTATCATCAAAAAAGTGGGAAAGTAAGGGGATGTCAGGAAATAGAGTAGATGGAAAGAAGGATTTTTATTGAGACTTTCTGTTTTCATCAGCTTTTTATGGATTACCAAAGGAGTTGAAAAAATGGTTATAAAAAATAATATAGTTATTCACATTAGCTTTCTGTAGAGAAACATAAGCAAAATAACATATATGTTGCCATAACATGGAATTCTTAAGTTAAGCTTATAATAACAGAGGTTGAATAGTTTCACAATGGAAATATTTAGACTAGAGAGCCAGCAAAACTGTTAGCTATGTATTTTAAAATCGGAAAAGTCTCAGAACATGACAGAATAAGCTATTCAGTCCTAGTACAATGATAAAGTTTTCTCATTTCCCTGGGTAAGGGTTGTGCAAGTCCATGACATCCTTGAGTCATGGAGGGAATAGAACATAGATCTTCAGTAAGGGGCAATATGAGGGCATGGATCCTCCACTCTTCCTTCTTGTTTGCTTCTTTAGCTCCCTTGCCACCAGCAATATGCTACTCACAACTGAGGTTGTCCTCATCTCTCCACCACTGACCCCCACGCACAGGCCAGTGGATACACTTTTTCTCTGAAACAAGCAAGTAACCAGTCTGTTCACGAGGTGTCTCTCAAGCCAGGCAATTGAGAGTGGATCTCAACAAAATTGTACATACATCTCTTGAGCAAATAGATTTGCAATGTGTTTGCTTACAACATTATTTTGAAAACTTGAAAATTCTGAGCAGCACGGGCATTTCTTCGATTTGAAGACAAGGTTATAAGTTCAGATTTAAAACAAAGTATTTTTTATTGAAAATAGACTTTTTTCATGCTATATACCAGGGCCTCCCCTTCCTTTTCTCCTCCCAGATCCTTATCTTTTACCCACTCAGTCAGCTCCATGCCTTATTTCTCTCTTTAGGAAAAAAAAATAGGCCACTAAACAAACCACAATAGAACAAAACACACAAAGGGTATGTGTGAGAGAGAAGGAGTATGAGAAACAGACACACAAAAACCCCATAAAAGACTGATGTTGGAAACTATAATATGTAAAAAAAAAAAAAAAAAGTGCAGTAAAGTAAAGTTTTAAAAAGACCAGACGATGCATTATGAGAAAATAAACATCTCCAAAACCACCATTGATTCTTTTTGTGCTGGCCATTGAATGCTAGGTGTGAGGCCTGCCCTTAAGTGTGGTTTGTACATCCAGGGAGACTCCAGTTAAGAATATTAATTTTCCTTTGTGAGGGTTTGTCTATTGTAGATAGCTTCTTCATTAGGGATTCAGGACCTATGCCCACTTTCTCACTTCAGCACTGGGACACCATGTAGCTTGAACCTGTGCAGTCTCTGGGAATACTGCCATAGTCTCTGGGGGTTCATATGTGTGGTGGTTTGTTCATCCCAGGGAGTGGCACTATTAGAAGGTGTGGCCTTGTTGAAGGAAGTGTGTCACTGTGGGGTTGGGCTTAGAGATCTTCCTCCTGGATGCCTGAGGATGCCCAGTCTGTTCCTGGCTTCCTTTGGATAAAGATGTAGAACTCTCAGCTCCTCTGCACCATGCCTGCCTGGATACTGCCATGTTTCTGCCTTGATGGCAATGGACTGAACCTCTGAACCTGTAAGCCAGCCTCAATTAAATGTTGTCTTTTATAAAACTTGCATTGGGTATGGTGTCTGTTCACAGCAGTAAAACCCTAATACAATATATTTGTCTGTACTGTTGTGTGTAGAAGGCATTGTTTTCTTGTCATCTTCCATACCCACTGAACTTATAATACGTCTGCCTTCCAAAGTGGCCTGAGTCTTGACAGAGGGATTTGACAGAGACATCCCTCCTGTATTGACTATTCCAAAGCTTCTCCCTCTCTGAACACTGGCCAATTCTGAATCTCTGTATGAGTTCCCAACTATGGAAGGTGGACACTTCTCTGATGCTGAGCAAGACATTGATGTGTGCATATAGCAGGAAGGCACTAGGAATCATTTATTGCTACATTCCATTTGAAGCATAATAGTATTTGGTTTCCTCTTAGGTCCCTGGCCTATTTTGTCCCAGATTTTTGGCCACCCAAGCAGTTTGCATCAAATTATTAAATATAACAACATAAACTTTCTCACCTGTGGTCCTCATATTTTATCTTATACCTTTCTATTATTCATTAATCCTATGTAAGTTCCATATTTTCTGAAATTGATTTAAAAATAAACCAAGTTAAATAAGTTTTTATGGCTTAAATTTATTTAAAACAGAATGCAATGCTGAATCCAGGTCACCTATTAAGTATGGAACATAAAAGCTTATATATGCATTCATGTCTGTGCTGTGTTTGCCCATGTGTATTTAAGTTTCTTGCTCTGTGAGAAAACTATATATTTATAATATTAATTTTAATACACAAAGAAAATTATATGATAATCAGGATGGCTTTTTTTTTTCACTTGACAGAGTTTGAAATTTTTAAACAATTTTATTTCAAGTAAACTTGAAAGCAAGTAACCAAGACCGATGTCTCTCATATTTGGCAGATGACCCAAAATTATAACATTTATAAAAAAAGAAATTTAAAGAGCAAAAACAATGAACTATTTGTTCATGAGTTGTCATTTTATGCTCTGTATTTTGACAGATAACATGACAAAAAAATGACTAAGACTTTCATTTCACAATGGACTTCTGTTCTATTTATCATCAAAATAAGTCACTTTGTGAGTCAATTTTTAATCTTTTCTCTCCATCTCAAAAAATGTTTTGTCTGGAAACTAATATTTGTAAATACCTCTTTCTCCCTAATGACAGGTAAGTCCTTTTAAATGAGTCCTTGCTAATTAGTTCAGTGCAACATTCCAAAGGAGTACTTTATTTTTGGAACCCTGTTTTATTGATTTTCTGCTCCAATGGCGTGGCTAATGTGCGTCACAGTTAGCGCTCTGCACCGTGTTTGCTGAAAAGCTCAGCAACCTGGTGATCATAACCTCCTGTGTATCTGGGGTCTTTGCTTTGATATCAACAAGTCATTGAGCTCAACTGAGAAGCCTCTTGGCTTTGACAACGGTGTCCAGCAATGCAGAGCACTCTACCATTTTAAGATCACTTCTGTTGCAAATTCCCAAAATTAATCCAGAAATGGTGTGTGAGACAAGAGGCTTTGGCTGGTCTTTCTTTTCATTTATCAGTTTTACTTTTGTATCAGTGGTGGATAAGACTCCAAACAGAACTGTACACAGGCACTGAGGAACAGTGAGTGATTTAAACAAAAGCCCATGAACTCTGTGTGTGGAGTGGTCAGCAGAGGCCTTGCAAGAGCAACACGAAGGGCCGGTTTGCAGGTCACCATGGAGACCAACGCATAGCTTGGCATCTGCAAACTTCTTTCTCTCCATATTGATTTCATTTCTCATATATGGTCAACTTCTTGTTCAGAAAAACCCTTAGTCCGGAGTGCTTCTGGCCATCCAGCCCAAGGAAAGAGAACAACTTTGAAGTGCCTAAAAGCCGAATGCTTCACTTCCCTTTGTGATCTTAGAAGGCAGGATTTTTAAAGATGGCATGCATATTATGAAAGTACTCATCCCAAAGCAGATTTATAATAAGGAAAATAGAAAATACCATTTATTCAACATAAATTGAAACTGAGTAATATATTGAATCTGATAAAATGTAAAGTTTTAGATTTGCCTAAGTGAAAAAAAAATGCCCACAAGGACTTGAGTTTCTAGAAAGATATGGTATACAAATAAATATGGTATTTCAATGGTTAATGTAGAAATAAATGCCATTAGCAGTAATGGAATTAACTGAGATAGTATATTGTAGATTTGGGTTAACACTTGTATGCTAATTGGGTTCCCAAAATTGCAGGAGATTCAGTATGTAAGACAGGGAAGGTCCCGGCTACCTGTTGTCTTTGATTGGTAGAGTTGTCAGAAGCCAATGGCTAACAGGGAGACAGAGACTGGACTTTAGGCTTCAAGGGCAAGGGAACCTAGGGAAGGAGAATTGCAATGCCTGGAAAGGAGTAAGATCCAGGCATAAGATCTGCAGAAATGAGAATAGACCAGTTGTTCCATGTCTCCTGTTGAAGTTGAGGTGTTAAATTTGGGGGGGGAGGGCTATGAGTAAATCTGTAAGGAAATAACATCAGAGATATTTGAAATCGTGAGATTTTAATGGCTTAATGTTTTCCAAATATCTATCCTAAATACCCGTTGATACACCAAGCACAGCCTTTTCCTCACTCTCTTCTGCTTCTCATTATAGTACTGGTTCTCATATTATGCTGCTGTCGAGATAATTGTAACATTTAACAATGACAATTGCTTCCATCAAATTGCTTTTAAACCATAACTGTTTGCTTTTTAAGATATAGACAATTGAATGAATGGCAGAGAGAAACTAAAACCAAGGGCCTGACTGCCGATGTGCAGCACAGTGAAAGGCATCGTGGTGGTGTACAGGTTAGTCCTAGTAGACTGACTACTTCAATGCTATTTTCCTTTATGTCACACCGGGATGTCTGTAATGGTTATCATGGCATTACTTTAAGTTTAGCTTCCACTTTTCCTCTATGGATTTTCCATTTCATTTCTATGTGTGGGCTGTTTGACCATTACTTACTGCTAGAAACCATGAAGAGAGGGTATAGGAGCTGTTCTCAATACTTTTGGAGTCATCAGGCAACATTAGCTACATGTTATTCTGAATTCTGATCTTAATCTCTGCTCTCTGGTCTTCTTAAGATAGAAAAAAATGGTTTATTTGCAGGGAGTTCAATATTTAAAGCATATTATCAAAGATAGACGTTAGCACACAAGAAGGAAGACACCTTTTCCTTCAAATATTTGTTATGCATGTATTGTGATCTACAAGACTCTCTTCACTTGTATAGGTAATTGTCAATTCCAATTTCCTCTTCTTTGATACTTTCCTTCCTCCTCTTTGACCTCTTTTCCGTATTTCTATATTTCTCTTGGGTCACCTTCCAAGAATACACCAGGGTAATGCTGTTCTTCCCATTTTTTTCTTTTTTTCTTTTTGGACATTATATCTTCTTCCTTGAGTAGAAATGAATTATAAGTGAAAACACTTATAATCTTTATGCTTCTCATACTTCCTTTAATCAATTATTTGAATTTCTTGAAATTTTTTGTTGTTTCTTTCAAGACAGATTTCTCTGCATATACTTGGTTGTTGTAGAACTCCTTCTATAGACCAGGCTGACCTCAAACTCAGAGATTCACAGGCCTATGCCCCCAAGTGCTAGTATTAATTATTCAAATTGTATCTCTTCACACAGACTCTGCTAACACAGATACTTTCTACTCAGAACTTTCTATTCTCTCAGGTGAAGTCACTCCTAGTTGAAATCAATCTTCCTCTTTTTTTTTTTTAAAAAAAAACAATAACAGTCACCTAGAATTAAGAAATATGGAAGCAAAAGTTTCTACCTTAATGTAATTTGCAATTATATATACTAAACTCTTTCTTGTGAGGCATCATATTTAGTATTTGAGAGAAAAAATAATATAGAAATTTTTAGACGGATGTACTATCAGTGTGTACACTGATTTCTTTTTCTTCCTTGATTCATTTCTTCCTTCCCCCTTGCTTCTGTCCTCTCTCTGTCCCTCTCTTGTTTCCCCCTTCCCTCCCTCTCTCCCTCCCTCCCTTTCTTTCTTCCTTCCTTTCTTACTTCCTTCCTTAGTTCCCTTCCTCCGTCCCTCCCTTCCTCCTTGCCTTTTCTTTCTTTCTTTCTTTCTTTCTTTCTTTCTTTCTTTCTTTCTTTCTTTCTTTCTTTCTTTCTTTCTTTCTTTCTTTCTCTTTCTCTTTCTTCTTCTTTCTTTTGCTTGCTTGCTTGCTTTCAATCACAGAGGCTCAGAAGACATTGCATGCAACTTTCAAACTCATGATCTTCACTGTGAGGTCTGTGATTGCCAATATGCACCAACATTCCAGGTTCAGTTATGATTGTTTTTATGCTTCCTAGTTGATTACTAGCATAAGCTACTGCATACATATGGGCCAACAGTATGTTTTAGATGTTAAATGTGGCATTGTCACATCTGACAACCTGAGCCGGATGGCTACAGTCTACATGGGAGAAAGAAAGAACTGAATCCCTGGAAATTGTCCTTTGGCCTTCACATATCTCCACCAAACCTGACATGTGCAGGCACACAAAAGACATAAATGTGAAACATATAAAAATACTATAGATGTATACCCATGACTTTCTATGTGTGCATGTGTGTGTGTGCATGCACATAGCCCCGCTCTCTCAAATAGATGGAAATCACTCATTTCCCCAAGTGAAATTTTTCTTTTCCAGTGGCCTCTTTGCTGACTGAGATAAGTTAGAAATAATGTGGACATAAGTTCTTAGAAAACTTCCTTTCTGCACCTCCCCACACCTCAGATTTCTCACTGCACTTATAAAATGATTTATAATTATATAATGGTAATGTTATTTTTCCTTTCTCTTTCCACTTATTTTTATGCTTCTAGTTTAATCACACCATTTGTATTCCTAAATGTTGCCCAATTACCTGAACATGAGCTGAACAAGAACAGCAGAGGATTTAGCATAATGGATGGGGGAAGGACCACCAGTCCTCAAGCCTACGAAAAGAACAACCAATAACCATGAAGTGCTTCAAGATGAAGAAATTATCTTCTCTAGGGAAGAGCACACCAATCCGGTTATCCGACACCAAATGGTCATCTCTGAAGTGGGTTTTCACACTACATTGATGCCTTCCTGTAAACTGAATCTGAAATCATGTTGCATGCAATTTTATATGAAAAAGATAAACTAATGAAAGCAAAAGGCCAATAAACAAATACCATACATATTTCAACATGCTTATTATCACTCTCCTGCGGGAAAGGAAAAAAGAAAATTATTTTGTAATATTGTTGTGTTCCCAAGTAACAGCTCCCTATTCAGAAACAGAGCTCTTTTCAAATCAGCAGGACACGAAGCGCATCATCTTCCGGAAGTCTGTTGCCTACTTTCATCTCAAGAACTTACTGACCATCCAAGCTAGACTAGACAAATGCAGGACATTTGACAAAGATAGTTCTTAACTTAGTGCACAAAATGCAGGATTATTTATAATAAATAAGTAAATAAATATCCAAGGAAAGAGTCTCTTTGTAGCTCAGTGTCTCCATAGCACAATGGAATGCCCACTGCTGTTCGGTTTGAATACACAAAACCCTGCCAGAGGGTACAGAGAATTTTTATCTTGCTTCTTTTTGTTGTGTTTTACAAATTGTTCCAGGCCCTGTGGGCCTAATTTTTGATAGAAGAGGGGAACTTTGGAGTCCTCTCCAAATTTTCATTGTGGGGCACAGAAGGCGACCTGGAGACATTTCTTTCCTATGTGACTAAGGGAGGGCATTCAGTCCCCGGGCTCTGGCAATCCAAGCTTATGAGGCTGCTTGTGGCATTGAAGGTTCAAACACAAAGATATGGAGAGAAAAATATCCCAAAGTTTCAAAGGCAAAAGCTGCTGTCTGAAGTTCGCTAACGTTTTTGTGGGAAGTAGTGAGGGAGCAAAGCTTGAACTCCCTGCAAATTACACAAAAGGGACTTGAGAAGCTGCCGTGTGGCAGCCCTCAGAAGTCCTCATCTATGTTGATTTATGCAGTGATTTTCTTTGACCCCAGGGAAATCTGCTTTATGTTTGGACATCTATGCCTTACCACCCATCTGTGAGATTCTCCAAATGACAGTGCAGAGGGAAATGATTGGAGAAAAGAAGACAGTCATGAAAAAAAGAACTTACACATTTACAAGTTAAGATGCATTTTTCTTTGTCTCTATCAGAACATTCTATGCACACCGTGTCACATATTCTACCATAAACTTTATTCTAAGCTGCTTTTTATGTGTGTCCACTATAGATAGTTCCATCAAAAACAAAAACAGAAACAAAAAAGAAAAGAAAAGAAAAGAAAAGAAAAGAAAAGAAAAGAAAGGGAAAGAAAGGGAAAGAAAAACTAGAAAGAATAATGGACATATTTTCCTCAGGAATAGAGAAGGGCATTCTGCCTAAATGTGTCCCCTCCCCACCCACATACACACTTCTGGGCAGTATTTCCAGATTTAATTCACCTGCTTACTGGAATTACTTTCTTTCCATAATGGCCCACAATTTGGCTATGTTGAAAGTCTCTGTAAAACCTATTATCTGAAACACAGTTTGATAATTACTCAAATTTGACTATTGCACTATATATTTGTTTCTGTTTATTTGAAACTTTTGGCTATGATTTATAGTGACAATTATACTTTAATGCTTTTGGAGAAGAGAATTCAATAGTGTGTAATAAATAGCTTAATTTTGTATTTTGATCATTGACTAATGACAGCTTTTAAACCTCGGCCTCTTTCTTCTTTTTCTATCCTACATCTGGGTAAACTGATAAGCATGATTGTATGTTGTCTCTGTCCACACAGGAGAGATTTAAGCCTTCTAAACTGCTGCTTTCATGTGGGGGCCATCACAGCTTCTTGATTGCTAAAAACAACACAAAAAAAATCCATCCTTTTTTCCTGTTGCTTACCCAGTCAGCTTTCCCATTAGCTTGAGACGTCTAATCTTCCCTCCTCTAGCAGCCTTCCTGTGTAAAATAAACCTCTTTAGAAGCTCTGCATGAGAGCCTGAAGACCTCAATCTTGATATCGAAAAATCATCATGCAGAGAGTAGGCCATCTTACCAGTTGTCTACTGTGTCACACAGAGAGCCTGTCACCTTCTCTTTCCTGTGAAGAAGTTCTCACTTTCAATTTTATCTAGCACGATGAAATGCAAACCTGGGTTAAGGATGAATCAATTATTATCTTACCAAGTTGTAAGCATCCCTATCACTAAATTGGGAACATAGTAGACCTTGGTTTTGTGATTGAAAAATCTACTCTGATGGATAGGTCAATCTAAGTCAGCAGAAAAAAAGAACATGACAGGAGAGGAGAAGGAAGGAGAGCAAAGAGGACTGGGAGAAAAAGGGAGAAGGTGGAGAAGACAGAAGTGGAAAAGAGAGAGGAATGGAGTGGGATAAAGTAGAGGAAAGAAGAAAGGAAGAAAAAAGGAACAGCAAGAGATATCCCATTTCAAAACCAAATACATATACACATGTGCACATGAACTTCATGCTGCACTTCTTCAGAATGCTACTGACTGAGTAAGAAGAAAGACAGAGGGAGAGACAGAACAAAGGAATGACATGCCTTTATTTCACATCAGATTTTACCAAACTATTTCTTCTTTAGTTGTATCTATGAATGATTCTCTTAAGGAACTAGTACCCTCTAAACCAAAAGTTAAATAACAAACTAAACTAACAACTACAGCAAAACACACAGGCATTTGTGATCCTGGACACTGAAGAACTCTTTGCAAATAGAATTCAAATTGAACAACGGATACTCAATTCATTTTATGAAGCCATAGTTACCTTGATACTCAAACCACATAATGAGCCAACAAAGAAAGAACATTACAGACTAATTTTGCTTATGAACATATATGCCAAAATTGTCAATAAAGTACTTGAAAACAAGGTCCAAGAATATATTAAAAAGTTCTTCACCATGACCAAGTATACTTCATCCCAAGAATGCAGGGATGGCTCAAAATACATAAATCGATAAATGTAATTCAACCTAAAAGCAAACTGAAAGACTACAACCACATGATTATCTCAGTGTTCAACATCTTTTGTTATTAGGGTAATGAAAATCAAAACTACTTTTGGATTTTAGCTTACAGCCATGATAAAGGTCATGTACAATAAAATAAGTGGAACACTTGTCCATTGCTGATGGGGCTGCAAATTCATACAGCAACTAAGGAAAACAATGTGGCTATTCTGCAGAAAGATGGGAATCAATCTACCTGAAGATCCAGCTATACCACTTTTGGTCATATATCCTCAAAGGATGCATGCCCAGCAGTTGATGACCAACAGAAAATGGATTCAAGGGCATCTTGGAGGCTCCATTTTGCAAAATATCATGTCAGGGCTTCTCCTTTAAAACATAATCTTACTGTAATTATAATTTTATTTTTCTATATGTCTACTCTCCTTTTACCTTACAGGTCATTTTCCTGCATATTATGGCTTTCAGTTTCGTGTTTTTAGGGATTGCTTGGGTGTACAATTGAGTATATTTCTCAGTCTATATCTTTATCTCATACCTCTTCATGGACTTTTTTCCTTCTGTTTGTTTTGTGCTATTTTAGTGTATTATTTTTAGCTTTGCCTTTATTTATTCATTATTATTATCGCTTATGAGGCTATTTATTTCCTAATGAATGACAGAAAGAGGATGAGTCCAGAAGAGAGGGAAGGTGAGGAGAAAATGGGAGAAGGGAAAGGGGAAGGGGAAACTATAATAAGGATATATTATGTGATTAAGAACTATTTTTAATAAAGGGGGGCAAAAGAATAAGTTGAGCAATGGAGACTTGCACATTGTTTGTTTGGGGGGTGGCAAGAACTCATTTTATTGGTGTATTTCTTGGCATGCTACAACTATCCTAGGACAGATAAATCAACATCAAATGATTGATATTTTCTCACAATTAACTAACACAAAATTTGAATAGATGTTATTCTTAAATACGTGCCAAGTCCTTAGGAGTACAAACTAGTAAGGCAGATGACTCTCTCTCCTGGCTTATAGCTGTCTTGCCCTTCTTTTCATTCATAGCTCATCTGGCTACTGGCCACCACCCAGGACTGGCAGTTCTTCTTTGTTCATTGTCTGCACTGGACTAGTTCAGACTTCGGAGCAGTTGGTTAATGATGATGATTATGGTTTAGATTCTAGTGGGTAGTAAATATAAAATATTAGATCATTATGTGGCTTCATGAATGTAAGTGATTGTTTGCAAACATTGTAGGGAGGATCAAGTGATGGAAGCATGCTAAAAAGTACAAGCACAAAACAACGATGCAAGATAAAGGTAAGGCAAGGAGTACTTTGATTTACAGTGAACCAATGAACCAATGGATAAAAGTATTCAAAACCTGGTTAAAGGAAATCTTCATTCCATAAGAGTAAGCTACTTGTGCATATAGGTACAATAAAGCGGAGGTGCTTCAGGATGCTGTGAAGCAGAACGACCAAGGCTTTTCTTGCATACTCTTTCCACAATAATAAAGGCATGTGCACAGATAGCTGAACAGAACAGCCATCCTCATACATTATGTTCTAGTTTTATAATGAAAACATACAGTTTTAGATGTTACCACATTATCTTTATTTACTGTGTGATGGGGAGTTGAGGAGACAATGTGTATGTGCCCCAGTGTGAGTATGGAGGTCAAAGAACCACTTATGGGAGTCTCTTGTTTCTTTCCATCATGTGGGTTCAAGGGCGCATACTCAGATAATCAGGCATGGCAGCAGGTGCCTTTGCCATCTGAAACATCTCACAGAGACCAAAAGAAAATGCAGTGTGTTACTGTAGTTTTATGAATTCCATATTTGAGAGGATGTTTAATCGAGTGAGACGTCAGGCATGGTTCATACAAAATGAAAATAGTAACGGAATAAACAAGTTTCTTAACTTCTGTTTCCATATCTGAAATGTGAAAATGGGAAGTTAGAAACGTTACATTTTCGCATTTACTGATTTGGGCTTTATTTTTCAGTATGAGTATTACATTTTAGGACACAATTGTGTTTCACACTTGGTGTATGCTAGTCATTCTCAAGAGATGCATATAGGCTCTATAAAACACACACTTGTAAATGACAGTGGGGCAGACACAGCTCTAAGCTTGGGGACACAGGTGCTATGTGTCTGACAGAGAACTTATTCATTATGTATTTTCAAGTTGCTACAGCATTAGAAAAAATTTTCTGTAGCTTATGAAATCAGACTATGCTCAGGACATGACCTCCAGACCTAGTTTTACCACCATGGGTTCACAGAGTACAACTTTAAAGAAAACATGTTTATTTCTTCTCATGATTTTGTTTGGTTAATGTTGACACAGGCTAGTCTCAGGCTAGTATCCCAGGAGAACCTTGACCTTGTGATCCTCCTGCCATGCCAGTAGTGTAGTTTATACAGTACTGGGGATTAAATCTAGGTCTCCATGCATGCTAGGCAAGTACTCTATCAAATAAATATCTGAAAAGCATGCTATTTTTGGATAATTCCCTTACCTGACTTAGGACCTCCTGTGAAATCCATGTACACCTTAAGTAGTTTTCAGAAGACTTGGTACTTTCCAGAAATGTAGATTTTTGTGCTTCTCTCCCGAGATCCTGAGTAATTTCCCTTCCTGACCAATGTAAGAAGGATGAGTTCCTGGTAAAGACTACGAATCTAGATGGATTGTGTACCCTTGAATGGCAAGTATAATTTAAAAAAAATGATATAATGCCATCTCAACCCCAAGGCTCTGATTTCATGGTTTAGAGAAGATGAAACAGGCTTTTCTGTAAATCTCTGATGAGATATGAAGGTGTAGTTATGGACAAGAATAAATTCAATCCCCCAGAATCCTCAGTAATGTGGCACTCAGATCTGTGCCTAAGAAAGAATTTTTCTAGCTTAACTTTCCCATATCTATTTCTGTGAACTCAACAACCTCAATTAATTCTGTGCTTAACTAATGGACAACCTCATCACAAAGAGGGTAGGGAAAAGCTGAATTCCCCTTTTCTGCCATCACTGAATTTTTCTGGCCTTGGGCTCTTCACCTAAGTCTTTTGCAGTCCCTGTTCTCGGGAGCATGGCAAATAGCTCAGAGACCATTTTGTCCTATCGTTCTGAAGAGTTCTCTTGGCTAGTAGGCTTTTTCCAACTTTAGATTTGGATGTGGAATCCTGACCTCCTAAGCAATATTCAGAAAGGTTAATGAGTCTTAGTCGGAGTGCTACTGGCAGAGGCACAGTATGGACTTGTTCTAGATTGCCAGTTATTTGATGACACCTCTAACTATACTGGATTCCCATCTGTAAGACTCTTGTCATACCAAACCACTATCCATGTAACCAGCATTGTTCAACTTTAGCTCCTCCCTGCCCAATTAATCAAACTTACTAGACCACTACCCTTTTTAAATTGTTGAGTTTTCTGAAAAATAATGGGGGTATCATATATAAAGACACACATTTTGTGTCTTGACTGCCAACATTCCCTTCAGGGAACCTCATTTAACATTTCTATACAGGATTTCCCTGGAAGAATTGCAAAATTCCAACAGAAACTCATGGTTCCCATCCCTTAAATTAAGATGGTAATATTTCCTTGTTTGAAAGTCAGCTCTCTTGATTATATTGTTTCCCCTTCTAAGTAGGACTGAAGCATTCACTCTTTGGTCTTTCTTCTTCTTGAGCTTCATGTGGTCCATGAGTTGTATCATGGGTATTCCACACCCTTTGGTTAATATCCACTTATCAGTGAGTACATACCATGTGTGGTATGACTGAGTTACCTCAGGATGATATTTTCTAGATCCATTCATTCGCCTGCAAATTTTGTGAAATCTTTTTTTTTTTGGTAATAACTGAGTAGTATTCCACTCTGTAAATGTACCACATTTTCTGTATCCATTCCTCTTTTGAGGGACATCTGGGTTGTTTCCAGCTTCTGGCTATTAATATAATCAAGGGAAGTAGATGGTAAGAGTGACTTAGGAGGAAAAGAAGAGGGGAAGGGGAAAAGGGGCAAAATCAGGTATGGAAGGAGATGGAGGAGATGTACAGAGGGTCAGGAAATTGAACAGAGGTATGCAGCAGTGGGGGATGGAGAACTTGCGGTAGCAACCAGAAAGCCCAAGTTGCCAGGAAATCAAGAGCCTCCTAGGATCCCACCGGGAGGACATCAGCTGAAATACTCCACAAAGAGGAGGGAGAACCTGTTGAGACCATGTCCAAATGTTAGGCATGACCCCCTCATTGAGGGATTGAGCCACCCTCCCATCTCCAAAATTTTAACCCAGAATTATTCCTGTCTAAAGGAAATACAGGGACAAAGAGTGGAACAGAGACGGAAAGAAAGGCCATCCAGAAACTGACCCACCTGGTGATCCATCCCACCTGCAGACACCAAACCCAGACACTACTGCTGATGCCAAGAAGTGCTTGCTGACAAGAGCACGATACAGTTGTCTCCTGAGAGGCCCTGCCAGATCCTCGAAGTCAGCCATGGGACCGAGTACAAGGACCCCAATGGAGGAGTTAGGGGAAGGACTAAAGGAGCTAAAGGGGTCTTATTTGGCATCAATGGGAGGAAAGGCCTTGCTCCTGTGAAGGCTTAATGCCTCAGAGTAGAGGAATGCTAGGGCAGTGAGGTGGGTGTGAGTGGGTGGGTCAGGGATCACCATCATAAAAGTAGGGTAAGAGGAGATGGGATAGGAATTTTGTAGAGGGGAAACTGAGAAAGGGGATAACATTTAAAATGTAAACAAATAAAATATCCAGTTTAAAAAAAAAAAGATGGCTCTCCTGAGAGTCAACCAATTCCTTTGTACCTAGTGGAATGTTATTTGCCTCTTATGACTCTGTACCTGACCACTTGTCTGACTATAATGTTGTTAATCTTATTGGTCTAATAGGCTTTTTTATCTTAAAACGTCTATTTAGTTTTTTGTTTGTTTGTTTGCAATTCATTTAACTTTATTTGTTTACTGTGTTCTGTGCTCAAGTTTTAGAATGTCTCCTTGGTCATTTGCTGGATACTGAGCTCTGTAATCAGAAAATAATTTATTCAAAAGATGTAGACAGACTGAAGAAAAATCAGAATGAGGTAATAGAGAAAGGAAGACAGGAAGTAGCATACTTTCATATATGGTTGTCCAAACACAAATGGGGGTACTAAGATTTTTTTTTTAACTAGAATAACCAAAGTGGCCTTCTGGAGTATCCTCTCCTTCCCATTGAATGAAAAGGTGCTGAAGGAGAAATCTGAATCCAAATATATGACAAGTTCTTTGACAATGACTTTTCCTCACCATATCTGGGAAAGCACTGCCTTCTTTGCCCCTGACAGTATTATCAACTGTAATTTCACATCAATATCTTGACTCATCAGAGACTGCTTTGTAACTCCAGCTTTATCCTTCTGCTTCATATCTATCTCCTTACCTGTAGGCTTTAGCTGCTCCATACCTTAATGCAACCTTACTTACAGCATGAAGCAAATTCAGAGCTTTCCAGTAGACACGAGCTCTCTAGCATGCTACAGAAAATATGTTCTGTGTCTTTGTCCTAGACCATCAAATGTATTATCTTTAGTTAGAAAGGAGAAATGGATCTGCACATTGGCTGGGGTTGTTGTTACAATATTAAAAATCCCCTCTTCATCACCATATATTCTTCATGGAAAAGGAATGACTATCTTAACCCTGTTTGTATGTCCCGATTATAAACTGATGGATCTGTTTTATTTCTTTTAGTCTATTTTTTTTTCTGTTTTGCGTTATTATTGTTTAAATTTAAAGAAACCGTTTTTTCTTTCCTGACAAAGTTCTTCCCATTTGTAAAGTTTCATATTAGCCTTGGACTAATCCAGTATTTGTTCCCTTGTTGTCATGAACTTCCCTTTCTTTTGAGGAGCTCTCCTTTTTCCTCTAAGTCAAAATTTGAAGCTTGATTTGTCAGGGTCTGGTGACTTTAGTCTATCTTGATAGTCTTTAGAGTCCCCATGAATACCTATCTATCTCTCATTCATCCTTCCATGGCTCTTTACGGTCATGTCTAAACCTCAGGCTTAGCATACTTACTGAACACAAGCAAGCCTTGAATTCAATATTCTAATTGAAATAACCAGACAGGAGAAACCAAGTGACATAACTTGACTTATACAAGGAACTAAGAAATATAAAATCCTCATAAGCAGCAGAGAACAGGTGGCTGTAGTATGAATCCATGTGAAGCAAAGTGTTGGAAAAGGGTTGCTTAGTTATTAATCTTCCACACCATTTTGTATTCTTTAGATGGTGGAAGGAGTTGAAACCATTCTGTAGCTGCACTCACTCATCCCATTAATGGGGGCTCCATCCCCATAACTGAATAAGCTCTTAGGAGAATAGCTTCTAAATACCATCACGTTGTGGGTCAAGTTATCAACCTATGGGTTTCTCCGTTTCTTTTCTTCACTGGCAATTCAGGAAAAGCAAACTTGGGCTAGTGTTAAGCCATTGCTGCCTCACTGTATCCTGGGTTTTCCTTCCAGATTAGGAACTTCTGTCATCCACTTCTTTAGCACTGGGTAATTTTACTCTGTAGTCTTCATTAGAGGTGTAATTATATGCTGATAAATAGTCTGGGCTGTTTCAACCCTGTGATGTAAGTGGCAACGCATTACAGAAACTTCCACAAGTTGTTCTCAGTGTAGTTGATTCCACATGAAAGACCTTCAGGAGCTGTGTATTAATTTGGTGGAGCCAGAATTGTACTGTCTTCCTATTAACTTCTTTCATGTAAACCATTTTGTCTGTATAAAAGCAAGATCATATTTTCTAGATTTAATTTAAAAAAATTGAAAATGAGGGATACTAAATAGGATTTCATGACTATAAGAAGTGACAGATAGGACTGTTTCATACAGAGGTTATCTTTGCAAAATGAAATGTGCTAATTTTCCAGATCCAGAGACAGAAAAGCAATGTATAAGTTTGCTTCCTTACATGAAGACCAAGACTAATAGGAAGAGGGCAGCATGACAAACCTCTCTGCCACCCAAGCTCTTTGCACAAGGCATAGGGCTGACTCTCTTTGGTCACTATTAGGATATGACAAATGACCAGACAGTTGCTCCCTGAAACATGAAATACATGTGATTAGATCTTTCCTGATGCTATGAGAAAATATCACTGCTGGAATTGAACACATCATTAAAGATATATATTCAGAATGGAAGAAGTACCAGTGAAGGAAATGATGATGTATCTGTGGCACTTTTCCTAAATCATCTTATACAACCTATGTATTCTTGAAATAGTTCTTTCATTAAAAAAAACAAAAAGAAATCTTTGAGTGTGTTTGTGTATATATGTGAAGTGTATGTGTATGTATTTGTTAGGAGTGCGTTTCATATAGGCATTCTTCTAACATGCATGTCCATGACTTGTGTGCATGACTTATTTATGAGCACCTTCTTGCACATATGTACGTGCAGACATACTTATGCCAAGTGCATGTTTATGGGTCTGAGGCCAATCTGAGTATCAATCCTCTCCCTCTATCTTCAGTTGAAACAAGACTTCTTGTTGGTGATCACTGTGCACACCAGGCTAGCTAGTTCATGAGCTCCCAGGGATCATCCTTCCTACACCCCGCATCTAGGTTTAGCCACTCTAGGGTTATGAGTAATGCATGATCACCTGAGAGATTTCATGGGGTTTGGGGATCTGAACTCATTCAGCCAGCATTTTTACTCACTGAGCTGCTTCCCTAGGCAAAGAAATTATTTCTTATCTAAAATAAATGCTAAGTATTCCATTTTCCATAAAAATATAATTTTAAAATATTTAAGCACCTAATATGTGTTGTCCCTTCTTCTAATTATGGACTGTAAAAGAGGAGGCTTAAATGCATCTTCAACAAATATGCAAAATTAAGTCAGCAGATTGGAGTCTTAAACAGGAAGTAATCAAGACATGCACAACATGATGCTGAATATGATGGAGTCAACACACATGTCAGTATAAGCAGAAGTTTCCTGTGCAATCTCTGCATTCTTATGTGTATGGCATTGTCTATATAAAGTACCAGACTACTGTACAAGATTAAATTTTTTTGTGTTTTTCTCAGAAACATGCTTGTTAATGATTAATAATGCCAGAAACTTCATGTTTGAATTCCTAATAAAAAGCCTTCTACAAACATAAAGCTTAACTATTGCCAGTATCTCAGGCTGCACGTAGGGAACTCACCATAGGAGTCATATTTTCTATGCAACCACCTTTTAGATTTTGACTTCCATGCTTCTAATTCCCAGGATCAGGAAGCAAGTGGCAAGGCCTTTTTCCATGTTTCTAAAATAAAGTCATCCACAATGAAAATGGCTTACTGGTAACAGATGGACTTCCTGCAGAGATTAACCCAATTATCTTTGTTTTAAGAGCCAGAAAAAGCCATAAGATCATTATCTTACAAGACAAGAATTTTATCAGGATGCCAATCTCATTATATGAGTGAATGGAGGTGTTTAGTGATAGCTCTCCTGCATAAATATCCTTAATAGATTTAGTTTTGCAAACTCTTCACCGCTCATTATTTTCAAATGAAAGAGTTTGACAGATGAACAGTCCTGTGTGGCAGAGGACACAGGCTCTGCTCCACGCTGTTCCTCTGCAATGACAGCGGGAAGCATTTCACTTTTACACACTCCTGGATGAGTGAACCTGCTGTTGTTCATGTTGCCCTCAGAAAGAAAGCACAAAGAGTTTACATAGTTTACAAAAGCAAGGTTTATCCAAAGATGCAATATGTTAATAAGTCAAACAGAGAATTATTTCAGCTTCAAATGACCTACGCTTTTTTTTTTCATCAATGAAATTTTCTTTGAAACGTGAAGTTTTGTTTCCATTTTGGAGGGGTGGCAATGAATACAGAAATGCAATTCAAATGAGATATTCAGAAAAATTGCTATCACTCAAATGTTAGTTGTGATTGTTTTTTATATATTCAACATGGTACGTGTGTTTATTAAAAATGTATGTGCAAGAAAAATAGCCTGTTTCAAATAAAAATAATTTATTTTTTTCTTCATGATGGTACAATGTGATAGTCAAAACAGTGAACAGAAACAACCCTGAACCTAACATGGATCTGCGAATGGGGTAAAACAAGTTACAGTGGACTTCCGAATCAGAGACTGATTTTTGGTCAAATCAAACCATTCCTGTGTGGTGTGGCAATAACACAGGTGGCAGAATTATAATCTCAAAGTTTCTAAGCGTGGTGCTGTGAATATTTATTACATAGAATTTTAAATAGTACTGAATGAAATAATACCTAAGTATTTCACAAACTTTAAGTTATTACTATGAATAATAGGTATTGTTTAGCTCCATAAGCAGCTCACCTAACTCTCCCCCCATAAGATTGCTGACTTGTTAGTCAAAGTAATGCATTTGCTGTACACTCTGACAACATTCTGTACCAGGAAGAATATTTTATTTTTGTAAAATCACAAGTTTGTAACAATAAGACATATATTATAAAGTATCCCGACTAGATTACATTAAATTCCCTTTTGCTATAGACAGGTAAAGTATAATACATATGATAGGCTAGTCATTTTTTAATGGGAGAAGAAGCTGACTCAGGAAAAAGTCATAGGGATGGTGTTCTGTTGTAAACTGAGGTAAGAATCATGCATATATTTGAAGCAATTTAACTCTGATAGGATTAGATCTATGGTATTTGTTTCAGTCTAGTGGAGTGGAGCTCCTCAGAAATAAACCTTCCCGTCTATCTATGAAGAATCAAACACATGCCTGTTTGCATGAAAGCTCAGACGAGAAGGCTCTGAGCTGGGCAGTGGGGTGCTCATCTTTACTAAGAGTGGGTCCCAAGAATTGCACACTCGGTGCTTCGTGACAGTTTTAACTGACTGACCTTTTCAGACAAAGGTTATCTATTTACTATTTGTCTGTTTGAAGTTTAAGATGAGAACTGCACATCTGAAGAAGAGAGCTTGGATTAATTGATTTCTCCTCTCATGCTGGCTCTAGTGCATTTTGAAAATGAATCTGGAGATCCTGGTTTGCTGATATAGTTTCTTCACTCATAGTTGGGTATACATTCTGTTTTTTTCTACTGGCTTAATGTGCAGTATTATGTAAGAAATATACTAAGAAGTATTGTGCAATATATATAATGCAACTAAAAATAAATCTCATATATCTATAGATATTATTTTACAATTGAGCAGATGCATCATACATTTTAAGACTGTAGGGGCATGCAGTGCATGGCATTGGGTAATTATGGGGAAGATGAAAGAGAAAGGAGAAATGGAAATAAAAACAAGTAAAATATAACAAGGTCAGGTCTGCATCTTGAGCTATAAATAAGTCAACCTAGCATAATAAGTTTCAGTGTCTACAAGAGGTATTGAGAATAATAGACAGCAGTTCAAAGGGAGGGAAAGCACGAGTCAGGCTGGGTGAGGCTTGCTTCAGAGAGAATGGACAATTTGAAGTATGTCTGAAGAAGCAAAATATGTGAAGATGAAAGGAGGGACCAAGTCTTATTTATGAAAGGGAAACCTCAAGGAGATCTTAGGGGTGGTACAGTATAAGAAAATCCAGGTCCCAAAAGTACACATTACTCTTCCAAGGATGAAAACAACACCCTGGGTACATGGTAGATAGGAAGAGTGATGCTGGACAGGGCTCTGTCACCAATGTTGAACCAATCAACCTTACAAACACAACTTCTGTGCACATCACCTGCATCATAAGAAAGTGAAAATGTGCCAAGACCCCTTTCTGAATCCTTCCTCTTCTCTTGCTGTAAAAATTCAAAGAAAGAAAAGATACCTATCATCAATTTGATCCCAGGAATAAAAGACAGTAAATGTCACATTTCTTTCACCCATCCCCACACACACACACACACACACACACACACACACACACACACACACAGAGAGAGAGAGAGAGAAAGAGAGAGAGAGAGAGAGAGAGAGAGAGAGAGAGAGAAGAGAGAGAGAGAGAAACAGAGACAGAGACAGAGAGGCAGAGAGACAGAGACAGAAGACAGATAGACAGAAGACAGACAGACAGACAGACAGACAGATGTGACCTGTGATCTACTCCCCATCAGGGCTGTGTGGCTTCTCTTAATAAGGCCCTGATTGCTCTTCAAGAAGAAGGCAGTGAGGTATTATTGCCATCTATCCTAATCCATGGAACCTAGTTTATAATAAAGTGGGAAATGGCATTAAGACAATATTGTAGGATGTGTGCACAACAATGCTAATGAGACTGAGCTATGTAATCTCTGCCCACCCTGCCACCCTGGCACAAGAGTACCAGACCACAGAGGCAGCTCTCAGTGCTTTCATGATAGTGTTAAGAAATGAGTCGATTTTCCCTGTCTGCTTATGAGTACACTTATATAAATTTAACTGCAGTAGAATATCTAAAAGATATTAGTCTGCTCAGTTTAAATAAATATAGAATATTATAAAATTAAAACAATCACGGGAAGGGAAGAGGATACAGACTTAACTTGTAATGTGGTAGATCTTGATTTATTTTCACTTTTTTGTAGTTCCTCAAAACAGCATACACCAATCTCTGTTGACTATCATGTCATCGAGGATTCAGATTCAAACTGCAATGTCTGCAGTAAGTTCGTTTAAAGGATTTTCAAGTATTGTCTAACACATGTATGTCTTTTCTCCAAGCTATTCTCTGAATATAAATACATTTCTATAGTTTTCCTTTGTTTTAGTCCCAATGAAAGGCATAAGAAGCGAAGATTAAGTTTTTACCATACACAGTAGATTGCGCACTCATTTCTAAGGAATTCACACTTTATATAGAAGATTGTGAAACCACCCCACCCCAGGAATGGATATAATACAAAGTCTGCACAAACAAGTCTCCTTGAGCAACATGTACTGTAATGCCTGCCTCAGGATAAACAAAGAAGAACCGAATCACAAGAAAGATCCCAGACTGCACTGAGGACTGATAAACACACATGTTGGGGGCCGACAGGCCAACTGCCGGCTACATAGACAGGCCGCCTCTCCCCTTGAGTGAAATTCCTGACCTTCCTGAAGGAACATCAAGACCAAGATAAAAATCTGTGACCTTCCCGGGAAAAACCTCAGAATGTCCCAGGCACCTGACCCAGGGCTTGGCCCATAGCTCACTTCCCCCTAGCTCCCCCTCCCAACTCCCTCATTAAGGGCTTGGCCCATAGGTCACTTCCCCATAGTTCCCCCTCCCGACTTCCTCATCCCTACTGCTTAAAACGTGCTGCCTGCGTGACAATAAACGGGGCCTTAACAATGGAATCTTGCTTGGCCTAGTTCTTCTCTCCCCCCATGACCCTCAGGTAGCGCCTCTTCGGGACCCTGAATAACTGGACCTGCTGGACGGGTCAAGTGGCGCCAGAACAGGGACCCGAAGCACGGCCAACTACCGGACGGAGGAACCCCGGGAAAAGGAATCAAGGACCTTTCATCGCTCGTGCGTCGCTGGAAAGGGAGGTGAGTTGGGCCAAATAATTGTCGTCCGATTGTCATGGGGAAACAATTGTCTAAGGAAGCTTGTTTTATAGGAAAAATCAAGCGCTTGCTCAGGGAGAGAGGAATAAGAGTTAAGAAAAAAGATTTAATTAAGTTCTTTTGTTTTGTTGATGAAAAATGTCATTAGCTGGTTTTAAGCGGTCCTGATATACACCCATTTACGTGGAATAAGGTTGGTAAAGATATTAATAAGCTTTTAAAAGCTGGTGACCTGAATACGAGACCTTGTGTCCCGTATACAAGAAACTTAAACATATCAAAGAATTACACTCAGCTGTTAAAAATTATGGTTTAACTGCACCCTTTACCTTGTCCGTTTTTTAGAAGGACTCGCGGGGTCCGGATATCTGACTCCTAGTGAATGGACTAAGGTGGTGCAGTCTGTCCTCACCAGAGGGCAATATTTAACTTGGAAATCTGAATTCATAGATAGGTCCGAGAGTCTGGCCGCTAGGAACAGAAAAAACCCTCTAGGCAGGACCGCCTCTTGGACCGCTGACAAGTTGTGTGGGAGGGGCCCATTTCCCTCCGAGGAAAAACAATTAGGATTGTCCCCAGGCGTACTCGCTCAAACAGCGCAGGCCGCCTTATCTGCCTGGAGAGCGGTTCCTGCTACAGGAGCCCTCACCACCCCCTTAACTAAAATAGTCCAGGGGGCCCAGGAACCCTACGCTCAATTTGTGGGGAGGTTACAGGAAGCAGCAGAAAGAATCCTAGGTCAAAGTGAAAGTGAGGGGCTCCTCATTAAGCAGCTTGCTCTTGAAAATGGTTACTCGGCGTGCAGAGCTGCGTTACGAGGCAAGACCAAAGATCTTGATATTACGGGAATGATTAAACTTTGCAATGATGTTGACTCCTTCTCATATCAAGTGTCCAAGTCTATCAGTTTAGCTATCGGGGCTGTGTTCCAAAAGCCTGGAGACTCTGGCCGCCCTAGAGGCAAAACATGCTTTAGATGTGGGCAGCCTGGTCACTTTGCTAGAGAATGTAGCGCTCTCAACCCCAGCCAGCCATTTAATCCCGTCTTTGGCCAAGGGGCCCCTAAGCCTACCGCGCAGGGAGTTTATCCTCGCTATAGGAGAGGCCGTCATTGGGCCAAGGAATGTCGGTCTAGAACTGATGCTAATGGGCAAGCCCTCCCAGCAGTCCAGGGAAACGGCCAAGGGGCCCCGCACCGGGGGCCCCACACACCCCCAAGTACAGCACCAAGCTCCTGCAGCACCAGCTTATCTAGGGCAACAGCAGGGAGCTCAGGACTGGACCTGTGTGCCTCCTCCTACACAATTTTGAACCCCCAAGATGGTGTTTAGGTTCTCTCCACAGGAATTTTTGGACCCCCGCCATTTGGCACATTTTTTCTCAATGTAGGGCATGCCTCAGCTACCATGCAGGGTCTCAGTGTCCACCCGTTGCTTGTAGACGCAGACTGTACTGGAGAGACTGGATGTAGGGGAACGCCAGGACAGAGTAATGAGAGGGGGTTGAACGGAGAAAAGAGGGAGGGAAGGGGGCTTATGGGACTTTCGGGGAGGGAGGAAACGGGAAAGGGGAAGTGATTTGGAATGTAAATTAAAAAAATAAAATAAAATTAAAGAAAAAAAAAAAGTTTTAAGGCAGAAAAGGGCCCGGTCACCATTCTCCCTGGTCAGAGAGTAGCCCAGGCGCTCCCTCTCCTGCTTGATTCCTCTGGTGCTCATATGGGAGGGCTCAGAGGAGATAGCCAACCTGGTTCCTCTGATGTCTACTGTGTCCAGCAACTCTCTAAGGAGCGCCCCTCCTTGTGCCTTATGTTGGACGGGCGAAAGGTTGATGGTGTTATAGATATGGGAGCTGACACCACAGTTCTTAGTTTGAGCTCCTGGCCTTCTGCCTGGCCTCTCCACCCCTCGATGACTCATTTACAAGGCATTGGCCAGGCTAAAAATACCTTACAAAGTTCAAAGTTGTTGACATGGAAAGATTCAGAGGGGAATTCGGGCACTGGGCAGACTTTTATTGTTGAGGGCCTCCCTGTCAATCTTTGGGGGAGAGACACTCTCTCTCAAATGGGGGTGATGATGTGTAGCCCCAATGAGGTGGTTGCTCACCAGGTGGCTCAGGGAGCTAGTGCAGATTGGGGTACCCCTGACACTTTTGTCCCTCAAAAAATCGCGCCCGAGCTTTCAGATTCTAACTGGTCCCCCGAGTGCTCCACTGAAGGCAGGCGAAAACACTTAACGCTCCCTCCCTAGAGACTTTATGTCTGCCCAGGAGGTCATCGCGACTGCTCCATTGCCCTAGCATAGGAATGTTAGGTCTGTTATTCACCCTCCCCGCCCATTTACAAAGGGATTGCAAGCTTTGGAGAATTATTACCCACTAATGATACCTCGCTTCTGCGATGGAGTCCTCCAGAGAAGCAAGGACTCACCCTTGGCCAAATTTCTGGCCTAGGCATGTGCCTTCTGGGACCTGATATGCTGCCCCCCAAGGCCCTGATTGAGGTTTGCAATCAAACTATTGTAATTAATGCTTCCTTTCAATACATTGTTGTTTCTAATGATCCCTATCTTGCTTGCTCCTCGGGATTGACCACTTTTATAGTTTCAGCTGCCTTTTTAGAGAATAGAGAATATTGTGTGTTTGTCAAGCTCCTCCCTCAATTGACCATTCATGATTCTGATGAACTTCTTAATTTTTGGGAAAGGGGAACTCATTTGTCCAGACAAAAGAGAACCTATAGCAGCAGTCACCCTGGCTATACTCCTTGGTTTGGAAGCCACAGGGGCCGGAACAGGAATTGCCTCCTTGGTCACTTACAGTCAGCAGTATGCTCAGCTCGGCTCGGTGGTCGATAGAGGCCTACAAGAGCTACAGTTAGGACTAAAGAATCTTAAAGATTCTTTTACATCCCTCTCCGAGGTAGTGTTACAAAACAGAAGAGGTTTAGATTTGCTCTTTTTACAACAAGGTGGGTTATGCACTGCCCTTAAAGAAGAATGCTGCTTTTATGCAGACAAGACAGGATTGGTTGAAGATAGCCTTAAAAAGGTCAGGGAAAGTCTAGAAAACTGCAAGAAAGAAAGAGAGAAAAAAGAATCACGGTATCAAAACTGGTTCTCTACATCCCCTTGGCTCTCTACTCTGTTACCTAGTCTTTTGGGATCTTTGGTGGGCCTTCTCCTGCTCATTTCTTTTGGGCTGTGGGCCTTCCAAAAATTAACTCTTTTTGTCAAGTTACAGGTGGATGCCGCTCTCACCAACAAGCCGGTTTCAGTGCATTACCATCGTCTAGAGGTCAGAGATAATGACCCGGGTGCCCACGAGGAGCCCTTGGGCACCCCCTCTGCTGGCCTCGATTTCTCGATCCTGGCCGCAGACTACCGAAACCCTTGGTATAAAAAGCTATGGAGACGTCCATGACGGGAGTATCATGATGCCACATGCCAGATGCACACCTGAGAGCCTGGCTAACTCAGTCGGTAGAGCATGATCCCAGGGCTGTAGAGTAACTCCATGACAGGAGTAATGTGAGGCCATTGCCCAGGGAGCAAACTCCTATTGGAGGTTCTGGGCATGGAGGCACCTCACGTAGCCTAAGACAGAGGCTCTACTCCTCTCTTCTAGGTGCTGGCTGTGGGTGCACATCATGTAGCCTAAGACAGACTCTCCATCAATTATACAAAGAAGGGGGACATGTTGGGGGCCGACAGGCCAACTGCCGGCTACATAGACAGGCCGCCTCCCCCCTCGAGTGAAATTCCTGACCTTCCTGAAGGAACATCAAGACCAAGATAAAAATCTGTGACCTTCCCGGGAAAAACCGCAGAATGTCCCAGGCACCTGACCCAGGACTTGGCCCATAGCTCACTTCCCCCTAGCTCCCCCTCCCAACTCCCTCATTCAGGGCTTGGCCCATAGGTCACTTCCCCATAGTTCCCCCTCCCGACTTCCTCATCCCCACTGCTTAAAACGTGCTGCCTGAGTGACAATAAACGGGGCCTTGACAATGGAATCTTGCTTGGCCTAGTTCTTCTCTCCCCCCCATGACCCTCAGGTAGCGCCTCTTCGGGACCCTGAATAACTGGACCTGCTGGACGGGTCACACACACATTACTATTCAGCTAATGAGAGAATGGTATGATAACCTGCTCAAATAATGTCCACCCACAGAATGGGCTTGTTTCTCCACAGACCATCAGCAAACAGTTGCTGACCAAAGGGAAGTATCAAAAAACCAATGGTGCAAGGAAAGGTCATCTTTTGGCGTGAGCACACAGTTGGCTCAATGAAGACCCTCTCTGCAGAGTTGTGAATTGGTGTTAGAAACATCAATACTCCATCCCTATTGGAGCTGCAGGCAGAAGAGATTCAGTTTTCTTATGAGTCTGGTCAGCCATGGACTCATAGAAGAAAAAGACTTGTTAGACATCAAGATAACAAAACAGTAGTAGAAACAAGTAGGAAAAAAGTAATGAAAATCCAAGCATAGAGCAAAATGTAATCATCCAAAGAAGCTCAGTCAGTAAGAGGAACTGAGAAATTATAAATTATAACAGGAATGATAGGGAAATGTAGATATTTGAAAATATGTATAAGAGTAAGAGATATCTCTTGCAATCTTTTCATAATGCTGGAGAAGTCACATGGATACTGGGTGTTGAGGATTAACTTGTAGGTAGTTTTCTGGAACAGTAGCCCCTGTGTTTCTGGTTGTATGGCTTTCCTGGTAGTAGTGGTAGTGATGCCTTTGAATATTTCTTGTTTGTTTTGTAGGTGTCTTATGTTACATTCACTGCTTATAATTCTTCATCACAACGTGAACATGAAACTAGAAAGTTTGTAAAGTTGGGAAGATTTACAAAGAGAGTTAATCATACTCAGAAATATTCATAAATACTTCCTGAATGCTATATGTAAAATTTTACTGATATTTAGATATAAGATATGACAGTCTAAAGTGATAGATTGAGAGTTGCAGTTTCTTAGAAAATGTTACCTCATTGATTCTTGAACCCAACATTGGAGTAAAAGTGGTAGAGCCAAGACCTACTCAGTAATGGGAGAACACTTAGAAGGCCATCACAGTGGCCACAACATAGATATTTTTCTGTCGGAGCCTAATTACGTCGTTATAGATGTAGAGATAGAGGGAGTCTGCAAAGGCCAATGCTATAAACCAAGGCCACATCATTAGACTATAGACAGTTTCTAACATCCATTCAACTACTTGTATCATAGCTCATCGGCACATGGTCCTGAAGCAAGTGACAAGATAGAAGCAGGTACTTAATGGATAGGCTCTTGTTTTTGCCAGAGATACACTACTTCCTTAATAAGTTACATAGGTGGCTGGCCTCCATTCCTGACATGGTGATACGAACAATAATACATACTTAGAAAACTTCTGTGTTTGAAGAACTAATTAGCTAATATTTGTCAAGAGCTCTGAGCATGGAAAGGGCTATATAGTACGACTGAAGTGTCATGCTTGTTTTAAGGCTAATGAGCTCAAAGGGAGATTTCTCAACCAAGTAAAAATCTTCTTGAAATGACAGTATCCTTCCTATACTCAAATTAAGTGATGTAAATAAGATATATAAATAATTCCCACTGTGCCTGATAGAGGAGCAGATAGGGGATCTTCCAATGGCTACAGTTTTCACCAGCTTCTTGCCATTGTCTTCACATCTGTTCTTCATTCCATGTCCTGTCCATTCTGCAATTCAATTAGACTAATTGTTAAAACATGCACTGTGGGGTTTGGTCTGGGGCTATGCATACAAATGCTAAAATCTAAAGCCCAAGATCTGGTTGCCCTCTTCAAGCAAATTCTCAAGCATAGCAGCCTTTGTCCTGTAAACCTTGCTCTTCTGCAACTTAAAGCTATTCATTAAGTAAAAATGGCTAAAGCCAATTGCTGGGACTAATAAATGTAGGTAGGTTTTCAGTTACTGGGCAGGGATCACAGGTAGGGAGCATAAGGAGAAAAAGAGAGAAAGAGAAAAGATATGGACCAGGAGCATGTGGTCAAGTGAAATATCCCTCAATGACAGACTGATGGAACAGAAATGATCCAGGCAAGACTCAACCAGCAAGTACTTGGGGAGCACAGCTGGGGATTTAACAATCTAGCATACAGAAAAATAGATGAGGAAATTTTCCCAGTAACTGTTCTAAAGCTGATTTAAAAATGTATATGACTTTGCCTCGATTATTTGGCCAGGTTATATTCATAACTAATAGAGCTGTTACATAGCATTTAAAAATACCATTTATGCCGGGCGGTGGTGGCGCACTCCTTTAATCCCAGCACTTGGGAGGCAGAGGCAGGAGGATTTCTGAGTTCGAGGCCAGCCTGGTCTACAAAGTGAGTTCCAGAACAGCCAGGGCTACACAGAGAAACCCTGTTTCAAAAAACCAAAAAAAAAAAAAAATACCATTTACAATTTACCATACATGATTTATTTGCACATGTTATCATCATCTCATACTTTAGAGTAAAAGAGGATGGGAATATGAGATCAATGGAACAATACATAGCAAGTGGACTGACATATTCTCTATCCCTGGACTTCCATGTATCCACACTGTCCTTCCTGTACAGATGGGAAGGCATGTGGCTCATTGGCTAAAACTTTTTCAATCTCACTATGCAACTTCTGCTCCCATGATTCTATTCACACATATTTCAGAATGGTATCATAGACCTATAGAAAAATATTTATAGTTGTTTTCAGATTCTGTGATAGCCAATATTTATTCTTTATCTATTATATATGTATCTATCCTCCATATATATGCTATATCCTCTTTCTTATCCATCCATTATTCCTCTATCTACCCATTTATCATCCATCAATCACCCAACATATCTGTCCATTTATCCTTACATCTACCCATTTTTCTTTCATCTAGTAATTCATTTTTTCTTCCACCCATAATTCTTTCCCTCCATCTATTCATCTGCCACCTATATAGTCTTCATATGTATCAATCTATCAATGTCCATAATTTATCTTCTTTCTATTATTAATCCATTTTCCATCTATCTACCAACCAGGGATCTACATATATCAATAATGATTTATATTCTGTTTTCTAATACCTATATATTCTTCTATCATTTATTATTTTCTATTACTTCCTATCAATTTCTCATCTATTATATATCTGTCTCTAGTCATTAACTTTGATTCTTATGCTTTTTCTTTCCACCACTCTGAGTTCTTTTCTCTGGATCTCTTTTCTGCTCTTAATCTTCCTGTAGTTTAAGATGTGTGTTTCCTAAGTAGGAATCCTTTCTTTGCAGTCCATGCTCCATATCTGCACAAAAGTGAAATCCAGCCATTTTCTTTATAGCTCACCTCTGTAGGAAAAATTATAATAACCTTCTCTTTCCAAACTATATTTCTACTTTTCTCATATCTTGTTAGAGATCTTTGAATGAAGCCTTTTCCATGCTTTTCCATTGTATTTAAAAATAAATATGGAACATTCTTCTATAATCTCTTCTTTCCTTGACTTCCCCTTGTTAAACTAAAACAACATTCTGTGCAGGATATCAAATTGAAACCCAGATTTCTCTTCATGTCACTTTCTCCAGTTTTGTTGTCCACCGTGCTGACTTAGTTTAGGGCCTCACAAATAAAAAAAACTTCTGTTCTTCTTTACTGGTTTGAATAACATTTATCATTTCTTTCTACTGCATCTCTTCTCTGGTTTCCTGACTATATCTACTTTTGGTCACTGCTGAGTGATGTTCATCTTACACATTGCTCCTGTGTCCTTCCTGATAGGGAAAATAATATCATTGCTCTTTCTAACTCAGAAATACCATAGGCTCCAATACCTTAACTTTGACTTTCCATTAGTGTAATTTTCATTCAGTTAAACTTAACTCTCTTTTGTGTAACGTAAACTGTTCAAGACACTGGCTACTCCTTGCCTCTCCCTTGGCATTCAACCTGCTAAACATCTCTGGTCACCTACTCCATGACTATCTAATTACTATTCATTCTTCATGCCCCTGTACAATGTCAACAGCTCTTAAAGTCTCCATCTACCTACTAGAAAAGAAGCACTTTTTTTGTCAACAAAGCCTCTTCAGCAGTTACAGGACCATGTAACAATGTATACATCTACTAGTAAATTCACT
The DNA here is from genome assembly GCA_036184795.1 of Tokudaia tokunoshimensis. NCBI lineage: Eukaryota > Metazoa > Chordata > Mammalia > Rodentia > Muridae > Tokudaia > Tokudaia tokunoshimensis. The sequence continues at coordinate 19,024,887 of BTHU01000017.1, forward strand.
CTTTAGATTTGTAGAACTTTCCCCATAAATATTCCAATTCCAAATATTCAATAATATTTTGAAGGCTAGTGTTAACTGTTAACTTGGCACAATCTAGAGTCATTTGTTAGAGAATGTCATTGAGGAATCGTCATAACTAGATTGACCTATGGTTATGCCTAAGAGGAATACTTTATTGATATGAATTATGATGTGGAGACACACCTATTATAAGGAATACCATCCCTTGAGCAGGGTCTCTGTTCTATATAAGAGTAGAGAAATTGAGAAGAGGACTAACATGTGTGCATCAACCCATTTCTCTCTGCATGTGACTATAGATGTGGTGTTACTAGATGTTTAAAGTTCCTGATGCCTTGATTCCCTGCCATGAAGGACTATAATATATAATAATGAATTCTATAAATCCTTTCTCCTGTATGTTGATTTTTTTATTCAAGAATTCCATTGCATCAGCAGGAAGTAAAACTAATAAGTATGTATATAATTTTCTTCACCTTCAATGGCACACTTTCAAATGCAGACCTATCTTTGGTTGTAATTGTAGAGGTGGACATATAAGCATGCCCTTATCTACATTTCCACCTTTAAAGCTTCCTAGTTTTACCAAAGATAGGCTCCAAGTGAGAAAATGTAGAGGCCCAATCACACATTTGGTTGGGATATTTTCCTTTATGGGAGACTGGTTCTTAATTGCCTCCAGAGTCCAGGAGTGATACTGGTATTAGTAATGATTAAAGGAAAAGAATAAGAGTAAGAGAAGAATGAGAGAGGAAAGTCAGGATACAGTGTTCAAGATAAGCTTATTTTCTCTTCTTGTTCTTCTTCAATCACAATATCATTCTGTCATGAATAGATGACTACCTATAGTTTCAGCTATTCTTCCTGGAAAAACTCAACTGAGAAATAAAGTGTGATAGACAATGATGAGATTGATATTAAACACTCAACAAATAACTGCCACATTAGTGAATAAGTTTTGTTATGTATAACAATGTGACCGGAACAAAGATAAGAAGGATCAGGATACTCATAAGGAGTTATCAATCAGTTACTCAAGGATATCTCTCAATATTTCATGTGGCCTTTTGGTGCAATGATTCTCTGTTACTAATTTTTGTGGTGAATAGATGCTTGACTTGTTATTTTTCCTAGCTGTTGGATACTGTTCCTCATCTTCATTGATTACAAGTGTTTTCCTACCTTTGGGACTTTCCACTTGTCCAGTTCACTTTGCATCAGAATCTGATGATCCATTCATCCTGTGACAGTACATCAAGAAATGTCTCTATAAATTATATTACATGATTGACTCTGTATAAAGAGAATCGCCAAGTACCCCAGTAGATATTTCTTGAAAGGAAAAATAAGATAAGGTTAAACCTATGTGTGTCATGGATTAACTCAGACTATTGAATTATGGAGAAGACAATGACCATCAGATGGTATGGGCTTGAACTAAAATATTTGATGTAATATTAGACCCACATGTCTTGATAGCCATTAAAAATACACATTTATCAGACATAATGGAAATAGAAAACAAGAATATAAGACTAAGAGGGGAAAACGAATTAGATAGAGAAAAGAAAGACTTTGCCATGATGAAAGAAAAATTTACTGTCAATCTTCATTCAATCTACCTAAATTCCTTAGTCATTTACTTATTGTTCTATATCTATTATGAACAAGAATAATTTACATTCTTGTTCTTGAGATATCCTGAACTGGTTTACATTTAAAATATGGAACATAACCAACAATTCTCTGATGTATGTCCCTGTATCATTGCAAAAATTTTGATTGTGCTTTGCAATATTGTTTTCCTACCAGAAGACAGAAATTAGTTTCTAAATTAATAATTTACTTGCCTTTTAAAGTTTGATGAAATGCTCTTGTCAGAAATACCTACAGCAATGGAAGTTGGTCAGTGGGTGGGTTGTTTCTTCAGCCACTATGAGAAAGGCAGCCTATCACACAGGTGGAGGCCACGGAGCATACAGTATTCATTTAATTCATCACAATTATTCCAACACCTGGACTGAGTAATCATGTAGTCACCCTTAGAATCTAGAAAGGAAACTGCTTCTGTAGATTGGAAGGTTAGATACTGATATTAAGAGATGTATGAGAACATGGATGAACATTTTTTTACTCAATTAACATTATAAAGCAAAATTTTCATAACAATATGCCCCATAAAGCTTATGTTCATTATTAATACCAAGAAAGTAACAGAGACTTGGGTATTGCTTTAACAAGTCTCATGCTCTTTCCAAATAATTTCTCCTGCAATGAGCAAATAATATTGACTGTGATTGTGTGGCTGCAGAACACACATCAATGATCCCTTTCTCAAAAGATCTGCAAACATACATCAATGCGATGATCGGTACAGCCGTACTTTGCACACATAGAGCTCTTCCATTTCTCCTCATTCCTCTTGTTCAATTAATTACTGGTCCTCAACCCTGCCTCAAATATAATACACAGCCTTTTTTGTCTCCTTGGAGTTTCAGACATTTATTTATGATCATTAGTGGTTTCCTTGTCCTGTTCCACACCTCTGTTTCAGTATAGTGACTCTGTGATTAGCTTCTGTATATTATCCTCTCAAATGTTCAAATTATACTAAGGGCTGTTTTAATAATATCTATTGATTTATGCAAAAATAAAATAATTTCTACAGGGAACAGAATAAGTATCCAAAGCATCCTTAAATTGAAGTAGAATTTTAGATTTTGCAATGACTTCTATCATTGTGCTCTGTTTCTCTTATCATACCAACATGTACAGATTTTAAAGTTCAACCAGTAGTTGGAAGCCAAAACTGGAGATGCATGAACAATAGATATATATGGGTTTGCTTTTGTCAGAAACATGCACAAATATCTGTTAAGAGATTGTGGAGAATCATCAAGAGATAGGCTCATAGCTTTGATCTCCTTTCTTTCCTGTCAAGTAGGGAATGCTATTGACAGTCTGAAAGGTATGTGGTAAGAGAGGAATTAATGTTGTACACTAAGTCATTGAAAGACACAGACAGGGTAATACTGGCTCAGTTACTGTTGAGAAGATAGGGAAGATGGAAAAAATGAAGACAATGATGCTGAAAGTGGTCTTCCAGAAGATCAGAAAGCTGTTCACCTTTCCTAGTCATCCTGCATCAGAGTTCACAGGGCCCCTTACCGAATACCACTGCTAAATGAAGTCTCTGTTTCTCTATTCAGTGATTCCAACTGCCGTCTTACATTTTATCTTCTATGCACTAGTGCATTTACATTTGCTGTACATTGACAAACCTTGTGCAATCCCTGTGCATTCCTAAAGATACTGATTCCCCTGCTTTCCCCTTCTCAAGCTCTGTCTTTCTACGCAAAAACACTTCCTTCTGAATCTCTTAAGTTACTCAGGGATTCTGCCATATTCTACCTCTCCTCTCTCCTGCCCTCAAAACAGCCATTGAAGGCTCTACTTCTTCCATTCATTCTGTAACCAAAACTCCATTGTCATTGTCCTTTTCTAGGCCAGAGGCTGCCAGCAAGAAATTATTCTCCTTGGATATTACAAAAGGCCCTTTCCTGTTTTCTTGGTTCTCAGGATACATGTGTTGGTGTCCAGAGTCTGTAACCAACTCTCTTAATATCTTATGCTTGCTCACTCACACATTCACTCACTCACTTGCTCTCTCACTCACTCTATATCTCACTCTGTCTTCTTTGCCTCACCCTCTCTCCTTTGTCTCCTTTCTTGCCTCGCTATACTCATCTAGAAACACTATAGAACTTGCGTGTAGTTGTCTATAGTAGAGGCCCTAATATTTCTTCCTTCTATATTTGCATGTATGTTCATGCCATCCATGTTCAGGTCTTGTTTATCCAACCAGGTTGTTGTTACTTCACGTATGTAGCAAGAAGAAATTATAGCACAGAAGGCAGAGGATTGCTCTAACTGTTACAATGTTCTCAGTTCTTCGTCTACAATGTCCCCTAGCCTTTGGTACATGGGTTGGACTGTAGATGTATCATTTGTGGCTAAGTATCAGAAGATCACTTGTTCTCTGATTTTAATTTGTTGCTTTCTGTGATAATTTCTAACTTTTGAAAAGAAGAGTTGCTTTGATGAGGGATGATCGCTAAATTTATCTAAGGAGCATGAAGAGAAGAATAAAGAATCACACTCAGGGAAGAGATTCACTATTGATTGTCCACTACCATGTGCTCAGCCCTAATATATATATATATATATATATGTGTGTGTGTAACATTATACAGACTGAAAATGTGTAAATATATTATGTGTATAAAGCACATATACAGTATGTATTCATATATACTATATATTTTATATGTATGATATACATATATTAACAACTGAAAATAGTCACAAAAGGAGACTTGAAAAGTAGGAGGGAGAGTGTACATGTAAATGATTGGAGGGAGGAAAGGGAAGAGGGAAATGATGTAATTGTATATTAATTTGAAAAATTAAAATATATTAAAGATATAAAAGAAAAAGAAGCAATGAGCACACATTGCATATCTTCCTAGAGCAACTGATACTCCAGACTGAGAAGGAATCTAATCCGTGGGAAAAGCGAAAGTCTACATAGTAAAGCCTTGAGTGTCGAATCACTTTTTCCTTATATAATTATAACTGCTCCTCCTTTGTGGTATTTAGTGGTTTTCTTCTAAAATTCTGTAGTTATATACTTTTGGAAACATGACAAGATCAAACCTCAACTTGATATTTTATTTATGTTTTTAAAATTTCACCTCTTCTATTTTTGCTTCCTAAAATATCTTCACAGAACTGTAAATATTTATACTCATGTGGACTTTTCTTTGTTTGCTTGTTTTGTATTTAGGCAAAGAGCAAACAAATAGGCAACAAGAAAAGCAAAACTCTAAAAGACCTTGATGAGATAGCGGCTGACGGTACCCATCCACCATCAGGTTGCCAGGGTTCTGTATAGTTAAAATATTCAGTCCTGCATGCTTGTGACCAATGGAAAATAATTGTGTTGTTGTTGTTTGCCCACAGAAACTTTTGAAGAAATCTACAGAATGAAAAAAAAAAAGTATTGTATTCCTTCCATATTCTTCTTTGCGCTTTCTTTTAACAAAAAATGTGGGAATAAACATTGCTTAGTGTTTTTGCCATGGTTAGCCTTAGTTAAGGTTCCCATTGGGCCTAAAACAGAGTCTGTCACAGCAGGTACCCTCTAAGTGTTGATTAACTGACACCAACCAGGACAGCAAAATGTGTCAATGGTGGCCAAGATCCAATAGGTGTGTTAATTACCCAAGAGTATAAGTTAAAGCAAAAACCACCACAAGAGTGTCTGCATCCTTTAGGCATTATTAGTTCCTATTACCTTATCCTAATCCACACCGATGCAAAACTAGGGCAGCGAGAGCTTGGACAGCCCGCCTCACAGCTCATTTTCACACCCTAGATTAAGGAAGAGTTATGCTTTCCTGAGAGATTTTGCAACTTGTTACCTGTTAATTATTTCTTACTCTACTGACTTTCTAGCACCAGAATTTGATAGAAGGACTTTCTTTAAATCAATTGAACAAAACAACAAAAGTGAAAAGGCAACTCTAGAGACAGTAACCATGATGTAAATGTCCCAAAACACAGTGTGACCCCAGCTTTAAAGAGATTCATATATGACTGGCAAACTTCATACAGGGTATGAAGGTAGTATGAGGGTAGAGAGAATATTAGGTTAACTGTAGAACATTTCAAATCTAAAATGTTCCAAGCATGTGACTTTAAGCACGCTAAAATGAAACAGAGATGAATTATGACAAGATTTCCCACCCTGATGTAATCCATAGCACATGTGTGATCTGCAAAAATCCTATTTAAGGACTGATTTCTATTCATTGTCCCGGGATTGGGGAGAGAGAAAGAAAGGTGTTAATGCTTGACTCATGAGGAAATGGTCTAGAGGATAAGAAATAAACAAGATATAATAAGGAAGGCAAAGGAAGGAAAGTTCCAGACTATGTACTTAAAACAGGAATGTATGTATGATGAATGTATGAATGAATGAATGAATGAATGAGGGAAAAATGAATAAATGAATGAATGAGTGAATGGCTAGTAGCTCCATGAGAAAACAAGTGTGAGCAAAAAGAGCAGCTTACTCTCAGAATGAAGATGAGGTCACTGTATTCAGAATCTAGGCCATAAAAATAAATGGATACAAATAATTTGTAATTAATGGAGGTAGCAAATGATTCATTAAATCATGAAACTTTGCTAGTTCCTTAGACAGAGTCATAAATAAAGTAGATGCTTTTCCTTAGGTGCCTACTAGCTCAAGAGGAAGGAAAAACAAAGAGTGGATGCTTCAGTCCTACTTAGAAGGGGGAAGAAAATAATCAAGGGAAGTAGAGGGTTGGGGGGACTTAGGAGGAAGAGAAGAAGAGGAGGAGAAAAAAGTGGGGAAGAATCAGATATGGGAGGAGATGGAGGAGATATACAGAGTGTCAGGAAATTGGACAGAGGTTTGCAGCAATGGGGGATGGGGAACTAGAGGTAGCAATCAGAAAGTCCCAGATGCCAGGAAAGCAAGAGCCTCCTAGGATCCCACAGGAATGATATTAGCTGAAATGTCCCACAAAGGAGAGGGAAAGAGAAGCTGTAGAGACATATCCAGTGGTTAGAGCTGGCCCTCCAGTTGACGGAGGGGGCCATCCACCCATCTCCAAAATTTCAACCCAGAATTGCTCCTGTCTAAAGGAAATACAGGGACAAAGAGTGGAGCAGAGATTGAAGGAAAGACCATCCAGAGACCACCCCACCTGGGGAACCATCCCACATGCACACACCAAACCCAGACACTATTGTTGGTGCCAAGAAGAACTTGCTGACAGGAATTGGATACAGCTGTCTCTTGAGAGGCTCTGTCAGATCCTGACCCCTACAGATGAGAATGCTTGCAGCCAACCATCTATCTGTCTGAGCACAGCGACCCCAGTGGAAGAGTTAGGAGAAGGGATAAAGGAGCTGAAGGGGTTTTATCTGGCATCAGTGGTAGAGGTCTTGGTCCTGTGGAGGCTTGATACCCCAATGTTGAGGAGTGCTAGGGCAGTGATGCAGGAGTGGGGAGATTGGGGGCAGCACCTTCATAGAAGCAGAGTAAGGGGGGATGGGATAGGGGTTTTACAGAGGGAAAACCAGGAAAGGGGATAACATTTGAAATGTAAATAAATAAAATATCCATTTTTTAAAAAAAATGAAAAATAAGAAAATTGTAAATGGTACATGAAAATATATCAGTCTTAAATATGTTCTGCATGACATCTGAAATTATAAACACCTATAGTGCCTAGTGCATAACAGTTTTTCACGATGCCCTTGTTAGTCTAGCATTAAAGTGGGGGCACCCATAGGAACACCTCTGTAGAAGTGTTCCTTAAAAGAGACAGGAACACTGTATGAAACTGAACTAATGTGTGTTTGACAGGGATCCCGAGGTAAATGGGAGATTTACGCAACAGACAAAGAAGTAAGAAGTAGAAAGGATAAGGAATCAAAAATAAAAAAAAAAGTCACACATGAAGGTAGGTGTACAGAGGTGTCCTCAGTGTGGATATGAGCACGTATCCTGAAACAAAACAACTCTTACACATCTTATGGCCTTGGTTCTCAACCTCCCCAATTCTGCGACCCTTTAGTACAGTTCTTCTTTTGTGGTGACCCCCAACCATAAAACTGCTTTGTTGCTACTTCAGAACAGTAATTTTGTACCGTCGTGGATTGCAATGTAAATGTCTGTGTTTTCTGACAGTGACCCATGCAAAGGGGTCATTTGACACCCCCCTCCCCGGAAGCATTGCAGATTAAGAAAACATTTCATTGAACACTGAGCAAAAGAGGGAAGATAATAGAACTCACAGGTTCCAGGAGAACTCTAACAGAACCACACAAATCCTTCCCTTCCCCGAGATTCCTTAAGATGACCTTAGGTAGAAAGTTGACCGGAGGTAGAAATGGTGTTCTGGTTGGTGTAGCTGCCTTTTACTCACATGGTCCTGTGTGTAACCCCAATCAACTCATTACTTCACCCAGCTGGACTTGGATGGAATCTTTTCTTTACCTTATCAATGACCTTTTCATCTGGTGTGAATGGATGCTGCTTTAGAAATCACTGGGGAAAGTCACACAACTGCACCGAAGTTTGAAAGTACATATAAATGAAAATGGTTCAAAAGATTTGATCCGAATGAGACCATCAAACAGAAAGTGGGGTAGGGATGTTTGCTGAGACTGTAAGCAATGGGTGACTTTACCAAGAGAGCAATCTAGAGTAACATGGGTTGAGAATTAAGGCCAAAATTCAGTGTTGCATGGCTTTGCAAGATTAGATTGATTTGTCACAGAGGCTACAGGTTAAATCTGCCTCACATTAAAAATGTTTTTATTATAACTACATTTGTTGTTATCTGAAGTTCCTATAGGCTTCTGAGCTCTTATGAAATTCCAATCAGCATAAAGATCTCATTGATACTGATATCATGCAAGTGTGATCAGTGGAGTCTGTTCAGATATCATCATTGTTATGAAAACAGAAATAGGAGCATGGTAACCTTTCTTCTGGAACTGTGAATGGGTTCCTGCTGCCTCCCAAGGGCATTGCAAACCTCTTGCCATGCTTAATCCCCAACAAACATTTTGTATGTTATTATCATTGCAGGATTCTCTGTATCCTAAATCTGTGCATCACTTCTTTTTCTGCTGATGGAAACAACAGCCTCCAAATTACAAATATATTTTTCAAATAATTCTTCTGTGAGTATTTCACATCTCACAAAAATGATTACTTTGTTTTTCTGCCCTTGTAGATATCCAGAAGTGTTATTTGTGTGTTTGTGTGTGTGTGTGTGTGTGTGTGTGTGTGTGTACCATTGAACAATCTAGAGTCATATTCTAATTACCTGAAGCACTTCAGTAGATTTACTAAGGAGAAAAGGTGCCCACTCTTTCCTGGATAATGGACAGTCCCTTTGAATTACAAGTCTGTCCAGTGTGAAGAGAAAACTCATAGAGATTTTAGGAGAGGCAGACTAATCCTTGAACAAGGTGGCATCATTTTAAAGAAACAAACACTGCACTGTAGGAAGAAAGTACACACCCAAATCTCCTCTGTTGCCAGGGTCTTTCTTTTGTAAGGAGAAAAGTACATTTCTTGTTTAATATCTAATTAATTAATGACTCTTTTCCCACCTCTGAAGATGGTTACCTGATAAAGCAATGAAGCTCATGGCACTATCTCTCAAAGAATCTCCATAGTTACACATATCTAGAGTTACATTTCACAGGAAATACCCTTGGGGTCTGAATTTTTTAATAGGTGGCAGAGCTTTGTCCTGTGAAGTTGACAGGTAGATTATGTATTACATTGGACAGTGACATGAGATTTTCCAACATGAAACACTTCTCTTATCCCACTGTTGCCCCTGAAATGATCAAAGGTTTAAAGAATATTCATGTCCTGTCCCATAATAGTACTAGACTTTTTTTTAAAGAAAATGGTGAAGAAAGATTAGTCTGTGAAAATTTCGTAATTCTTGACTCTTGAATTATGTTCCTGAAGAAAGGTAGGAGTTAAGATTTGCACAATTCTCAGGTAATAATCCTGGACCTTTATTTTAGGTCTCTTCATGAGCAATACTTGCCAATTGCTTTCTGTATTCAGAGAATAGTGGTCTCATGTGTGTGATCTTACCTGGGCTACTTCCCATACCTCAGGGAGTTGTTTTAACCTCATATAGGTAAATACTTTCTCTGTCTTGTCAGGAACTAGCACTGGACATAGTATATGAATATAATACTAGTTTATTTAATTTGACAGATGGACTACCACATTAACTTGTATATTCAAAACCAATCCTTGTGAAATCTGCAGTTGTCAATCTGCTTCCAATGTGACTTGAGACAACAAGCAAATATTCTCAGTGTCTCTTTTTAATTTAGAATGATAATACACATTCTTGCTACTATATCATGAAATCAAACTTCTACATTGTGAAAGAAAAATGCACAGAATGTGGAAAAGACTTAGAAGATGGACTACTCAGTAAGCCACAGGAAAATGTCTTTATTTCAGAGCTATCATAATCAACATGAACACAATTTGTGGGTTCGCTTTGCTATACTTCATTTTTTAGTCACTAATTGTTTCTTCATGACTAGTTCACTATAATGATATATGCTGGAAATATATTCAACTTCATTACTATCCAACTGATGATGAAATATCAACCACCACTGGAAGGAAGCCAGCTCTGCTCCACAAAGACATTCCAAAGGCCCAGTTGTCCTTCTGAACTACTCTAGACCCTTGAACCTGGCATGTCTTTCTCCAGCCTTTCATTCATCTGCAGTTCTGAGATTATCTGCAGTGTATTGAACATGATTTAGGCACTGAAAAGAACCAATGCTTGGACATTTTAGAAAACTGTACTTTAACAATTCAGAGAAATTGTAGGGATGAATAATCTACTGTCGGTATTACCATTAATGCTATTGTAGTTCACCAGAATTCCTCTTTATTGCCACATAGGGAAATTTAATTTGCCAGTATTGATTTTAGAATGAAAAGCAAACAAAAAAGTTACCCCAGCAATCAAGTCAGTGATTCTATGTACCACATCATGCCAGTCAACTCAGTTCTCTGCATACTTCATTTTCTCACTACTGTGATTAAATATATGATATAGTAACTCAAGGGTCAGATGGCTCTTATGGTGAAAGTGATAAGATGCAGTCCTTCCCAGTGGAGGAGGCATGATAGCAGGAACAAGGGAAGTTGGTCACACTGAGTCTTCTGTTGTAAAGTAGACTTAGGTAAATGCTGATACTCATCTTGCTTTCTCCCTGTTTTCAATTTGTTATTTGGAACTCCAACCCACATCCAAGATGAGGCTCTCCTTCCAGCTATACCCAGAAGTGTATACACTATATTATTCCAAATCTAGTCAACAATGGAGATTAGCTATGAGTTTGTAACATTAACTTAGATAATCAGAAAGTTTGTAAAATGGAAGTAATTGAAGAGAGATTTAATTTAGAATCTCTTATGCTGGAGAAGAGGAACATGAGAACTGAAGTTGTTACCTGATTTACTAAAGTTCACGGGGTGATCTTGTAGCTGAACTGATAAGGGCACAGATGTCATCTTCCATAGCATCCAGGGATTATCTATATGCCAATGTGACTCAAAGGCTTTCGTGCCTGTCCTTATTAAAATGTTTTCTGTTGAACTGAAATATATTTAATGGGGCCTCCACAGGGCCTGTACCTTCACAATGTTGTCTTCTTCCTTTCTTTCCTGTTTCACTTCTCTCTGCTTTGGAGTTCCCTTTTGCTGGCTTCCCAAACTCCTTGGAGAGCCTCAAACCTCTAGATGAGAATATTGCTTGCTCTCACCTCCTTATAGCAGATGCATGCATGACACAGACTTTAGTATAACGTCATTTATAGCTCTTAACCTTTTTGATCACAAATTTTTAACATCATGGTATCAAGAAGCCTGCTAGAATGAAATGATGCTGCTTCTAATAAGGTAACTTTCTGTCTATAACAAGTAAGATCCTCATCCAACTATTCGTGGAGAAAAGCTACAATGCTTTTGTACAATAGTACAAAGCTACAAAACCCACACTGGAAAGCAATATTGGAGACTACCTCCTCTGCTCCAGAAGGTCAAACCCAATTATCTTGTCTCAGGTCTTGGTATTTTCAAGATCTGTAGAGATGATTTTACTTTGCAAGATCATACTTAGCTTGATAGAGGGAGAGACCATGTTAGTCTGTGTTTTCTGTTGTAACTCTACAAACCATGTAGAGTTTGTGTTTCTTGAATAGATTAATGAACGCTTAACACACCCAGAGTCTCATCTGCATGGAAGAGTTGAGTTGTGAATCCTGAATAAAGATTGCATTCCAAAAACTACATCATTTTTCCTCTAAAATATTTTACATGTATTATGAGGGAAACAACCTTAATTATATATTCTTCATATTCATTTTAAAAACTGGTTATTTTTCTAGTATTCTGGAATTTTAATGACAAAGAACTCTTATCTGTGAATATTCTCAGTCATCAATATTTTGCTAGAAGTCTGCAAGGAAGTGTAGCTGCATTCGTCTGGGTCATTGTTTTATGTGTTATGGGTTCACAGTGATGCCAATTACTAGTAAGTCAGTGGGGATGGAGACAGAGCAAATATGACTTTTATAGTTTTTTTTTCCCTCAACTCTGCATACAGGTTATGGGAACTGAGGCTAAGACTCTTCCTTAGGCCAGCGGTAGAATATGAAAGTTTTCTCCTGTCCATCTTTTCTTCTCCTCTTCCCTGTTCCCTGGTTGAGGAAATGTCTTCATTGATGACATCTTTAACTGTATCTGTTCCATCCATTCAACAGAGTCCTTCTCCAAATTCAATCCTCTCAAGACTACAGAAAAGTATTATCTATATAAAAATGTAGATGAAAAATTAGCGTAAAACATTCATCATTTACAAGGGAGAAGGGGAAAGACTATACTTAATATAAAAATTATTACAATCTACCATGGACTGGAATCTTGTAGAGACCAGTTGAAGGACTTAATTCTAAGTGTGAGTCTTCCTCTCTTGTGGCCCCTGAGTCAAATTACATCAATGACTAGGTGCCAGTGGCCAAGCCAGCATAGACTGCATGTCCTTGATATAAAACCAGAGTCACATTTTGTTCCCTGGGGCTTTCCACAGAGCACATATCCATTGGATTTCTTCTTTGTCTATTGCTTATTTTAAAAATTCCCTTTTAGGCTTTAATTAAGCTCCTTGTGCACTCTAAGGAGTTAAAGAGCTTTACCAGAGAATAATGAAATAAAGGTGGAAAGGGGGAATTAGTCCTTTTGGGGACAATTTTCTTTTTTTTTCTTTCTTGCTTTTTTTTCTTTTTTCTTTTGCCTTGCATAGAATTATCAGCTGTAGACATACTCACACGTATATATGCATAGGACTGGGGTGGAGGGGACAGAAAATAATGTTGCCTAGGACCTGCCATAAATAATAAAAGGCCATTATCTCTGGGGATAAACACACATAGATGAGCAAGAACAAAAAGAGAAAAAACACAAAAGGAACGATGAAAAAGATTAATCAAAATGAAACAAAGAAAGGAAGGGAAAGAGGGACAGGTGGAGGTAAAAGAGGTTCTGGAGGGAAAGAGGTTAGCCTAGCTCTCCTGAGATGGCCCTCAGGGTAAGTTTTTAATAAGGGGATGAGTTTCAATATGATTTACTACTGATCCCGCAGTGAGAGCAGGAGGCGGGGAAAGAACAAAGGTTTACAGTCCCTTTGGAGGTTTGTTTCATCTGCACATCAGCTCACAATTAATGGCCATTTAGCTGTTGTTCTCCTGCTGGACACTGGTGGATTGATTCAGTAAATAAAAGTGACAGAGAGATGTCCCATGGAGGCAGACAGTGGAAGCTCTGCACCTGTTATTTGTGAATCTCGCCTTGCCAGGTCATTGACCTTTAGAAGCTGGCGAAAATTAATAAGTGGAAGCACAAAGCAGGTTGCTTTTTTTTTTTTAATGCAGAGGACCCAGGCAGCAGTTGTAGTTGTGCTGATTTTCTCAGTAACTAGTCTGAAACCTGACCAGGGCTCTCTACCCTCTGTCCTTCGTGCAGCGGCATCTACAGGAGGGAAGGCTAGTGGTTTAGCACCTGTCAACCTGTCAGCCTGTCTCCCTGTGTGATGCTAAAAGCAGGAGAAGCAGAGATGTGGGAAGCCTGCAGTTGTGGAAAGCCACGCGTATTCTGCTAGCTTGGGGTTCAGTAGCCTGGTTCTTCCTGAGGCAATTGGGGGAAGTTTGCAGATGTGTGGGGAGCTGCCCAGCTAGACTGGGCTGGTGCATCTGAGCAGCTGTGCTTGGCATGGCCATCGGGCTAGCAAACAGCTGCAGTGAATAAGTGATCATTTGCAAATAGTTAATGACAGACTTGTCCTTTGTGTTCACTGCCATCAGAGGGGAGTGAAATAAAAGGGAGGGAAGGCAGACCAGGGCGGGGGGGGGGGGGGCGATGTTTATAGCTGCTGTTACTGCAACTGCTGTTGTTACTGTGATTATTTTGAAAGTGATAGGAAGGTCAACTGAAGTTAACAAGGTTTGATTCTTTCTGGGCACGCTGATGCCCAGTTGGGTACATCCATGGTCATAGGCTGACCACAGTGGTGGAGGAGGAAAGTAAGACCCATAGGGCCAACAAGAGGCTATACTAGCACTAGTCTGATGCACCAAACAAAAGCAAAACAAAATTTGCTCCTCATTGTATAGTGTAATTTTTGAAAAGCTCTCTCGGTCCCATCATTTTTGTGATCTGGCATTTTGCTATTTATTTCGCAGAGAATAAGCAGTCATCCACGGGCATAATTAGCCTCTGTCTGCCACACAGAAGAGGGACAGTCTGGATTTGGTTAAGTGAGTTACTGAGCATTAAATGGTGCCTTGGTCCACGCTGAGTTGTTATTTGAGGGATTATAAAGGACACCTGCCCTAATATGCCCTAAATACAATTGTACCATTAGCAATGCAGCGAGCTGAGTTAGGGTGGTTGAGCTGTAAAGAGTCTCCTTCTAAACAGCGAATTCTATGGCAACATAACTCACCCGTTTTACTGTAGAGCAGCAAACTCCATAGCCCAGGTTTCTAAAGCCAGTTTCTAAAAAAGAGGTGACCCACATCTCCACCGCTCTCTGAGCTCTGCCCAGCCGTGTTTGTGGCATACTTTGTTCCATTTTCACTCTTGCTTCAAGCTTCTAACAGGTCTCAGGCTTCTCCCTATTGTCACCTTGTCAGCTGTCTTCTGCCAGAAGTCCAAAGAACCTTTCAATTCCAGAGTTTTAAGTACTCAGGCAGTATTTTCAATCATCCTGTTGCTCCAGACTGTGGCCAGCAATAGGAACCTCCATTCACACGCCTCGGTCCTGTCTCTTCTCTGCTGCAAAGCACACACACTGTCCCACCCAACTGTCTTACCTGACTTGCTGCCCCACAGTTTTGAGCTCATTCCTAGCGTTTGACTCCATGGGTCTTTCTCTACAGCTGACACTTTCTTAGTGCTCAGATCCTAAGTCAAATGTCACCTTCAAGAAAGGGAATCCCTCTTCGCTAGGAGTAGGATTCTCCCTGCAGTGACTGTCAGACACTCTGACTAGCTCTCTGGATAGTCCCATGTTTACAGATTATTCCAGTGGTGTCTTTCTGCACAGCTGACTTGTTCTCAGTCCACGGATCCCAGGTCAAAGGTCACCTTCTCGAAGGAGAACCCCTGCAATGACTAGTTTTCTCAATAGTCCCATATTTGCAGACTATTATCATAGTAAGTGGATTCTCTAAGTGTGTACATATATATATGTGTGTGTGTGTGTGTGTGTGTGTATTCATGTATGAAAGATTAACAAAAAGGCTATTGGAATAAAGTAAAAAACATGTATCCATCTGAGAAGAAGTGAGAGAGAATTCAGAACTAACTATGTTACAGTTGAAATAGAAGAACTGGAACTCAGGGCCTTCGGGATGTCCCTGTGGCTTATAAGAGGACATGAGAGGTGAAGAGAATGCTGAGCTAGCACAGGCAGAGAACTAAGAGCTCCCTTTAAAAATTCTGTTAAATGAGTATGTAACTATGTCTTCTCATCATGCTGTATTCTAACACACCCATTCCTCCCAGGCCTGTTCCTTCTGGCTGGCCACCTTCCTTCCCTGTGACAATCCTTTCTCCTTCTGCCTTTGTGCGATTTGTAGTCCATTATCCCCTCTTCTTTTTAACTACAGGTCTGTGGTTATTTTCCCTTCTTATTTTTGCTAGAGACAAATGAGTACACACATACTCCATCTTGCCATTGGAAAATGAACTTTTGTGGCTTTGAAATAGCTGGAAATCCCTTCTTCCTTCATGAAGTTGAACAGATAATAGAATCTGTGAAAAGCTCCATGTTCCTTTCTAAGTTTCCTGAGCCTCCAGTTTCCAGGGTCTCTTAAGCTGTTATCAAGCAGCAATCTGAATGGAGCCAGGCACATAAAAACTCTCCCCAGACAATGGGATGGGGCTGCTTCATGGCCTATGGACAGCTCAAGTGCATCAGCCACCCTGAAGTGCCCTTAAAGGTAGCTGTGAGATTCTGCCTCGCTAGTTCAGTAATGCCAGATGGTTTATAGAACCCTAGAGTAAGTAAGAAGTGTCTTGATGAGCCTCAGAGCCCAATGTCTGGTCATTATCAAGGAACTCAAGAAAAGGCAGGGTGAAAATGTAGACTTTTAAAATTTAAATAAGTTGAAGGCTAAATTCATAAAAATTCAGAATAGCTGAATACTAATTATATGTAATATATTCAGTGTAATAAATTCAATGTCACCATGGCTATAGAAACACAGAAAGGCCTCATGCAACATACATACCTTCATTACCAATACATTTATCCTGAATTCTCAAGGGAAAAGAAATGTCTGGTAGAGTTGGCTGGACAAGAACAGTATTTTGAAGACCTTATCAACTTGGAAGTTACCCAAGGTGTCAATACAGTAGGCCAACACAGGAACGTAGATTGTAATGTTTTGCAGCAGCAGATTGGATTCTGAGCGAAGAGGATAAAGTGGCAGTTCTTGTGTTTCTACTTTAACTGGTCAGACGGCCACAACCACGGTATGTATGTGTGCTGGGGCATTCAACAAGAAGCCAGAAGGACCATTACAACTGTTGTTATTTAGGTGCTGTACACTTTCCTTTTTTAAGACAAGTTTTTTCATTGAAATGAAACTGAGATAGGGTGGCTTGTCAAGAAACTCAAAGGTTCCTTCAGTTTATGCCTTCTCAGCACTAGGATTGCAACAATGAGCTGTAATGGTTTTCAGAGCTACATTTGTAGGCAAAAACCATTACTGGTCAAACTATCTCTCCATTCCTGGGGTGGATATTTGTAACATGCTTAACGCTGAGGAACAGGATGGTTCTGCAGGCATAGAACTCTGTATGGTAAGACTCAGTGAATTTCATACATCTTTAAAATTTGAAATGAATGCACCAGAACTTGCAATGGTTCAAACTTTCTAGAAAGACCCAAATAAGTTTACAGAGCAAGTATTCATTCACCACTCTGGAGTAGCAAAGGACTTTACTTGCACTGTCCACACAGAATGCAGTGGATAGACTCAGAACATTAAAGAAGATATTATGCTTTCACTAACTTCTTTGTGTGAACACTTTGAAGGTATTTTTGCATGTCTTGAGAGTTTAAAGGGGAAAAATTTAGCACCCACTATAGACTAGAGTTATCTGGCCTCCCACTGTTGATTCGACAGCCTACCACTGGCTCTGTACAATGTATATTTCCGTTCGGTTCAGCTGCTTCCTCAGGCAGGAGTTTTGAAAGCCATAGATGACATTGTTTTAAAATTATTGTCTTTCTTCTTGAATAAAGAAAGCTTGGCCAGTGGTTCAGTTTAGGACTCTTAATGTGTGATTGTTTTTCTCTGCTGTAGAAAACTGTGGAGCAGTTTGTGAAGTAGTTGGGCAGTTTGTGTCCTTGGATTTGTTTCTAGGAGTTAGGACATTAAGAAAATATTTGATCAAGGTAGCTGACATACAACTAGGGAGACTGCTTCTAAGAGAGCTATGGAGTTTCTTATTAGGATGGTTCTGGACAACGGGTCAATTATTTCTGTCTCTGATACTGAAGCCAGTGGCGGGGAAGATCAAAGGGTCATGAAAAAGGTTAATGACCTAAATAAGTTTAACAAATAAAGGGAAATAATATTCTCTGTGTACAGCATGTGGCTAACCCCTACAAGTCATTTAAAGAACAGGTCATAGAGTCAAACACTATAGGGCTACACTGAAGAAAGGCTGGGCAATTTCATATGGAATAATAGTGTTTATACATCAAGACAGGCTTGGGATGGAAGCCAAAGGCTGCGAAGAAGATCAAGAGTAACACTGACCTCTCTACCTCGAACAGACTTTTACTGTTTTGTTGATCAGTGTAGAAAACTCAGTGGCCATATGGGCTTGGCCAGCATTTGCATGTGTCTCTTCTTATTAGTCAGGCTTCTTCATGAGACTGAGGTCAGAAAATTTGGATTTGTACATGCTGCCGGTGTAGACTGTTGATAAAAATAGTGGCCAAGGCAACCTTCAGATGCAGGATGGAGGATGTTCTTGGTGTTGTCTTGGTGGGCTTTCCTTTCTGGATGGGTGGCAGGGGGAGATCTTACGGCAGAGATGAGGGTAGATCCTGTTCTTATTTGCTATATATTGCTGGGAGAAACACCATGACCAAACACAACACTGGGAAGGAAATAAGTTATTTAATATTTTGGTTTAAAAGTCCATTGTGGTGGTGAGTCTGTATAGGAACCTGGAGGCAGGAACCAAAGCAGAGTCCAGGGAAGACAGTTTATTGGCATGTTGGTCATAACTTGCTTAGTCTGTTCTCTCATACACCCCAGAACCACGTGTCAAGTATGGCACTGCCTATAAAGGGCTATGCCTCCTATATTAGTCATTAATGAAGAATATTCTCCCAAACATTTGTCTATAGTCCAATCAAAGGAATCAGTTCCTCAGTTCATTTTCCCACTTCCCAGATGATTCTACCTTGCATAAATGTGGGGAAAAAAATAAACCAATACATATTTTGAATAGAAGTCTAGAGAAAAGTATTCATAAGAATACGATACAAAGACTGAATGAAAATCATTGCCCCTTTTGTAGACTACCTTCTTTTTTCTGTCAATGACCTCCTCTGCCTTACAAATGTTTTCAGTATCATGAGATCCCATTTATTAATTGTTGATCCTAGTACCAGAACTTTGGGTGTTTTGTTTAGGAACTTGTCTCCCTTGCCAGTGAGTTCAAGGCTGTTTGCTACTTTCTTTTCTATCAAATGTAGTGTATTCAGTTTTATGTTGGAGTCTTTCATCCACTTGGACTTGAGTTTTGTGCAGGGTGATAGATGTGGATCTGTTTCCACTCTTCTATATACACACATCCAGTTAGACCAGCACCATTTGGTGAAGATTCTTTGTTTTTTTTTCCCCTTGTATCATATTTGACTTCTTTGTCAATAATCAAATGTGTAGATTTACTTTTGGTTCTCCAATTCAATTCCATTGACCCACATGTCTATTTTTATTCCAGTACATTGCAGTTTTTATTACATTGCTCTGTAGTACAGCTGGAAATCAGGAACAGTGATGACTCCATAAGTTCTGTTATTATCCATGATTGTTTTAGCTACTCTGGATTTTTGTTTTTCCATATAAAATTGAGAATTGTTCTATTAAGGTCCCTAAAGAAATGTGCTGGATAATTAGTAAGGATTGTGTTGGATCTATAAATTGTCTTTTTGCAGGAGATCCTTTGTTAACTATATTACTACTGCCAATCCATGAGCATAGGAGATCTTTCCACCATCAGGTATCTTCTGTAACCAGGAAGGATTTCAAACAGGCCTTATTATGAAAATACTTCAACTTTTTAAAAGGTGATCTGAGGACTGAAGAGATGGTTTGATAATGAAGAACACACACACACACACACACACGCGCACACACACACACACACACACACACACACACACACACACACAAACTGCTCTTATAAAGGATACTAGTTCCATTCTCAGGACCCACCTAGGATGGCTCACAATCATCTGTAACTATAGTTCTAGTTGCTCCAATGTCCTCTTCTGCACTCACATAACTTCTTCCCTACCCCACCATACAATGTATATACACATATATGTGTATATGCATATATATTAATTTTATTGTATATATTCATAAATGTATACATAATACATATACATGTGTGCATATATATATATATATATGTACATACAGGTATATGGCCATAGAAACTATATGTATATATTTGAATATAATAAAAATATATAGAAATTATATATATTTGAAGATATAATAAAAATAAATCTTAATAATAAAATGAGGCAACTTAGCAAGTTTTTATTTGTATTGTATATATCTTAAGATTAAAATGAGCCAGACATGCTTATTTGTATCTGTTTCCCTCTGTAAAAGACAAAGTAAAATACATAGTTTCAGGACTTCATAGGGATTTAGGAATTCATGATGATTTGATTGCCATCAGGAGAAACAATACCTTTCTGTTTTGAACTCTGACTTTATCCTCAGTTACCATTTCTGTAATGTTGGTCAAAGTAGGGAGCCACATTTCCCAAGTTGACATAATCACAATTAACAAAGGACTTAGAGTCTCATTTAGGGGATTTTAATGTGTTTTCAACTTCAGAGTTTTCAGCATCCTAAGGATTTATTAGGACGCAACTTTCCTACGTGGGTGGCAGCATCTGAAGACTGATATTAAAACCACTGAGAACCTTGAATGTCTTTATGTATGTAGAATATCTCCAGGACTGCCTTCAATGTAAGATAAAGAAAATTGTAGTGATGGCAGTATAACTAAGCTCTTGAAAAATGTAGATCAATTAAATCAAACAAAGAAAACTGATGCTTCATATTTTAAATTTGTGTTACTTCTTACACAAATTAATTAAAACACAACCCCATCTTATTCCCAGAATATAGGAGGGTTTTATCTTTTGCCAAGTATAATTAAAATGTAACAGAAACCTGAAGTATTTTTTAAAAAATATTTTTTTCTTCAAAGCGACTATGTGCTCAACCTTCCCAATATTTAAGATTTATTTACCGTATAATGGGAAGTCAGTGTCATGATGCCCTATGTGTGCAGGGATGTCAAACAATGCCCTCCAGCTTCAATAAACTGTGACTAGGACAGAAGTTAAATCACAGAGATAAGATTTCCAGGCTACTAAGAAGCTATAACAAGTAGTCACAGTTTATAACCTGTGTGAAATCCACCATGCAGCCTACTGTGAAATGCATATGCATATACACAGTTTAGGAAGAGATGTGAAAGTCAACAGACAGCAGGGAATTTGGCTGTCCTTGCAGGGCATTCTGGCCTCATCCCATCCCCTAATAACTTCAGACCCAACACAATAAAGTTTCATAGATGACAGCACTTTATCCCAGTCAACAATGGCCTCCACTAAAATAGCTACAGTTTAGTCTCTTCTCTCAAGTCAGCCCACTCCTTTGACCTACCCACATTCCATTGATTTATGCTTATTTGATTTTCATGTCCATGCTGGGTTTCCTGTCACTTCGTTGTTTTGTTTTCCCCTGGAGAGTATGGAAGTTATAAAATGGGGAGGTGATCCCATAGCTAAGACAGATGTCTCATTCCTCTTGACAAGTCTGAGACATAGGGGGAAATATTTCATTAGGTGTGCAAAAGGGATATCCTGACTTCTCTAAGTCTCACCCTTTCCTTTTTAGAGACAAGTGTGCACCCTGAAATTTGGCAAGCAATCCTTTTATAATGTTAGGGGAAAAATTGGTCACAAAACTCATGGGATAGAGATTTGTTAACAGTGGTTTCCTGTCTGAGGAAAGTATCCTACAACCAAGCAGAGAGACCCAGAGATGCGGGTCAATACAGCAAAATCAAGCAATCAAACAAAACACTTTTCCATATTTAAAAAAATGAGAGAACTAACAAGCACATAAACAAAATTCCATCTATATGATCAATGATAGTCATGATGGCTACTGAAATCCCCATCTTTGTTTCTAACATTTGAGTAAATCTGTGATCTTAAAGACTTCTGAAAATGGCCAAACATTAAAATGTTCCTGTCTTTGGACAGCTTACAAATTGTACTAGTAGAATGTAAAAGAGAAACAAAGTCTGCCCCTCAGACCTGAACCTGTGCCACAGCTCTTCATACCCAAATTTCACCCAGAGAGAACTGGTCTCCCAGGAGTGCTGGCACAGGATTGATGGAGGGACAAGCCAGAGTCAGAGGCAGAAAGACCAGCTAACACCAGAGATAACCAAATGGCAAGAGGCAAGGGAAGGAACACAAGCACCAGAAACCAAGGCTACTTGGCATCATCAGAACCCAGTTCTCATATCACAGAGAGCCCTGGATACCCTACCACACCAGAAAAGCAAGACTCTGATTTAAAATCCCATCTCATGATGATGATAGAGAACTTTAAAAAGTAAATAAATCTCTTAAAGAAATACAAGAGAACACAGGTAAACAGGTAGAAGCCCTTAAAGAGGAAACGCAAGAGTCCCATAAAGAATTACAGGAAATCACAAAAAACAGGTGAAGTAATTGAACAAAACCATTCGGAATCTAAAAATTGAAATAGAAACAATAAAGAAATCATAAAGGGAGACAACTCTGGAGATAGAAAATCTAGGAAAGAGATCAGGAGTCATAAATGCAAGCATCACCAACAGAATACAAGAGATAGAAGAGAGAATCTCAGGGGCAGAAGATACCATAGAAAACATTAACAAAACAGTCAAAGAAAATGCAAAATGTAAAAAAATTTCTAACTCCAAAACATCCAGGAAATCCAGGACTCAATGAGAAGACCAAACCTAAGGATAATAGGTATAGAAGAGAGAGATTACCAACTTAAAGGGCCAGTAAATATCTTCAACAAAATTATAGAAGAAAACTTCTCTAATCTAAAGAAAGTGATGCCCATAAACATACAAGAAGCCTACAGAACTCCAAATAGATCAGAAAATAAAAAAATAGGTCAGAAAAGAAATTCCTCTTGTCACATAAAGGTCAAAACACCAAATAGGCAAAACAAAGAAAGAATATTAAAAGCAGTAAGAGAAAAATGTCAAGTAACATATAATGGCAGATCTACCAGAATTATACCAGACTATTCACCAGAGATTATGAAAGCTTTAAGATCCTGGGGGGCGGTGGTGGCGCATGCCTTTAATCCCAGCACTTTGGAGGCAGAGGCAGGAGGATTTCTGAGTTCGAGGCCAGCCTGGGCTACAGAGCGAGTTCCAGGACAGCCAGGGCTACACAGAGAAACCCTGTCTCAAAAAGACAAAAAAAAAAAAAAAAGATCCTGGGCAGATCTCATACAGATCCTAAGAAAATACAAATGCTGGCCCAGACTACTATCTCCCAAATCTCTCAATTGCTATAGATGGAGAAACCAAGATATTCCATGACAAAACCATATTTACACAATATCTTTCCACAAATCCAGTCCTACAAAAGATAATAGATGGAAAATGCCATCAAAAGAGGGAAACTACACCCTAGAAAAAGCAAGAAAGTAATCTTCTTTCAACAAACCCAAAAGAAGATATTCATACAAACATGAAAATAATATCAAAATTAACAGGAAGCAACAATCACTATTCCTTAATATCTCTTAACATTAATGGACCCAATTCCCCAATAAAAAGACATGGACTAACAGACTGGATAAGTAGCTAGGACCCAGCATTTTGCTGCATACTGGAAAAGCACCTCAGTGTCAAAGACAAACAATACCTCAGAGTAAAGGGATGGAAAAAAATTTTCCAAGCAAATGGTTCCAAGAAACAAGCTGGAGTAGCCATTCTAATATTGGATAAAATCAACATTCAACCAAAAGTCATCAAAAAAGATAAGGAAGGACACTACATGCTCATCAAAAAAAAAAAAAATCTACCAAGAAAAACTCTCAATTCTGAATATTTATGCTCCAAAGTCAAGGGCTTCCACATTCATAAAAGAAACTTTGCTAAAGCTCAAAGAACATATTGTACTTCACACAATAATAGTGGCAGACTTCAACACCCCACTTTCATCTATGGGCAGATCATGGAAACAGAAACTAAACAGAGACATGGAGAAACTAACAGAACTTGTGGACCAAATGGGTTTAACAGATATCTTTAGAACATTTCATCCTAAATCAGAAGAATATACCTTCTTCTCAAAAGAAGTCATAAAAGAGACCTCGACAGATATAAGAAGATTGAAATATTCACATACATCCTATCAGATCACTATGGATTAAGGCCGGTCTTCAATAGCAACAAACACAACAGAAACGCACATACACATGGAAGCTGAATAACACTCTGCTCAACGACAACTTGGTCAATGAAGAAATAAAGAAATTAAAGATGTTTTAGAATGTAATGAAAATGAAGGTACAACATATCAAAACTTATGGAACACAATGAAAGTAGTGCAAAGAGTCAAACTCATAGTTCTGAGTGCCACTAAAAAGAAACTGGAGAGAGCATAAACTAGCTGCTTAACAACACACCTTAAAGCTCTAGAACAAAAGGAGGCAAGAAGTAATCAAACTCAGGGCTGAAATCAACCAAAAAGAAACAAAAATAACTATAAAAAGAATCAACAAAACCAGGAGTTGGTTCTTTGAGAAAATCAACAAAACTGATAAACCTTAGCCAGACAAACCAGAGGGCACAGAGACAGTATCCAAATTAACAAAATCAGAAATGAAAAGGGAGATATAACAACAGAAACTGAGGAACTTAAAAAAATTATGAGATCCCACTACAAAAGACTATACTAAACAAAACTAGAAAATCTCGATGAAATGGAGAATTTTCTAGACAGATAAGAAATACCAAAGTTAAATCAGAGTCAGATAAACCATCTAAATAGTCCCATAATACCTAAAGAAATAGAAGCAGTCATTAAAAGTCTCCCAACTGAAAGAAGCCCAGGACTAGATGGGTTTAGTGCAGAATTCTATCAGAACTTCAAAGAAGACCTAATACCAGTACTCTTCAAACTATTCCACAAAATAGAAACAGAAGGAATACTACCCAATTTGTTCTATGAAGCCACAGATATGCTGATACTAAACTCTTAAAGACCCAACAAAGAAAGAACTTCAGATCAATTTCCCTTATGAATATTGATGCAAAAGTACTCAATAAAATTCTAGAAAACTGAATCCAAGAACACATCAAAAGGATCATTCACCATGATCAAGTAAGTTTCATCCCAGGGATGCAAGGATAGTTCAATATACATAAATCCATCAATGTAACCCATTACATAAGCAAACTCAAAGAAAAAAAATAACCTGATCATTTCATTAGATGCTGAAAAAGCATTTGACTAAATTCAATATCCCTTCATGTTAAAAGTCTTGGAAAAATCAAGAATTCAAGACCCATACCTATACAGAGTAAAAGAAATAGGAAGCAAACCCGTAGCCAACATCAAATTAAATGGAGAGAAACTTGAAGCAATCCCAGTAAAATCAGGGACAAGACAAAGTCTTGAAATTCTAGCTAGAGCAATTAGACAACAGAAGGAAGTCAAAGGGATACAAATTCGAAAGGAAAAAGTCAAAACATCACTATCTGCAGATGGTATAATAGTATATTTCAGTGACCCCAAAAACTCCACCAGAGAACTCCTACAGCTGATAAACAACTTCAGCAAAGTGGCCAGACACAAAATTGACTCAAACAAATCAGTAGCCTTCCCATACTCAAAGGATAAACAAGCTAAGAAAGAAATTAGGGAAAGACAGACACCCTTCACAATAGTAATAAGCAGTATAAAGTATCTTGGTATGACTCTAACCAGACAAGTGAAAGATCTGTATAGACAAAAACTTCAAGTCTCTGAAGAAAGTAATTGAAGAATACCTCTCAGAAGATGGACAGAACTTCCATGTTTGTGGATTGGCAGGATTAATATAGTAAGAGTGACCATCTTGGTAAAAGGAGTCTACAGATTCAATGAAATCCCCATCAAAATTTCAACTCAATTTTTCATAGAGTTAGAAAGAGCAAATCTCAAATTCATTTGGAATAATAAAAAAGCAAGGATAGCAAAAACTATTCTCAATGATAAAAGAACTTCTGGTGGAATCTCTATCCCTGAACATAAACTGTACTACAGAGAAATTTTGTTAAAACTGTAAGGTATTTGTACAGTTACAGGCAGGTAGATCAGTGGAATAGAATTGAAGACCCAGAAATAAACCCACACACCTATGTTCACTTGATCTTTGGCAAAGGAGTTAAAACCATCCAGTAGAAAAAAGACAGCATTTTCAGCAAATAGTGCTGGTTCAACTAGCAGTCAACAAGTAGAAGAATACAAATTATCCATTCTTATCTCCCTGTACAAAGCTCAAGTCCAAGTGGATCAAGGACCTCCACATAAACCCAAACACACTGAATCTAATAAAAGAGAATATGGGGAAAATTCTGGAACACATGGGTACAGGGGAAAAGTTCCTGGACAGAACAATGGCTTATGCTCTAAGATCAAGAATCAACAAATGGGAACTCATAAAATTGTGAAGGTTCTGTAAAGGAAAAGACACTGTCAATAGGACAGAATGGCAACCAACAGATTGGGAAAAGATCTTTACCAACCTCACATCTGATAGAGGGCTAATATAAAATATATACAAAGAACTCAAGAAGGTAGACTCCAGAGAACCAAATAACCCTATTAAAAATGGGAACAGAGCTAAAAACAGAATTCTCAACTGAGGTAACTGGAAGGTCTGAGAAACACCTAAAGAAATGTTCAACATCCTTAGTCATCAGGGAAATGAAAATCAAAACAACCCTGAGATTCTACCTTACACTGGTCAAAATGGCTAAGATCAAAAATTCAGTTGACAGCAGATGCTGGTGAGGATATAGAGAAAGAGAAACACTTCTACATTGCTGGTGGGATTGCAAGCTGGCACAACCACACTGGAAATCAGTCTGGAGGTTCCTCAGAAAATTGGACATAGCACTACCTGAGGTCCCAGCTATTCCACTCCTGGGCTTATAACCAGAAGATGCTCCAACATGTAATAAGGACATATGCTCCACTATGTTCATAGCAGCCATATTTATAATAGCCAGAATCTGGAAAGAAACCAGATGTCCCTCAACAGAGGAATGGATACGGAAAATGTGGTACATTTACACAGTGGAGTACTACTCAGCTATTAAAAACAATGACTTCATGAAATTCGTAGGCAAATGGATGTTACTTGCGAATATCATCCTGAGTGAGGTAACTCAGTCACAAAAGAATACATGTGGTATGTACTCACTGATAAGTGGATATTAGCCAAAAAGTTTGGAATACCTAAGATTCAATTCACATACCTTATGAAGCCTAAGAAGAAGGAAGATCAAAATGTGGATGCTTCAGTGCTTCTTAGAAGGATGAACAAAATACTCACAGGAAGAAATGTGAAGACAAAATGTTGAGCAAAGACTGAAGGAAAGTCCATACAAAGACTGTGTCATCTGGGAATCCATCCCATATAAAGTCACCAAGCCTGGATGCTATTGTGGACGCTAGGAAGTACTTGCTGATGGAAGCCTGCCTGATATGGCTGTCTCCTGAGAGACTCTGCCAGAGCCTGACAAATATAGAGGAGGATGCTCTTAGTCAGTCATCCAACTGAGCCTGGGGATCCCTGATTGAAGAGTTGGAGAATGCAGTGAAGGAGCTGAGGGAGTTTGTAGCCCCATGGAAGGAGCAAGAGTGTTTACAGGACTTCCTTACAGGTGTATGAGTTTGTTTCTCAGACTGTGGTGATGCTTGGGTAAGCATTTGGTACTGAAGCCTTACTGGAGAACTAGATCACATGGGGTGGGTCTGCAAAATGACAAGCCTAACTCCACTTCTTGTTTTCCCTAGGCTTCCTGAGCAGGTACATGGACTGTGACCAACTGATCCTGCTCTTGCCACTGTGCCTGGCCTGCCTCCTGCCCTGTCTTCCCCATCATGATGGAATATACTACTCTAGAGCAGTAAGACAAATAACCATTTTTTCCTCCTGACAGGATATTTAAGGACAGTGATGAGATTGTCCCTAGGATAGCTTTCTTTCAGCCCTTTCCATATTCCAACTTTTCTGGTACATTCAAGTTCTTCTTAAGCATGGCATTTTCATAGTCAATGGCTGCATTTATTCTTCTAGGCTCCTGTGA
The DNA here is from genome assembly GCA_036184795.1 of Tokudaia tokunoshimensis. Classification (NCBI taxonomy): domain Eukaryota; kingdom Metazoa; phylum Chordata; class Mammalia; order Rodentia; family Muridae; genus Tokudaia; species Tokudaia tokunoshimensis. Next base: position 19,052,794 of record BTHU01000017.1, read on the forward strand.
ACCATTCACTTTACTGAGCTACTGTTGTGGATGAGATCAACATATGCAAATGGGTAGTGGTATAACAAGACAATATTCTCCAGTGCTTATGCAGTTCCTAATATACAATTTTTAAATAACAATAGTTCCTAAATAGCATTTACTCCAGTGGAAAATAAATGATTATAAAGAGGTCTGCATGTGCTTCCTGACTATGTTAACTGCTTATATAACTGTGAGGAATGCAAGTTTACAGAATCTTTATTTATCTGTGCTCAGATTGAAGTAGAACTTAAAATTATTTTTCACATTATACACATAATGTTCTTTAGTAATGCAGAAGTTTAGCAAATTATATTATAGTCATACACCTTTTATACATGTTTTGATATGGATACTTTCTTTGTTTCTATGTGCATGCCTTTGTTTTATGTACAATTGTCCATAAAAACCAGAAGAGGCTCGCCCAGAGCTGGAGTATAGGAGGTTGTTAGCCACCTGATGCACATTCTAGTAATTGAATTCACCTAAGAACATGAACCCTTTTAACTAATGAGTCAATATTTCCAGCATATACATATGCATGTGTGTGTGTGCGTGTGTGCATGTGTGTGTATGTGTGTGTATGTGTGTGTATATGTGTGTATATGTATATATATTATTTTGTCATATTTAAATCAAGTCATTTTATTAAGAAATAATTTAAAAACCATACCATCAATCGAGTGTATTTTATAAGTCAAGTGTGTTTTGTAAATTATGAAATGTTCATCATCCTCAAAATGCCATGGCTCATAATTTTGTTCCTAGAGGATCCTTTTCTCTGGTCATTACACATCGATTGTCCTATATTGTATCAAATATGTTCACCTTTTCTAATTATCCCCTGGTTTTTGTTTTGTTTTTGTTGTTGTTGATGTATTCTTTTCTTAGATATTGGTTCATTCAACCCAAATTGTGAATTCTCCTAGTCACCGAATGACTTCTAATTTGTTCAATATTCTTTGAATTCTTAATGAAGTAGTTGCTTTCATTCCTGGTTCACTCAATTCAAGCCTTCTTTTATTCTTTTCATATAAATAGTTGAATGGACAATGACTGTCCATTTTCTTGAAGTCAAAATGTCATGTGGAAACATTGTTTCCCTATGGTTTGTCACCCTTTCTCATTGGTGGTGTTTCCCATGACTTATACTCTGTACGTGTTATACATGTTCTGCCCTATTTTCTTCTTTCTTGAGATTTTAAGAGTATCTCCCATTACACTCTAACACTACTGTACTTTCATTTTTAGATTTAATACTATGATTCATAGTTAAGTTAAAATCAAATTATGGTGTGAGAGGAATTAAGGGAGAATTTTGTGTTTCAAATCTTAATTCAGTTGTCTAACCTTAAATCCTTAATATATAAAAATTCAAGTTTTTTACAAATTATCAAATTCACCCATGAACTATTTCTATGTCTAAATTACTCATTTGGTTTCTTGTTTGTTCCTACCAATTGGTTCCCAAATACTGTACATTTTAAAGAAATCCCATAAGCATAATTTCTACTTGAATATGGTTCTGTTTGCTAAGAACATTCAGGCTACTGTAAGTTTACCTGTCACTAATTAGGTAAACACACATATAACCTTTAAAACCAACTTCTCTTAATGCAATATAAATGTTGGCATTTTATAGGGATGCAACTAATTATCATATACTGTCAATGTGGAATTTTAACACTTAGAGATGACATTTTACTCATTTTTTTCTTCAAATCCAACTTTTAAAAAGAGTGTTTCTTTATTTCTGGTAAGTTTTAGGAATTATTACATACTTTTGTGATTAGAACACGTAATTATATAAAACACTATATTACCGGATTAGGAATGCTGGACTACCTTTTAAAGTTGGGGAATGTTACATAACTACAATGAATGGAAATAGCTTGCTTTTTGTTGTTTATTTGTTTTGTTTTGTTTTGCTCTGTTTTGTCTTGCTTTATTTTTTTTTGTTTTAATTTTTACACATATGAAGATGATCCTTGAGCTGGTCTCTCTGTGTTAGGAACTCTATGTTCTGTAACTGACACATGTTTCTGTGACATAGACCTCTCAGCACAGCCACTGCTCATTGCTCATATCAACTTAGTTACTTTGTATTTCTCTTTTTTCATAACTCTATTATACTCACTATTATTTTAATTATCTTTCAGATTGTGCTATATATCTGGGTTATTCAAATTCTAACATACAAGCTTGCCTCACAGACTCTGCATCCCCGACTGATGGGTGGATAGACATGTTAGTTGCCTGCTCCATACATGTTCTTCGGGTGCACCTAGTTCACCAGCACCTTTAATAAGAGGGTCACCTGAAGTGATGTACTTGGAATTGCTTAATGGTGCTGAAGTTTCTCTCCCAAGAGAGTCTTTCAACTAGTACATGCCTCATACCATTTAGATATTTCCGATTTTGTATATAATAATGAGAATCAGGAACATGTGTTCCTTACACTGCCCCCATGCTGCTGCTGTCACAGTGGAAGCATCTACAACATTAATACAATTTTAAGTAAACATAGAATTTTACTTATCGTGCAACCAAGCTACTCCCATGGCATTCAGCTGTAATGTCCTTTGTTCTTTATAAAGACCATTGTGTCTGTCGCTGAGCTCTGCCACTAAAACTCAAAATCCTGGAAAGCAGGAAATGTGTTTTCAACATTTTTTTTTAAAACCTCATCCATAGTGTTTGGGAGAAAGCCCAAAAATTTATGGAATCTTAAACCTGATAGAAGCCCAAAGGATGCAGAGAGGTGAGGGGAGGATGCCAAAGCAACAGGAAGCCAGGCTCACTGGCAAGCATCTTGGCATCATCTCAGCCCAGGAACCTGCAGGATCCAGTAGGGAGTGGTGGTTTGACTCAGGTGGACTTGGTTTTCCATCCCAGTACTGCTGTGCATTCACTCTGTAACCTTGGGCAAGTGCTCCACACTTCTCCGCCTGACGTTCTGCACCTGATACACGCAGTTAATAAAGATAAACTGACTCACAAGAGCAGTGTGCTTGGTAAAGGCCACAAAAAAATTAAATAATCTTTTAGTATCCTGAAAGAATTAGGCACTGTAAAAAAATGAAATGTGAGGACCAGGTTTGTTCTGTAAATCTCAGAGAACTCTTAAAACAAAGCAAATGGGAAATCTCTTGGCCACTAGCCATGGCAATGAGCATTTGGCTATCGAATCCAAATAACAAGAAATGGAGACAAAATCAAGGGTTAAAAGAAACATGAGGCCTTCTACACTGTAAAGCAGTCACTGAAATGAAAAGTGAACTCATCTGCTGTCAAAAGATTGCAAGTCATACGAATGATAAGGTCCAATTTCTAAGTGCAGTACTCATGTCACTCAAGAACAAATGATAATAACGTAGTTAAAAATGACCAAAGAACCAAATAGACATTTCACCAGGGATGACATT